>CM019064.1:251583124-252012755 GCA_009667805.1 Leptobrachium leishanense
TTTTCTCAGTTCCTCAGCAGTCACACGGGGACTTTTCTCCACTCTACGCTTCAGGTAGCGCACAGCAGTCGAAGTCAGCATCTACTTTCTGCCACGACCAGGTAGCGTTTCAACAGTGCCCTTTGCCTTGAATTTGCGAATGATGCTTCCTATGGTCTCTCTTGGTATGTTTAACATCTTTGCAATCTTCTTATAGCCATTGCCCTTCCTGTGAAGAGTAATCACCTCTTCTCTTGTCTTCCTGGACCATTCTCTTGACTTCACCATGTTTGTAACCACACCAGTAAATGTCTAGAAGGAGCTGAGTATCAGTCATTTTAAAGCTGCCTAATTGGTGCTTATTATGCTTTATTGCTGCTCCGTGACATCCACAGGTGTTTTCAATACCTGATTGAAAACACTTGAATGAACCTCTGTTCTTCAGAGTGGTAGTCTTTAAGGGGTTGAATAATTGTGTCAATGAAGAATTCACAAAAGAAACATTTACTACTGTATTACAAAACCAATTGATGTCATTTTAGTTGCATATGGTTCTTTAAAAAGTCCTTGTAGGATTTCATTCTGAATACAATTACAAATGTACACTAAATTCCCTAAAACCCTTTACAGCATTGGGGGTTGAATCATTTTGAACACAACTGTATATTGCCCCCCAACTCACACATGGATCATGATGTATATTGCTGCCCCCAGCTCACCTCTGCCAGGACCCTCCTGCAGTTGCCAGCCGCCGCGTACTTCCACCTATCGGCCTCTGCGTGCTTCCTGTGACCGGCCGGCTTGAAACTTTGCCGCTCACGTGTGTTCCACCAGCCAGCCGCTAGCGAGATCGGGGGAAAATTTTACTTTTTTTTTTTTCAAAGGTTCATGTAGGGTTTTAGATCGAAGGGTTAATAGAGGGCTGCAGGGCTTTGGAGGTATTTTGTACAGGGGTTCTTGAGGGGTGCAGTCACGAAGGGTTAATGTTAAGTCAGGGCTGCAGGGTTAATTTGGGATTGCATTGTGAAGGGTTAATAGAGGGCTGCAGGGTTTTGTGAAGGGACGAGGTCTGCAGTGAGTAAAGGTTAAGTAGCTGGGGATGAATGGGTTAATGTGCAGTGAGGGTTAAGTGGTCTGGGCAGGGAATGAATGGGTTAATATGCAGTGAGTAAGGGTTAAGTAGTTGGGGCTGAATGGGTTAATGTGCAGTGAGGGTTAAGTAGCTGGGGCTGGGGATGAATGAGTTAATGTGCAGTGAGTGTTAAAAAGTTGGGGCTGTGGATGAATGGGTTAATGTGCAGTGAGGGTTAAGTAGTTGTGGATGAATGGGTTAATGTGCAGTGAGGGTTAAGTAGCTGGGACGGGGATGAATGGGTTAATGTGCAGTGAGAGTTAAATAGTTGGGGCTGGGGATGAATGGGTTAATATGTGCTCCGTTCCTGCACACTGTTATGCTCCTGACTGGGCTTCACACACGGAGCCAGATTGAGCAGCTGCACCTTTAACAGTGGGAGGAGTCAATTTCTCAGCAGGGCAAGTTTTCAACTCAATCCCAGCCCTCCAGCAGAGCGTGCGCGTGCACGAGAGCCCCGGTAACCAGATATTACAGGGAACCAACTTTAGCAGGACACCGGCTCCACTGACTGGGGTGAACCCCGGAGGAGGAGCGCGATCTGCCAACACCAAGGGGCCCACAGGTACCAGTACACATCCCCCCTACCACTCCCCCCCTCCCCCTATCTACACAACTCACCGACATCCTGTATGTGTACAGACTGGATCAGTGACCTCACTCAGCCTCCTAACATATAGCTTATGTGTAAGCTCCGTGTGTATATATATATATATATGTAACACATACATCCTTCCTTCCACTGACCAAACGTGACCCTGCTAATGTGAGCTCCAGTGTTCATGCTGTCTCTGGACTCCAGGAAGTGATGGCAGTGTGCAGCTGTCTGGAGTGTGGAGCCCCATGTGTTATCTCCTGTACTTATTGTATCCAGAGGACTCGTTCTCCGGGCGCAAACTGAGCGTGTGGCTCGACTGTAGCGTTTCCCTTTGCGAGGTTACTGTATGTTAGCACTTCCTATACTTCTCATAGGAATTGTTAACTTTGACACCGCATGGAAGCGCAGACTATTCCGAGGTCGCTGTGATTCCACCCGGGAGATGGTTATTCACTGAGAAATAAGGGTTATTCAGAAAGCACTGAAATTTCGGTGCTTTCTCATTCAGCGTGCTGAGGTGATTCAATTTTGCAATCTCGTTTGGTGCACTTTTTGATTCCATTTCGCCAACCCTGTGGTGAATTCACTGTTTAATGCAGGGTCCCCAAAGTGACCGCTGAACTGCGGAGAACGAAAAAACACAACTCTGCTATTCTTTAAAAGGTGTTTTAAACCAATGAAATGTGTGGAAATTATAAAAAAAAGTCCTGATGCAGAATAAACATGGGAATCAATCAAAAATTTTGCCTAAAAATAAAGACTGCTGAAAATGAAAAACGATTTGAGATATAATATATATTTATATTTTAACTTTTTTTGACATTTGACTCCTATGCGATTCTCCTGTTTAAACCTGTCGACCTGAATCACCGAAAATCAGGGCATTTCGGCGCTGTTTGGTGTTCCCTGAAAAGATTAAATTAACCGTTACTTCTCTATGGGACTAAAGATTGCTGAATTGCAGCGAAGTGCACTGTATTTCGCTGTCATAATGGCAGTATTTTAGTGAATTGACAGTTTTTTGGAAAGCCGAACTGCCACAAAATTGTACCGTAAGGTTACATTCCCTCTTTGGTGGCAAGTTTCGCTCTCTGAATAACCCTAATGTCGACTTAAGGCAATGCATTAACAGCTTCAACTCCCCCCCCCCCCCCCCCCCATTTAAATCCCATACTCGCCTCTCATACTGCAGTAAAGAGGGTGGCGCAATCCACCGCTTCTACTCGCTGGGAGCAGACTGAGAAATAGTTTCTAGTCTCCTTCAGTATTTCATCGCAGCGCTATGCGATCTCGCAAGAGCCTGCTGCCGGGAGGCGCAGAGTAACATGGAGCCCTATGGACTCCAGGAGCTGATACTCATGCTAGCGCCACAGCTGGTATCGGGCTGCCTTGTGTGGCCTTCTGGGACCAGACACTATATATGGTAAAGCAGAGAAAGTAAGGGAAATCTGCAGGTGGCATCTAATGGAATAGTGCCTGTGAAAAGGACACCAAAGAACTAGGTGTTCTCAATTTTCATGGAGAGGAGGTGCTGGATTGTATTAATATATCGTCAGATGACAGGATTTCTCTCGCCTGGCAGTGTCTTCTTGCTTTTTTTTTTTATTGCTTGCGTCGTCCTCTCTCTCATTTGTGTTTTACCTGGTGTGCATTTACCAGTCACACCAGCTCCGCTCGCGTCAGATCACCACTCGGGTTTATTTTTTGTTACTTCTGTCTACCTGGCAGTTTTTCCATCTGCGACTGTTTAACAGAGCATTACAGTTCACACTGCTTAATATTCAGATTTGTTTTTAAAAAATTGCTGTTTACAATTCAATGAGTCTTCAGGTCTATTCACTAAACGTGTAACTCGGGAGAAGAGGACAATCTAGACCAAATAGCCGATTTTGGAAAGTGAGCGAAATGGCCAAACCAGCAAAATTTTCCCTAGAATTTTCACTTCTCCAGTCATTCTCTTGAGTTTCACCTTTCTTTGAATAGACCGCTTTTTATTGCAGGTGGCTACAAGTCCGTTTTAATAAAACACTCCAACTGATGGAGAATCTTTTTGACAGGTTTTTGTAAGAAGACCCTGTCCTTGAAAGATCTATATAATGTGTGTTTTCGATTTTATATCCTTTTTGTGGCATCTTCAAGAATGCTGTTACTGCTCTATGCGCTGTCATATTTACATCCTGATTGGTCAGGGAGCCAAGATCTGCGCAGAGCTTATCCCCTATACTTGAGGGGGCTGAATTGGCCCTCCAAGACCCCACCCCCAAAGCCTTAAAACCACCTCCTAGAGGGCACTCGGACACTGGTCATAGTGACTTGTGTCCCCTTTTAAGGCTCCAGTCAGACGAGTGCAGCATTCACGTCCGTGATGGCTCACAAAAGTACGTCCGTGATAGCATGACATAAAGGCCAATGGAGTCCCACACACTAAGTACGTCCGCACTGAACTGCGGATGCACAACGGCCACGGCAAACATGGCGCAGGTTAGACAAGAACGTAGAACTCTTAGAACGGCCGCACAAAGTGATCTGCATCCGCATAGCTTTGTGTGTGAGTGATGGAACCTGGTCAGACGGACTGCATTTATACGTCCAGCATTTTTGACGGACAAAATGTTTTGCATTTTAATTTATTTTCCCTGCTACACCCGTCAAAAAACGTCAGTGAAAAAACGGACTGTGTGGCCACTACTGCGTCTTCCGTACTAACGTCCGTCTGTACTGCACGGACGCACAGTCCGTAGAAATCACGTTTGTCCGACCCTAGTCTTAAGGGACACTTCCACTTACAAAAGCTGTAACTAAATTACTTGTGCATTACAAAAAAACACCTTGTAAAACACATGCAGGGTTTTTTTTTTTTTTTTTTTGTTCTCCCTAAGGTAATTGCATATAAAAAGGAAAAATAATATATATTTTGTCCAATTCCATTTTTGTGTATTTTTTTTTTTTCACATGATGCACAATTTACCAAAATGTTATAGTGAGTTTTACTTTATTGCTGTTCTTTTATCTTCTATATTATTTAGGGATCTTTAAAAGACTTCTAATATAACCCTTGGTGATGTCCTTTTGAATACTTCCCACTAGGGATGCACCGATACCACTTTTTTAAGACCGAGTACGAGTACCGATACTTTTGTTCAAGTACTCACCGATACCAATTACCGATACTTTTATTTTATGTCATGTGACGCTTTCCAATAACAGACCTTCTATAAGCCCCCAGGTCTCATGGATATCCTGCCCCCCCCAAGCTCATGGATATGCTCCCCCAGCTCATGGATATCCTGCCCCCCCCCAGCTCATGGATATCCTGCCCCCCCCCAGCTCATGGATATCCTGCCCCCCCCAGCTTATGGATATCCTGCCCCCCCCAGCTCATGGATATCCTGCCCCCCCCCAGCTTATGGATATCCTGCCCCCCCCAGCTCATGGATATCCTGCCCCCCCCAGCTCATGGATATCCTGCCCCCCCCAGCTCATGGATATCCTGCCCCCCCCCAGCTCATGGATATCCTGCCCCCCCCCAGCTCATGGATATCCTGCCCCCCCCCAGCTCATGGATACTGCCCCCCCCCCGCACTCTCCGCTCATACTTACCTTCCTTCAGCGACGCCGGGAAAGTCTTCGCGCGCGCACGCTCCTTGGAAGGTCCCCAGTCGCGACCATGTGATCGAGGCTGGGGTCCTTCCAACGAGCGCACGCGCGGAAACTTTCCCGGCGTTGCTGAAGGAAGGTAAGTATGAGTGGAGACCAGCTGCAGGGCCTGTCCGAATGCTCTGACAGGCCCTGCAGCTGCTCACTTTGTTTATACTTGCCTTCCTTCAGCGACGCCGGAAAGTTTCCGCGCGTGCGCTCGTTGGAAGGACCCCAGCCTCGATCACATGGTCCCACGTGGTCGCGGCTGGGGACCTTCCAAGGAGCGAGCGAGCGCGCGCGCGAAGACTTTCCCGGCGTCGCTGAAGGAAGGTGGTAAGTATAAACAAAGTGAGGAGCTGCAGGGCCTGTCCGAATGCAGATAGAGCATTCGGACAGCCGCCGCAGCCTCTCGGATACCGGCAAGCCGGCTCAATGCCGGCTTCCGGTATCGGAAAAAAATATCGGGGGTACTGCACGAGTACCAAGTACTCCTGCAGTACCCGGTATCGGCACCGATACCGATACTAGTATCGGTGCAACCCTACTTCCCACACAATACAATGGTTTGTGTCAGTGATGGACCAATAGAATCCATTCTACGGCCATTGCCAGAGTGCGGAGTAAGTGATGGAAAGGTGGGGGGTGGGAGGGCACAAAACCGATGCACCCTGTGGCAGAGATCGATATTTTTTTTTTAAATATTTTCTTAACATACATGTAAGATGTGAGCAACATAAAATAAACAATAACAATTCATTTTTTTGTTAGTGGTAGTGCCCCTCTAAGGAAGGAAAGGAAGCATGGTATGTGTGGTGATTGGTCAGATAAGGGCAGCTTCTAACCAATTTGGACTTGTTGATGGCAGCTCTTATAGAGCCTGGTGTTTCCATGAATCATTTATTACACATGCTTTACAAAGAAGGCACTTTTCTAATCTATTTCCAGTAGTATTAAAGTTTGGAGCTGTCCTGCAGTGCGGAAGAGGCCTGGCTGGTGGCCATATTCAGCAGGGTCATCAGCCCTGGTCATAGTGGTGGCTCTGAGTCACGTAACATAAAATAAATATGCTCAACAGGAAATTGAAGAACATATGTTAGAGGCCCTATTCCAAGGTTGGTGTTTACTAGAGCTGTTGTAAACATACCAGAACCATTAAAGACTATGGAGTTAAACTTTACTAGGGTTGTTGTAAACTTAACCCAACCTTTCAATAGGCCCCAAGATATATGGTGGACATATAAGATACCCAGACAAGACTAATCCATGTTAAAGATCTATATCTCCCTGTATTCGCTCACCCATCCAAATAATCAGAATCCGGTATTCCAATCACTTCCATGGCCACAGGTATATAAAATCAAGCACCTAGGCATGCAGACTGTGTTTTTTTACAAACATTTGTGAAAGAATGGTTCGCTTTCAGGAGCTCAGTGAATTCCAGCGTGGAACAGTGACAGGATGCCACCTATGCAACAAATCCAGTCGTGAAATTTCCTCGCTCCTAAACACTTCCACGTTCTTATAATACAGCTGACATTTAACTGTGTAATATTTAGGAACGACAGCAACTCAGCCACAAAGTGGTAGGCCACGTAAAGTGACGGAGCGGGGTCAGCGGATGCTGCGGTGCATAGTGCGAAGAGGTCGCCAACTTTCTGCTACAGACCTCCAAACTTCATGTGGTCTGCATATTAGCTCAAGAACAGCGCGCAGAGAGCTTCATGGAATGGGTTTCCATGGCCGAGCAGCTGCATCCAAGCCATACATCAAGTGCAATGCAAAGCATCGGATGCAGTGGTGTAAAGCACGCCGCCACTGGACTCTAGAGCAGTGGAGATGCATTCTCTGGAGTGACAAATCGTGCTTCTCAATCTGGCAATATGATGGACGAGTCTGGGTTTGCCAGGAGAATGGTACTTGTCTGACTGCATTGTGTATAGTTTGGTCGGGGGCTTATGGTTCTGGAGTTGTTTTTCAGGAGCTGGGCTTGGCCCCTTAGTTCCGGTGAAAGGAACTCTGAATGCTTCAGCATACCAAGACATTTTGGACAATTCCATGCTCCCAACTTTGGGAACAGTTTGGAGCTGGCGCCTTCCTCTTCCAACATGACTGCACCAGTGCAGAACGCAAGGTCCATAAAGACATGGATGACAGAGTCTGGTGTGGATGAACCTGACTGGCCTGCAGAGTCCTGACCTCAACCTGATAGAACACCTTTGGGATGAAATAGAGCGGAGACTGAGAGCCAGGCCTTCTCGTCCAACAGCAGTGTGTGACCTCACAAATGCGCTTCTGGAAGAATGGTCAATTCCCATAAACACACTCCTAAACCTTGTGGACAGCCTTCCCAGAAGAGTTGAAGCTGCAAAGGGTGGACCGACATCATATTGAACCCTTTTGGATTAGGAATGGGATGTCACTTAAATTCATATGTGAATCAAGGCAGGTGAGCGAATACTTTTGGCAATTGTGTGTATCTCAAAAAGAATCCAGACACATAGGAAGACTTTGTAGCAAAATATAAAGCAATTGTTTTATTCCATGAATCAACGTTTCAGTCCCCTCAGTTTTCTCAAGGGGACTGAAATGTTGATTCATGGAATAAAACATTGCTTTATATTTTGCTACAAAGTCTTCCTATGTGTCTGGATTCTTTTTGTTGTACCTGGATGCAGCTGAACTATAGCACCTAAGCTAGAACTACTTATTGCTATTATTGATTGTAGGGTTTCTTGGAAATTTTATTTATATTAATAAACCAGCAGCCTAGGAGCGGGCAAGTTTCAGATGAAAAAGCCCTGCTTGGTGTCAGATGGATTCTGCAGAGTCCGCCTGGTGACAGTCTCCCGAGCGTTACATAGATTAACCAGTACGTGGGTTAGTTAGAACTCTTCCTGGCAGGTCATATGTTATCAACCCGCACCATCTGCCTTCCAGAGGAAGTTACTTCATCCTGAGGTGTCTGCATGACCTCAAAATATTAATAATTACCTTTTACTTAAGTGCTATAGGGAGGATATGCATTGATGCCAGGGTTCTAGCTAAGAAGAAGCACGTGGTGTTATGGTGTATTTTTAAGGGACACAGTGTTGTTTATTCTTTACTCGGGATTCAAGTTCACTTTTTATCAAAAGCACTTTCGCCTTCATGAAAAGAAGTCTGTCGTCATGTTACAGTCCTTGAGCCGTGACAGGGCATATTTACCAAACCGAGGATTTGATATTTTAAAGAAACACTCTACACATCCTGACCACTTTTTATATTTTTGAAGTGGTCAGGATGTGAGTCGTACCCCTGCCCAGCCAAGCTGGTTAGTTAAAAAGCTGGATGAAGTGGAGGTGTTTGATTCACCCCACTCATCATCTGCAGCCTGGGAATTAGAATTTCCCAGCTGTCAGTTACTAGTTCGGTTACTGCTAACCTGCACATGCCAGCGTTGGTGACCGGTTTCAAGAGAGGCCACGATGCGCTATGGAGCTTGCGTACGTAAACTTTGTAAGTCGCAGTGCACAATTTTAGTTTCCTATGCTAGTAGCACTGGGTGCACAAATCACATAGAAACGCCTCGGACTTCTGGGTATGGGAGTCCCTGAGCTGAAGAGTTGCGCACGGCGAGGTAGAAAAGGTGAGTAAACTCGCCGAAAATAATAGGGCAGAGTCAACAGCCTCATATTTATATAATATATATATATTTTTTTTTGGGCATAAAAGGGACACTCTACTTTTTTAGTACCGTTAGTGTTTTCCTGAGCAATTTAATCCAAAGTATCGTCCATACGGAAAAGGAAGTGCTTCATGGGGTTTGACAAAGAACATTGCTTTCCAGTTTGTTTTTGTATGCTTAACCTATAATGTTACTTTTTTAATCTCTATGCTGTTCATACCAACAAATGTTGTTTTTTTTTTTTTTTTTTTTTTGTATTCAGTGGTAAATTAATATACCATGACTTGCACGATAAGTCACTCAATGCTCCACGCAGAGTATAAAGACAGTCGTACAGGTCAACTCCTTCGCTCACTCGGAGTCTGATTAACCCCTTCATGATAGGCCGACAGGTGCAGTCGCGGGCCTCTGATTTGGCCCGCCCACGCAGCTGACATGCGTCATTGGCTGCAGGGGGACAGTCTGTTTTCAGGCTGTCCCACTGCAGCCAATGGGGAGGGGCAGAGGCAGCCCATTGAATTCAGCGTGGTGTACCTGTACGCCCCACATCTTTAAAGGCCTACCCACAGCGCGGACGTCATTGCACGTCCTGCTGTGTTAAAGGATTAAAAAATCCAATCTTGCTGAGAGTTGTCGTAAGGACATCCCTCTACACCAGGGCTGTCAAAACTCATAGCTCCCCAGATGTTGATGCCTACAACTCCCAGAATTCTTTTGAATGTAAGAGATGGCCAGGGAATTGAGTTGTCGTTCAGAAACATTTGTAGGGGGCTGGAGTTTGACAGCTTTACTCCACACACTCCATGCACTTCATTACAGTAAGTTGTGATTGACAAAATCATTGCTGCACGATGAACCTTTTAGTGAGATCTGTGCCTGGTTGCTGCGATTTTTTTTTTTTCAGGGTATTAGATATCATGGAGATTACATTGGTCTTAAAAATCTATCTCCTGATGGAATATACCGATACTGTGCATATGACCATTACTAGGCAGTCGACTTCTATGTATCCATAGTTGGATGACCTGCGATTCGATAATTAATTTGACTCTAACAAATCAAAGCACCAGGTAAACAATGGATGAATTGGTCAGTGGAGAAATCTGTCAAACGATTCGTTACCTATTTGTACATGCAACATTGACAGGGTTATTCAAAGAGCTGATCTGGCCCCGACATGTGACCGTACGCTGAATTTAAGTGTCCGGTTACATTTCCTGGCTATTCTGAGAGCAGGCAGTTTGCCAAATGTTGGTGCCTTGCCTGCACGTACGGTGCCTGTTCGAGGGCAGTGAAATCCCCATAGAGAAGTAATGCTTCAGTGGTTTCATTCGTCAGGTTTATTCAGGCGAATCCCATAGGCTTCAATGTTAAAAATATTCCAGTTTTAATGCAATATTTAATAAACTATTGTAGTATGCAGTAAAAAGTCTCTTTATTTTTAGGTGCTTTTTTTTTTTTTCTTTTTTCTGTCACAGACCTATCATTCATTGGATCTTATATGTAAATTCCAGACATTTTCGTTCAGTATTTTTTTTTTTTTTTGTAAACAGCGTTTCAAGTTTCAAGCTAACTGTTTTTGTGTTTTCCCCCCCCCCCCCCACCCCGTTCGACTGCGTGTCGGCTTTTTACGGTGGCTGCTCTGAGGTGGGATCGCCGGCTGCTCGGCTTTTTGTGGCGAGTTGGCGGCAAGTATTCCCTGCACTACAGGGGCCCTGTGGTGATTGCAGGGTCGGCGAACTAGGAATCACCCCGAAGTGCTGGGAACGAAAAGTCACAACATTCGGTTACTTTTCGGATCTCTTTGAATAACCCTGTGACAGCTGGCCAGTGTTGTTGGCCACCTCCTGGAAAAAGTTAAAATAACAGCATTCGGGTGGGTCAGAATGACTATTACACTCTACCCCTCTTCATCTGGCATGGTACAGGTTGAGCCATATCTGCTAAAGGGCACACTGAGCTTATCTGGCCAGCCACTAATATTAAATTGAGGGTACCTCTCATTGGTCTCCCTGGCCATTGCCATTGGGTGGGGGGATGCAATTCATGTCTAGTGCCCACCTCTGGCCATTAAAGTGGGGACATGGCATTGGCTCCCATCCATGGCCAAAGAGTGGTTGAGAGCTAGATATTTGGGGTGGGGAGAGGGACATGCCCCTCTACAGCCCCCAACCATGACTGCTCATCTGATAATAGATGGGAGACATGCCTTTTGCCCACCAACCCCCCCCCCCCAATCCGTGGACATTGGGAGGGAGGCTGCTGAAATGCTTGGTGGATGGAGAAGCTACTTTTCATGAGGGTGAACATGCCATATTCACCTCTCCAAACTGAATCCTCTTGTAAATCCCAGGACAGTTTCTGTCTTGTGCTGGCCAGCTCCCAGTAAATTAACACTTGCACTGCCAATGAGTCTCATCCCACAGTTGTTTTGTCTGAACTAATTCCTTCCACAATATTCAATGAATCACGGCATGAACAAACCATTCAGTTCTTGAGCTAATCAATCTGTCCAAATCATGTTCGCTGCTGCGCGCAAGTTTACAATCCAGTGATGGGCCAAGTGGTGCTGGTTTAACTGGACACTGAGCCATAGTATCTGTTACCCTGGCCTACATACCACAACATTGTTATTACAGGAAGAAAAGATATTGTATGAATGGCAATGTTGTATGTCTGTACTTGTGTTTACTGCCGTACCCTTGACACTAGCAAACATAAACATGGTGATAAATGAACAGCTAGACCTGTATTTTTATCAGTGATTCAGAATGCAGTGACAGGTACAGAAAGCTGGGTCGGTGTAAAAAGCACGGGAGAGAGGGCATGATCGAAGAGCAAGAGGTTGTGAAGTGCAATCTGTAGGAGGGACATATGTGTGTGTGTGTATACTTTATCTGCAGCACACTAAGCAATTGGTGTTTCATGCAGACTTCCAGCCATGTTGAAGATAAAGCAGTCGTTAGGAACCATGACTAGGAATGTGCAGTAATGTTTGTCCTTTCCTATATCCTAGCTGCTTGCATCTCTCCTATGTCTGTCATTATTAGGATGGCATGGCTACCATAAAGAAGTTTTGAAAGCCGTCATTTGCCACATATTTTCTACAGGTACTGTTAGAAGTGGTGGGCGCACAAATAAGTGAGCAGAGCTGGGTGACATGCTTGGTATTGCTTTTATTATGTGAAAACGAGTCGGCTACCCGGCCCTACAAGTCATCGGCCCCTACCATCACACACCACCATGTGGTCACTCCCAGCATGCATTTACATCTTTGCAGACTGTTAGCTAGCGCAGCTGCTGTGTTTGGCACTCTTTGTTGGACTGGATAAGATGTAGATCCACAAATCTCCAGTACATTGCACAGTTACATTCCACAACTTCCATGATGCATTGGCCCTTTTAAATGTGGCATGATAGTCATGCGATCTCTCTTGGCCCTGCTCTGTTCTTTATGTATCTAACCATGCGCTACTTGCAGCTGTTTTTTGTTCAGTATTGTGCATATTTGATTTTATTTATGCAGTGTTTGCATTGGAATGTCTATGTTGACATCATACTGTGACAGCCACACACCTGTCAGCAGGAGCTCGCATCATGCTGGCAGATGCGTATATGAGACCTTCATAATGTAACATAATATCTGCCTTGGATATCTCAAAGACTGCTTTTTAAGCTACATTTAATGCTCTATTTGTTCTCATATGGTAATAAACCTTTTCGCTCTGATTCGTGTTACTTTAGAAACCGGTCACTATAGAATTTTTTTTTTTTTTTTTAATGCCTATATTTTACATGTTCAGTGGGTCTTGATTGTAAATGAGTGCATGCCTATTCATTTTAGACATCCGTTTTTAATATTGTAATATGCTCTTCGTATTCCAATATTAGACATCCTGCCTTGCTTGCTCACCTTGTAAAACCAAGTTTGAAACTTTTAATAAAAGTAGGAAAGCTTCTGGGAGAGACCTGCATGTTGCTATTTTCAAGAGCTGACTACGTTAACCTCTGATATGCCATGAAAATGATTTTAACCTTCAACCCGTTTCCCAAATTAAACTGTTAATGGATCTAATTCTCCAACTGAGAATTACATCAGGAAGATCTACACACCTACAATCCATTAAAGTGACATTCTTTAACAAGATGTACTTTTATTAAGGATGCATGTCTTAACACCTAAACGTGTAGGAGTCAGTCGTATGCTGGCAGTGACCCTTCAGACAATTAGAAAATTGTCTCCCCCCCCCCCCCCCAAGTTTGGGCCAAAATGCCATACTTATACATTTAGGCTGTAGTATATAGCCTTGCCCTTTTCAGTGTTCTTGTACTGCTATCTGAGCCAATTGTGGGTTAGAGATTGAAGGGATTATTCAGACTAAATTTTCACACACCCCCCCCCCCTTTTTTTTTTTTTTCTCTTTCTGTAAAATGTAGAAAGTAGGGATGCACCGATACCACTTTAAGACAGAGTACGAGTACCGATACTTTTCTTTAATGTCATGTGATGCTTTCCAATAAGAACAGACCATATAAAAATGCCCCCTAGCTCACAGGTATATCCCCCCCCAATATATATATATATATATATATAATATATATTTCGTACTGCCCCAGCTCATGGGTATGCCCCCCCCCCCCAGCTCTCACATGGGTATGCCCCCCCCCAGCTCTCACATGGGTATGCCCCCCAGCTCATGGATCCCCCTCCCCAACGATACTTGCCTTCCTGGGCGCCGCCGGGAATGTCTCCGCGCACTCGTTGGAAGGACCCCAGCTGCGACCACGTGGGGCATGTGATCACGGCTGGGGTCCTTGCAACGAGCGCACGCAGGGAAACTTTCCTGGCGTCGCCCAGGAAGGGAAGTATCATCGCGGAGAGCAGCTGCAGGGCCTTAGTGTGTTTATACTTACCTTCCTGGGCGCCGCTGGGAATGTCTCCGCTTGCGCTCGTTGGAAGGACCCCAGCCGTGATCACATGGTCCCACGTTGTCGCGGCTGGGGTCCTTCCAACGAGCGCGCGCGCGCGGAGACATTCCCGGCGGCGCCCAGGAAGGTAAGTATGAACGCGATGAGCTCCAGGGGCGGCTGTCCGAATGCCGATAGAGCATTCGGACAGCCGCCGCAGCCCCTCGGATGCCAGCTTCCGGTATCAGAAAAAATATCGGGGGGTACTGCACGAGTACCACTTTGGCGAATCCATTACTGGCTGAAGTCTGGGGAATGTTTGCATACCCTCCAGGAGCGTGTGTATGGGTTTCAGCACTCTGCAGGTACAGACACCTCTTACACTATGTAGTCACTGCTGCATTTGACTCTTTGCTACCCTCTCCTGCTCATCACGCTGCGTCAACTTGGCCTCAGTGACTCCTCTCTCTCTCATGGTTCTCTTCCGATCTCGCTCTTTGCTCCTTCGCTGGTGCCTCGTCACCCCAAGTTCCTCTCTCAGTTGGGGTACTTTAAGGCTCTGTTCTGGGTCCCCTACGCGTCTCAATCTATACTGCCTCTCTGGGCAACCTCATTTCTTCCTAGGGCCTTCAATATCATCTCTATGCTGACACCCAAATCTACCTTTCCTTTCCCGATCTCGCTCTATCGTCTGTCTCCAATTGGATGACTTCCCGTTTCCTAAAGCTTTAACCTTTCTAAAACTGCACTTCTAATTTTCCCTCCCTCTAAAACATTCCTGCACCCATTTCCCTTCAGATGAATGGTGCCACCATTACGTGTACCTCCCGGGCTCGTTGCCTTGGTCCTCTTAGAAACATAGGTTCTTATCTGCCGACATTTTTTCTTTCGGCCCATCTAGTCTGCCCAATTACATGGATACTTTACCTGGATTTATCTTTTGTTTAGGATAGCCTTATGCCTGTCCCATGCTTGCTTTGACTCTGATCTCACATTGTCACTAACCAAATCTTGCTATTTTTCAACTAAAAAACCATTGATTGCGTCTGTCCATGTCTTAAGCATTTTAGCAGAGTCCTATTTCTTTCTGGCCTTAAGAGCTCCCAGATTCTCCCTCTGCAGTCTGTTTATGAATGCCTGTGCTA
Organism: Leptobrachium leishanense; assembly: GCA_009667805.1. Classification (NCBI taxonomy): domain Eukaryota; kingdom Metazoa; phylum Chordata; class Amphibia; order Anura; family Megophryidae; genus Leptobrachium; species Leptobrachium leishanense. The sequence continues at coordinate 251,598,190 of CM019064.1, forward strand.
GGCTCATCCACCTCACCTCTCTCATGACCCCTTTGTCAATCTCTACACCGGCTCCCTGTCTCCTATAGAATCCAATTCAAAATACTGGTGTTCACATACGAAACGAAATGTTTCCATACCTGCACCCCCAGTTTACATCTCCTCCCTTATTGACCGGTACATCCCATTCCGACTACTTCGCTCTGCTAATTATCCGATCCTATCAGCTCCATGTACCCGCACCCCCAACTGCCGCCTTCAAGACGTCTCCCGAGCTGCCCCCTTTCTATGGAATTCCCTCCCCCACAACATTAGACTCTCCCCATCTCTCCAGTCCTTCAAGAAGTCTCTGAAAACACATTACTTTAGAGAAGCCTATCGGCTCACTCCATGTTCCTCTACGGTTTCTTGCACAATCTTCACACCCAGCCCACATGCACCCGCTGCTTCAGTTCTTCTACATACCCTCACCTAGTGTGTCGCCCCCCCTCTCCTCTTAGATCGGACCCTGCTCGAGAGCTTACAATCTCCTACTGTTCTGTATGTTTTAACTTGTATGTATATTTGTTATTGTCTCACCCGATTTACAGCGCTATGGAACTTGTTAGCACTTTATAGGTAACTGTAACTTGTAATGTCATAGAGGCTAGCAAAAGACATTGAGAGACTGGAATGATCAGCCCTTTGATGCATAGCATTAGCTAAGAGCCAGGCTATTCGTAATGCTCTTGGGTGGCTTTTGGATAAAAATTTCTTTCCGTGGGAGGAAAGGACAAGAAAAACAAAAGAACACTTGGGTTTCTTAACTTCACCTGGAAAACCCCATTCTTCACCATGATCTCATAAAAAAAATAACTTGGCCTACCTCATTGTGTACATATATACCATTTTTGAGTAGATTATACAGTATAATGACATCAGACTGTAACCGTTTGAATCTACACTTGAAACGCACATAGTGATCGTGTTAGCAGGGTGATGTCCATCAATAGAACTGGACATTGTCTGAAGGCAACCCTGATTTTTCTATTACAAGCCTGTTGGCTTTGCCGGGCACTCTGTTTTTGTTTAATTAAAACATCCAGATTATTCGTGGTTTTTTATTTCCGTAAAATAGATGTCGGCCTGAGACTCCTTGGAGGATAATTGAGGAAATTGCCCAGCTTCAATAATATGGATATCTGGTACACCTTGTTATCAGGACAGTCGCCTCCTCCAGACAGATTTCAGAACAGCAGAAGGTGGTTGGTTTTCAGGCCCAGCGGTTGTGGATTAACCTCCCTGGCGGTCCGATTCTAAGTGTGGCTCGGGGGTTAACTTTCAACACTGACAGCGGTATTCCCCGAGCCACACTCGGGCTGATACTTACATGTTCTACGCTCCCTCGCTGTCCCCACAGTCACACTGCAGCCGATCGCGATGTCACACTTCCTGGTTTCACTCCTCGCGAGAAGAAAACCAGGTAGTGTGACGTTGCAAGCTGCTGGAGGAGACTGAGGGGATCAGCGAGGGAGCGCAGGACATGTAAGTATCCAGCCAGAGTGTGGCTCGGGGATACCGCCTTTTTGTACAAAAAGTTAACCCCGAGACACACTCGGGAATACCGTCAGGGAGGTTAAGGCTGGGCTCACGCTAGCGTTTTCTTTAACGCACAGTACGTGCGTTAAAACGCACTAGAGTTCACTCAACGCCCGCCTGCCCCTCCCCCTCAGTGCTACAAAGCGCGATCCTCCTATGGAGGATCGCGCTTTGCAGCCCCATCGACGGTGAGGATCTCTAAGTGCGCCCGCACAAGCATGTGCCCGGTCGCAGCATCACAACACTGCGGGCGCTGGTAAGTGCGTTTTTAACGCACGTACTGTGCGTTAAAGAGAACGCTAGTGTGCACCCGGCCTAAGCGTGAAGCACTATCATTTAATGAGGCATCATACAGTTGCAAGAAAAAGGTATGTGAACCCTTTGGGATTACGTGGAGTTTTGCATGAATTGGTCATAAAATGTGAAAAACACAGTCTGCTTAACATAGGTTTGTGTTTTATTTTTTCATGTGTTTATTGAACATAACATGTAAACATTCACAGTGCAGGGTGGAAAAAGTATGATGAACCTTTGGACTTAATAACTGGTTGACCCTCCTTTGGCAGCAATAACCTCAACCAAACGTTTCCTGTAGTTGCAGATCAGACCTGCACAACGATCTGTAGTAATTTTGGACCACTCCTCTTCACAAAACTGTTTCAGTGTAGCAATATTCTTGATGTCTGGTGTGAATCGCTCTCTTAAGGTCATGCCACAGCATTTCAATCGGATTGAGGTCAGGACTCTGACTGGGCCACTCCAGAAGGCGTATTTTGTGTTGAAGCCATTCTTTTGAATTACTTGTATGCTTTGGGTCATTGTCCTGTTGCATCACCCATGCTCTGCGGCGCTTCAGTTGGCAGACAGATGGTCTTACGTTTTCCTGCAAAATGTCTTGTAAACTCTGGAATTCATTTTTCATCAATGACGACAATCCGTGCAGGCCCTGAGGCAGCAAAGCAGCCCCAAACCATGATGCTCCCTCTGCCATGTTTTACAGTGGGATGAGGTTTTGATGTTGGTGTGCTGTGCCTTTTTTTTTTTTTTTTTTTTCTCCACACATAGTGTGTTTTCCAAACAACTCCTTTTGGTTTCATCTGTCCACAGAATATTTTGCCAGTAGTGCTGTGGAACATCCAGGTGCTCTTTTGCAAACTTCAAACGTGCTGCAATATTCTTTTTGGACAGCAATGGCTTCCTCCGTGGTGTCCTCCCCATGTACTCCATTCTTGTTTAATGTTTTCCTTATTGTAGATGTGTCAACAAGAATGTTAGCATGTGCCAGAGATTTCTGTAATTCTTTAGCTGACACTCTAGGATTCTTCTTTACCTCATTTAAGCATTCTGCGCTGTGCTCTTGCAGTCATCTTTACAGGACGACCACGCCTAGGGAGAGTAGCAACAGTGCTGAACTTTCTCCATATGTAGACAGTCTGTCTTGCTGTGAACATCAAGGCTTTTGGAGATACTTTTGTAACCCTTTCCAGCTTCATGCAAGTCAACAATTCTTGATCGTAGGTCTTCTGAGAGCTCTTTTCTGCGAGGCATGGTTCACATCAGGCAGTGCTTCTTGAAAACAGTAAACCCAAAACTGGTGTGTGGTTTTTAAAGGGCAGGACAGCTTTCGGCAACACATCCAATAATATCACACTGATTGGACTCAAGGTTGGCTCACTCCTGGCTCCAATTGGCTCTTGGAGAAGTCATTAGGCTAGGGGTTCACATACTTTTTCCACCCTGCACTGTGAATGTTTACATGTTCTGTTCAATAAACACATGAAAACATATAATGTTTGTTGTATTATTTTAAGCAGATTGTGTTTTTCAAATTGTTGTGACTTAGCACATTTTATGACCAATTCATGCAAAACTCCACATAATCCCAAAGGGTTTCACATACTTTTTCTCGCAACTGTATATCTGAAAATCTCACGTTATTGGTCTCAAGCCTGGCCGCACACCGTTCTTCACGCTCTTATTCCGATTTTCTAGTTTCTTTACTTTGCTACCGCTTTTACCACTTTTCTATCGTTACCTGAAATAATAAAGATTTATTTTATGACCCTTAATCCGTCAGGAATGATGGTGTTTTCAAAGCGTGCTTTCCTGTTCTGTGTTACTGTTAAATTCACATTCTTTTGCATTTCTATTTTTACATAATTATAATTTTAAAACCACAAATCCACATTTTAGGATTACGGTGATTTAATTTAGATGAAGTAATCAGAAATCTAAAGGTGGCCTAGTGCTATATTACACATTATTGAAGGTTTTGGGCTGAGGGGGTGCTTTTTCATTTTTTATTTTTTTTTCCCCCTCTGACGTTATTTCTTTTTAAAAGGAATCGTGAATATACCAATTATCATTAAGTGATTCATTTTGTTCTGCATTCATTTGCCTGAGCCTTTTTGTCTAAAAAAAAATGTAATCCTGTTGCAAGCGCTTCATTTAAGTTTGTGGAAGGTGTTGTATGATCATGGTTGGGCTCCTTAGGTTTGTCATGGTCACGCCTTAAACAGCAGGTACTAACGGAGCCAGGTGCAATGCATCTTACCCTAACATTGTGGACTGCAGTGGGAGTGCTGGCTTCCGTCTTTCTAACGTCGTGCACTATTTAAGACCTTTGTTGGCATGGGGCATCTGTTGATTAAAGTGTGGAAATAAAGAGTTGACCTTTCATGGCTGCCAAAACTGACTTGCGTTCGTGTTTTGGCACAAAAAATGAAGCCGTTTGTTTCTCCGGTGAAATGCATAACCTTTTTTAAATTGCATAGAAAAAGATTTAAGATATCCGTACGGCCTATTCCATTTGCTCGTTTAGTTATTCCATTAGCCGTAAGGGCCCAGCTCCTCTATTAATGCCAATGGTTCTCCTATTCCTAATTTTTTTTAGATGGGAGCAAGATATCTAACTGGCAGGTTTTCAACCCTTTACAGCAGAATATACGTGCTGCTATACCGTATAAACAGGAATCATGGAGGATGAATAGCGCACACTGGAGACTTGATAATAAAGAGTAAATATTTATTGACTTGTTCAAATATTCTTTTTATCAAGTCTCCAGAATGATTATCAATTTTTTTTTTTTTTTTTTTTTTTTTTTAAACACACTCAAATTAGACCGGTGGCTGAATTTTGAGGATCTGAGCAGAAATGGAGCATCTTTTGTTCCATAGTTTTGGTTAGAAATGAGGTTACTGTTCTTGTTCTAGGGTTAGGATTACAATTTGGTGTTGGGACTAACCCCAACATTCTATTTTTATTTTTTTTATTTTAAGCAACAGATTCAGCTCCTTTTGCTCTAATATTGTGTCTGAGTGTTTTTGTCTTGGTAGTCAGCAATTTAAATGGGGTGCTGTGTGTACAGATACCTGTGAGATGGATTGGTACACATTGGTTAAATGTGAAGGTTCTTTGTGTCATGCAGGTGCCAAGTGTCATACAGCAAGTGCAACGTAACCCACTGCACAAAATCCACAATGAGCTCTCTGTATTGTAAAGCACTGAAGATGCCAGAAACACTTATTGCTGACCTGCGTCTACCCTCTGTAAACCAATAAGGACCCTGGCGCTGTGCCACGCCTCTCGACTTTTTGTTCTGTGGATGCGTTGGTCATTACCCGGCCGTTTCAATTACCCGGATTAGCTAGCTGAATAACGTCTCTCTTACCGTCCGCGGCTTTCGAAGACAGCGGAGCTTTGAGACCTGTATCTTGTTATGGCCTGGAATACAGCCCAAAAATAGAGAATGTCACGAGAGAAATGCTTTCAAATTCCCTTTGACCACTTTTTATACCTACTGTTCTATATTAAGGACTTTGGTTTTAGTTTTACAGATCATTCTTATTGGTTATTTATTCATAAAGTATTTTACCAGGAAAATGTTGCAGTTGGCCAATCAAAAGCTGTGTATGGCATACATACCCACCCCAACATCATTATGGAAACTTTGTCTAAATAAGGCCTTTTATTTTAATTACACAACTGTCAAGGCTAGGAGAGGGGCGAGACGTTGACTAGTCACAATGCATGAAGTGTCCCAGTAAATTTACAACTGTTAATCTAGTCCTTGGCGTGTATGTTTTAATAGACCTGGTGACACTGGCAAAACTGACCTCTTGCTCAATCGCTTGGCTGTTATGCTGTCCTGTTCCCCTAGTTTTTTTTTTTTGGCATACCAGAGGAAAGAAATATACTTGCCTCTGCAGCAGAACATGTGATATTTTTTTCTGAAAGCAGTCGTGACATTTCAGTGTTTTCTTCCCCGCACTTCGGGGACTCAATTCCCTGACCCTGCGGTGAATTCAGCATTCACTGCAGGGTCCCCAAATCCCAGGGAATGGATCCGATAACCCACTGATACAATCTGAATTCGGATTGATCCAAAATGGCGCTGACCAGCCACAGAAAAAAAGCCAACAAGCCGAACGAGGTAAACAAAAACCCCAAAATGATTGAAACAAAAAATTTCAAACGCTGTTTGCAAAAAAAAAACACTACAGGGCGAAAATGTCTGGAGTTAACCTACATAAGGTCCTATGAATAATAATACAAAGGTCTGTTACAGAAAAAACTTAGAATAAACCAGATTTATTTATTTTTATCCTTTTTTTACAAATGCCTAGATAATCCTAAAGAGACTTTTTGCTGCAAATTAAAAGAAACCGTTTAATAGATATTGAAGAAACAGGCTTCAATGTTAAAAATATTCCTATGGGATTCGCCTGAATAAACCTGTCGCATGAAACCACCGAGCAGCAGGGGCGCTTCACTGCTATTTGGTGTTCTCAGAATAGATTAACCATTGTTCCTCTATGGAGATTTCACGGCTACCGAAGATCATCGTATTTTGCTGGCTATTTGGCGAATTGCCAGCTTTTTGAATAGCTGACCACGAAATTGCACCGTACGGAGAAATTCACTGTTTGGTGCAATTTCGGGGCCCGGTCAGCTCTGTGAATAAGCCTTTCCTGGTAACTTTTCTCCTTCAAGCCGTACACCGTTTTAGTAGCCCTTCTCTGAACTCTCTCTAAGATGTCTATATCCTTCTGGAGATACGGTCCACTTACCCTTAGATCCTCTGAAATAATAATCCCTTTCCTCAGATGTTGAGGTTAGGACTGTATCAAATGTACCTTTTTTGTATACTACCCTAGCACAAACTGACCTCTCAAACATTGTTGCTACCCAAAAACACTTATGATCTGCATAGGAATGACAACTTGTCATTGACACTAAAACCGTTTGTGACCCAGCAGTATTTGGCTGACGTATTGATTTAACCTTTACACTTTACATTGTGAGAGGAAGTTACTTTGTAGCCAGAATCAATGACGTTACATCATCTTCCTTTTAGTTTAGGCTAGGGTCAGACGAAAGCAGTTTTAACGTGCGCTTAGACGCACGAAATCACGGCCGTGCTAGCAGCAAATGACGTCCAATGCCGGGGAACACACGAAGTATGACCGCACGAAAGTTCGTCCGCGCAACGCAAGTGGCAAACTAACGCATTTTCTAGAACCTGAAACCGCTAGTACGGACATACAGAGTGCGCTGCGTCCGCTAGAGGCGTGTGTGCGTGATTGGGAGACGTCAGACGCTGCTAATGTCCGGCCAACATAACGTCCAGACACAAAGTGTTTTATTGATGATCCGTACAAAATCATGGATGAAAAGGCGCATCGTATGACCGCTATCGCGTATTCCGTGGAAAAAATGCGTCCGTTCGTTCGAACGCACTTTTTCACAGACAACGCGAAAAATGCGTTAGTCTGACCCTAGCCTTAAAGCGATACTGGTTAAAAATAACATTTCATTTTCTGCCCTTAAATAATTGGTCAGAGGCTGCTGATAGTCCCTTCCCAATTTTTTTTTTTTTTTTTTCTCGTCGTTTAAAATTATTTTACTCGTTTGTTCCTCTCCACGGGCTGCTTCAGCTCAGGGACTCCGGAATCCCTGCAGCTATCTGACGCAATGTGCGCTCCTACACAACTTGCATAGCCTAGGACTGCTCGCTCTCGCGGATTAATCACAAATGGTTCCTAGTCTTTGCGATTCCTCTGCAGCGCTGCACGATCTTGTGGCCAGGATGGGTAAGGCTCCTTGGCATCCTATGGACTCCATGAGCCAATACTCAAGGTGGTGCGCAGCGTTCGGTGTCAGCATCAATCTGCCCTATGCTTCGTTCTGGTGCTAGGTGGTAACAAAGTGCTTACCCTGGAATAGCTATGGTAACCAGAGACTGTAAAAGTCTGCAGGCTCACATTTTCTTTCTTACATCTGTTTTAGCAAAAACTGTGGAATATGGTCTTAAGTGTGCACGCCTCTGAATACTGACTGTAGCAGAGACCACTGTGCTACATTGGAATAGCTGACTCTGCTTTCTGCTCCTCTTCCTTGGGAATTTCTGCCACTTTGTTCAGTGTTGATGGATTGAGATCATCTTACAGAGACAGTCAGCAAGTAAAGGAAACAAGCGGATGCAGAGCTTTAGAAACGGAAAGAGGTAGAGAATATTGAGGGTGCAATTAAACACAGAAAAAAAATCCCCTTGCAAGCAAAACTGTCATCCATGAGTTTGCAAAATAACCAACGCATTGTCACCCCAGCAGAGCCAGTATCATGGGAGGATGTGCGAGCACATCTTCTTGTTGCGGGCACATCTTCTCACTCTGTTGCTCCTCCATCCTCACGCATTACTGGTCGCGTCCCAAGTGCCATTAATGTTTTCTATATGCATTAGGAACAATAAATGCTTTAATAGTTTGCTTCCGGCAGCCAATACTGTTTTGTATTTTTTTTTTTTTTTTTTTAATTTATTTAAACTGCATGTGTTTTTATGAACTGTGTTCTCTATATTTTGTGTTCGTAGGATATTAGATGACATGCGTGCTCTTTGCAATAGTGTGATTTTATTTTCATACTTCTAGTGATACTTCTTGTTTGGACCTGCTTAGGCTAGGGTCAGACTGAGGCAGTGCGAACGCGCGTTCTGGCGCACTTAATCACGGCCGTGCTAGCAGCAGATGACGGGCAATGACGGCCAATATACGAAGTACGGTCGCACAAAAGTCCGGCCGCGCAACGCAAGTGGAAAATGAACACATTTTTTCGAGAACGTTAAACCACTAGTACTGACGTACAGAGTGCGCTGCGTCCGCTAGCGGCGTGTGTGAGTGAATTGGAGACATCAGACGCTGCTAATGTCCGGCCAACATAACGTCCAGATGCAAGAAGTGTTTATTGATGATCCGTACAAAATCACGGCTGAAACTGCGCATCGTATGACCGCTATTGCGTATTCCGTGAAAAAATACGTCCATTCTTCGAACGCACATTTTCACGGACAACGTGAAAAATGCGTTAGTCTGACCCTAGCCTTAATAGTAATGTTTTGCGTTATCGGCAATCTAAACTTGCCCTGTACAATGTGATTCCCAGAGATTCATGCTGCATGGCGAACCTGTGCATGCAAAGAATTGCATGACGGCTATAGTTGGTACTCGGGTTCTTTTTCAAAACTGCCTTTTTTTTTTTTTTTTTTTTTTTCCCCATCAGGAATACGTTTAAACTGACTCCAGGATCTGAAAATTACTTCAAAATCTAACATAATGTAGAACTGCATATGGTTTTTAAACAGCTGATTTATTTTGTATTTGGTTATAATTTTATTTTATCTTGTGCTTCTTTACACACGGCTCCGTCCTTGAGCGGATCAAGAAACAGCATTCTCTGCCTAGCCCAGAAAGCTGGGATTTAAATGGCTGACTCTTGTTCTGATTGGTTCAAGAAGTCCAGTGTGTGTGTGTGTGTGTGTGTGTGTGACAGGGCTCAGACTGGTTTGAGCTGTCAAGATGACACTGTTACAAAATTTGCCGTGGATGGTCAATGGCAGCAGTAAACCACTTCAGGCTGTCACTGAACAGGAAATCAAGGCTATAGTGGTCAGGGGCGACTGCAACTAGAAGTAGGCAATTGGTAAAACTTGCATAGTTTAACAAATCTCAAGTTTAGATTATATTGTCAGGATCTGGTGTAAACGGTGCAACTCAATGGATCAAAACTGTAGGCTGATACCTGAATAGAGTCTCATTGCTATTGGTCCACATAGGGCTCATTAATACCAGTTTATTACGGTTTAAATGCCATATAAAGACATTCACAAGTGATGGCAGTTTGTGTCTTCTTGGCCGTGCACATGACAGCATTACGGTATCCGCCCTCTGATTTGTTCCCTGCCAGGGGAGTTACATTTTATTTTAAACACTCATCTACTCCCTTGACTCGGCCTGTTAAAACCAATATATAAACTCCTTTTCTTGTACAATATAAAAATTAATCGTTCTGCAGGAGTGAGTCAAATGTGAGCAGAAATTTATTGTCAGCGCTTCCAAAATACATAAATCATAGTAAATGCAAAGGATGATAAATATTCCCCAGACGGTCTTGTAGATTTTGCTACATTTCTTAAAATATTTTAAACTTCATCCAAGACAATAAAAAATATTAGCAGGAATAATCGTTTCTCTCTGCTATAGAGATTGTGGATCAAGGATTCCCTTTCAGACTGTTTGTTGCATATTATTCCCAATATTCCTGGCAATTGATGTAATAAAGGGATGTCTGCAGGATTTAGGAGGAAATCATGACTCCCATTAAAAAAAAACCCTCTCAATTCACCACGACTATGAGGAAACAGCGTACCCCCAATCAGTCGCACTGGGCAGCCTGGCAGGGTATGGGTCGGAAATGCACAGCTCTGTACGTTGCAATTTCTACAAGTCTGTTTTAATAATTAAAATAAAAATACTTAAGTTTCATACGTATGGGTTAGCATATAGAGGAAAAAGAAACACTTTTCGGATCCCAGGGACAACATGCACAGACATCACTGCTGTTTTTATATTGATTTTATTCCTGGATCCAAAGGGGTGTTGTTTCCCCCCCCCCCCCCCCCCTCTGTATTTTAATAACCCTTGTGGTAGACCATTATCCAGTTTAGTTTTAAACATTTAACAATGTTCACTGGTCTTTAACACCGTCTCAGTCAGTCGGAAGAGCTCTGTGGAATGAAGGCTGGCTAGGTGCGCCCGTACTGATGTGCTTACCGGCATCTGTCGCAGCGTTGTGATGCTGCAACGGGGCCAGCCACACGCTTGTGCACGACAAGCGTCCGTTATCCAAGCCTCTCCGTCAAAGCGCTAGGATGCGCGTTGACTGAGCTGCAAAGCGTGATTCTCCATAGGAGGATCGCGCTTTGAAGCGCTGAGTGTGGCCAGACCAGCGTTGAGTGGAAGGAACGTCCACTCTCAGACGTTCCTTGTGGTCTCCAAAGACGCTCGTCTCACACTGGCTAAAGCGTCATGATCACCAAGAAATGAAATGCTTTTTCTGTTGGTGATATCTTACATGTACTTTGTTGTTTTCATGTATGTTTTACTGTCACATAGGACTGAAACAACTATTTTCATAATCGCTTTGTGTACAGCACACACTGGGCCAGACTGAGTTAAACATTATAACCTCTGACTCTGCTTCGGCGCTGATTGCAGAAGACCTGCCACTGTTTTACTCTGCATGATTTTAGTTCTAGGATTATCTCAGACCTAACCGGTTTGTTTTTATTCAGTTTACAACTCTAGCAGCGCTATAGCACAAACCTGTGATACTGCCATTGGACATGGGTGCTGTACCGCTGGTACCCTTACTTTTACTTAAAGCTGGAGTCCTGTGCCACTACCCCACCCTCCCTGCCTCCCCCTCTTTGGTCTGGAGCTGTCATTCCCACTCTTTGGTCCTGTTCCTTCCCACAAACTCTCGCCCCACTTTCATACTGACCTCATGTCTATACGTGCTCTCGTAGCAGCGTTCGTTTGGGGAGAAAGCAGACCTGGGTTTAAGCCCCGCACATGGCATCAATCCATTGCTGTGACCAGGTGTCCATGCACCTTGTGTGTGAAAAGTATGCAATTTGCGTATGTACATATGTAAGTTCTGTACACTACTCATTGTTTATGAAAAAAGGGGGAAGCAGGAGTTGTTAGATGAAAAAAAAAAAAAAAAAAACACAGCCTTAAGGACCCATTTAACAAATAAAAACCACCATCCTCCAGCACTCCATTCAAAAATCCCCATCAGCAGGATAAGAAACATTTCAACTCTCCTGGTCTTTTAAGTTTGTAAAAACAAAAAAAAACAGCATGTGGTTTTGTTTGCAATGCACATGGAATTAGTTAATGTTGGTGCTAGTGTTCCTTTAACTAAATGTGCAGTTTGTCAGGAGCTTTTGTGTCCTACTCCTATTGTCAGAGGTTACATTGTATAAAGTTACTGGAACCTGAGCAGGGAGTGGCTCCTTCAGTTATAGAGATATCTGCATATACTGAGCTGGCAAGAGTGAGACTAATCTCCCATGCCGGCTGTGTATCAAGGAAGTTTTAGAAGTCAAAAAAAAAAAAAAAAAGTTTAACCCCTTGTGCGGGAGCTCCCTGTGGTACCGTTTAACTCTGCGGGGTGGCATAGCAGGCCATGTTGGCGCTGAGGCTGCCCGACTACATTGTGCGCTGATCACGTTATTGGCTTCCATGGACCAGTGGTCCTGTGGCAGCCAATGACGCAATGTAGGTGGGGCGTACTATGTCAGCCTGCGGCATTAAGGCCCACATGCTCTGGGGTCGGCATAGCATGCCCCAAGGCGTGAAAGGTTTATTTTTTTGAGACTGCGTTTATGTATACATTTTATTACCACAAGAAAGCTACTTTTTACTCTTTAAAAACATATAACACGTATAGGTAAACCAAAAAGAGAAAATACCGCAGCTAAAAGCCCCATAGCCAGAGTCTTTTCTGCGTCAACAAACATATATAGATATAAACCTGTGTCATAGAGGAGGTACAACTCTCTTAATTGAAATGTTTTGTGTCGCAACATAATGCTGCCTCTTTTACGCGTGTTTACTGATGTCTCCTGGTGACAGGATTTGTCTTATCTAGCTCTAATCAGAAATGTTTGTGTCATAAGGAAGATGCAGAATGAGCCGTGTAATTGTGTATTATTCCAGTGCCTGGACTCAATGACAAAACATCCCAGACCTTTTTAATGTTTTTCGAAAATCTTTTGGGTTTCTCAGCCTTGCACTTCTTTTTTTTTTTTTCTTTTTTTTTCCAAAAGCTTTCTCAACTGGTTGCTGTCAATTTAATAGTCAGGACATTGGCATTATGATTTTTCCATAGAACGAAAATGACCATTCTCAACATGTCTAAATTTATACAGTGCATGCATTTTTTTTCAAACTTTATGTCGCAGCCTTATGCTAAGGTTGCTTCACTTTTATTTCCACGTCAATATACACTCAATACCCAGTTTAAAGAAAATAAATCTAACTTTATTTTTCAGGCTGTAAAAATACACCTTCACATCGGCAAACACACAGGGTTATTCAAAGAGCTCAGAATTGTGGCCGACAAGGTAACCGAACGCTGAAATTCAGCGTATGCTTAACTTTCCTGGCCACTTGGCTATTCAGAGAAATGATTTGCTAGATTTGTTGTCGAATTGCTAGCACATACGGTGCCTGTTCGAGGGCAGTGAAATCCCCATAGAGAAGCAATGCTTCGTCTATTCAGAGAACAAAAACCAGCAGGCAAAAGTTGCCGAATTGCCCTGCTGTTCGGCGGTTTCATGCGGCAGATTTATTCAGGCGATTTCCATAGGCTTCAATGTTAAAAATATTCCCACTTTAGTTCAAACTCTAATAAACCGTTGCTTATAATATTCTGCAGTAAAAAGTCTTTTATAGATTTTTTTTTTTTTTTTTCGGGATTTTTATTGTCATTCAGTGGATCTTGTATGAAAATTTCAGACATTTTCGTTCTATAGTTCCTTCGCAAACAACATTTTAATTTTCAAACATTTAAGCTGTTACGTAGGGGTTTCCGTCCACATGCAGACTGCTCCCCTTGAAGTCAGTATTCCGCAGAAGTGCCGCTTCTAACCCAGGAAATATCACACAGGAGATCCTTGCCATTTGAACTCAAAATGGAGAATGACTATTCATTACAGACACACAGGTTACCGTCAAGGACTCACATTTGCATACAAACAGATTACATCACAGATCAGATAGTTGCACAGGACCTTCAAACAATGAGATTTCCTAGGAGAATGGGGGAGGGAGAAAGCAGGTAAAACAAAAGGAATTTTTTAGAGAGAACATACACAAAAGAGAGGGCAGGTTCTAGTCCAGAGATGGACACTATACAGAGATTAGAACACAGAACACACAAACGCCCTGCATCTAGAATTGTAGATACAGGGTGACTTTAACAAAGGAAAGAGCAGGAAAACCATATAAAACCTCAGGCGCGCACCTCCCAAATACATTTCTAGGCCCATGTATTTCAAGTCCAAAGTGACGCACGTCACACAAGCGTACTGTGTTTTTTTTTTTTTTTTTTTTTTCTTTTTCATTCCATTCGTCTGCGGTGTCGGGTTTTTCCGACGGCTGCTCTGCGCTGTGTTCGGGGTTAATTCAGATGTTTTTGCGGGTTTCGGTGTGCGTTCGCCTGGTTTGCGGCAGCTTTTCCCTGCACTACGACGGCCCTGTGGTGCTTGCTGAATACACCGCAGGGTCACCGAAATGGGATCGGCAAATCGCACTGAATTGAACGAAAAGTCACCAAACGTGCAAAGACTTTGCAATGCTCTTTGAATAACCCTGAAAGGCATGTATCCTTCCTGGTAAATTACTTTGCAAATAAACAAGAGTTTGTGAGAAAATAACTGCACGTAAACGGGATAAAGAAAAACGCCTCAAAAATAAACCTCAAAAGAAAGTCTCTAGAATTTTTTGACATCACAAACTTGGCAAGATTTTTAATTAGTCATATGTGGTATTGCATGTGGATGGGTGTAAAGGAAAAATAATTAACCCCTTCACTGCTGAGCCATTTCACCTGTGTGCTGAGCTCCTTTTTGACCGTTTTGTGCTCCTCTTGTTAAATGCAATTTGATGTCATGTTTTGTTATACGACGCAGACAAATTATAGATCCTTAGTTTCAGCAGACTCGGCAGATTCAAAATCTATTAGATGTATACGTCATGCCCTGACAATCAGTTACAGCGTGTAAAATTATTTCTTTCATATATTGTCGTCCAAGCTTTTGTGGTTATATATTCGATGGGGTATTGTGTACCCCCCCCCCCCAAAAAAAAAAAATTAGAAATGGGAACCTGTTGCATATCTTCTCTGAAAGTGCTTTTAGCTAAAACTGAACCGAACATTTTTCATTGTGGGAAATAAGGTGTGTTTATAATTGAAAAATTTAACAATAGTGGGCATTATGAAGAGAAAAAATAACTTTGCATATAACCTGTTCACATTTGGTATCATTGTAAAGGCTATGCTCTGGCCTTTCCAGCAATATCAAACATGTCTTTCTACCTTGTATTGATTTGGGAGATATGGAGGTTCGAAGGACCCCCCCCATTTGCTAACCCGCTAGGGAGGAGGGAAATTCCCTTTCTGACATCATTGCGTCCCGCCAAAATGTCTGCCCCTCCCACCAGGAGTAATATGCGATCCAGTGTCTAAGAGTGGCATCTCTTGTGACTGTACAGCTTACTGATGGGGAGATGGAGGCTCTGCCGGTGTGGACACCTGAAAATGATGTCATTGCACTGGTGGGGGTTCCATGGAATGGTCTGACTTCAAGGTACCGGAGATGTTAGGGGGCATATAGCGGGGAAGCCCCATGACGTTCCCCACATGTTGTCCGCAGACAATGGGTTACATTTTAGAAGGTAAGCCTCTCTTTGCCTTCTATTGCTTGTGAATCAACATGATCTAAACTCATAGGGGTTGCTTCGTTCACTCTCAGCATATGGGTACCATAATGTAGAGAGTTAAATTCTCCATGTCGTGATCAGAAGCGTTACTTATTTTGCAGCAAAGAACAATGGTGTGAGAAAAATCATTGGTGTAAGACACAAATTGCTATCAAGCAAATACACATATAGATTTTTTCAGGCCCTTGGTCTCCCGTGGAGCATGCAGTCACAGTGAAGAGATTTGCAGTTACATAGTTTCCAAGATCTAGAATTCCTTTTGGGCCAGTAAATTTCTTCAGATGTAATCTTCTGTGTACATAAGCTATGTTTGTCTTCCTTGTGCATGAATCCTATGAAGGTGATCAGATACCTGTTATAACATGTAGCCAATAAGTGTTACTAAACCTAGTCCTAAAGGCCTTGCTCTACATAATACAGGGTGTCCATAAAGTCTTTTTACAATTTCAAAAAATTTATTATAGTCCATTTAAAAGACAGATAAGTGAAAATTATTACAAAATGAGACGTATATATTTGTTTTTGCCACATTTAATACACCTCCTATATGGGCACCATTAGTTGCATGAAGCGCATCAAGACTGTACTCGCTTTCTTGCCATGTTCGCTGTAGCCTGCCCTCATCAACGGTGGCAATGGCATCAGTGATCCTCTGCTTTAGATGACGGTGTGGTGTGGGATCATGTGCAATTGAATCATTGGTCTGTTTTTCTTCGAGACATTACTGCAAATGTTTACCTTGAACGTTTGACAGAATACGTGGAACCACAACTACATGACCTTCAACCATCATTTTCCAGCAAGATGGTGCACCTCCACATTTGACTGTTCGTGGGTTCCTAAATGAAACATTTCCAGATCGGTGGATTGGAAGGGGTGGCCCAATTCCCTGGCCACTTTGTTCACCAGATAACCCCATAGAAGTCGAGGGGAGGGATATGTTAAAGATATCGTGTATCGAACAAAGCTACGGGACATCACTAATCTAAAGCAGAGGATCCCTGATGCCATTGCCACCATTGAGGGTATGCTACAGCAAACATGGCAAGAAATCGAGTACCGTCTTCATGTGCTTCATGCAACTAATGGTGCCCATATAGAGGTGTATTAAATGAGGCAAAAAAACAAATATATATACGTCTCATTTTGTAATTTTCACTTATCTGTTTTTCATTTGCCTTTTGTAATTTTTGAAATTGTAAAGAAACAAAGAAAAATGTCGGCAGATAAGAACCTTTCGGCCCATCTAGTCTGCCCAATTACATGGATACTTTACCTGGATTTATCTTTTGTTTAGGATAGCCTTATGCCTATCCCATGCCTGCTTAAATTCAATTACTGTTTTAGCCTCTACCACTTCAACTGGAAGACTGTTCCATGTATCCACCACCCTCTCAGTAAAATAATGCTTTCTGATGTTACTTTTAAACCTTTGCCCCTCCTAATCTAAGACTATGTCCTTTTGTTTCCTTTTTAAATATACTCCCTTCCTCTACCTTGTGGATTCCCTTTACGTATTTAAATGTTTCTGTCTCGTCTTTTTTCCAAGCTGTACATGTTAAGATCATTAAGCCTTTCCTGGTAACTTTTCTCCTTCAAGCCGTACACCATTTTAGTAGCCCTTCTCTGAACTCTCTCTAAGATGTCTATATCCTTCTGGAGATACGGTCTCCAGTACTGCACACAGTACTCCAAGTGAGGTCTCACCAGTGCTCTGTACAGTGGCATGAGCACTTCCCTTTTCCTACTGCTAATACCTCTCCCTACACAACCAAGCATTCTGCTAGCATTTCCTGCTGCTCTATTACATTGACTACTTACCCTTAGATCCTCTGAAATGATAACCCCTAAATCCCTTTCCTCAGATGTTGAGGTTAGGACTGTATCAAATATTCTATATTCAGCCCTTGGGTTTTTACGTCCCAGGTGCATTATCTTGCACTTATCCACATTAAAACTCAATTGCCACAACTCCGACCATTTTTTTAGCTTACCTAAATCATTTGTCATTTGGCTGATCCCTCCAGGAACATCAACCCTGTTGCAAATCTTTGTGTCATCAGCAAAAAGACATACTTTTCCATTAATACCTTCTGCAATATCACTAATAAAAATATTAAAGAGAATGGGTCCAAGTACTGACCCCTGAGGTACCCCACTGGTAACCTTGCGCCGAATAAACTCCATTTACCACAACCCTCTGTTGCCTGTCACTCAGCCACTGCCTAATCCATTCAACAATATTGGAATCCAAGCTCAAAGATTGCAATTTATTGATAAGCCTTCTATGCGGAACAGTATCAAAAGCCTTACTGAAATCTAAATAATGTCTACTGCACCACCTGTGTCTTATTGATTTTTTTGATTGGGTAACAAAAATAAGATTAGTTTGGCATGATCTCCCTGAGGTAAACCCATGTTTCTGATCCTGTAATCTATGTGTTTTTAGATGTTCAACAATCCTTTCCTTTAACATGGTTTCCATTAATTTCCCCACTACTGACGTAAGACTAACTGGCCTATAGTTCTTTATGGACCCCTTGTATATCATTTAAATTTCCCCAGAGTGTCACACTTGGCTCCATGTAGTCCTGCGATTTGCTGCAGGTATTGATCAGCAGCTAATACAGTAGCTTGGTCTAAATAGAGCCTTTAATGGATAACGACTCGCGCACAAGTTATCAATTTTTACTCCAACACAAACTTTGCGGTTGGAATACAGGCCCATTGTTGGCTCTTAGACTATCCCTCTGGCCTGTAGGTTTGCCTTACACATTTGTCAACCCCCCCCCCCTCCGACTGTATTCTTTGAAGGTTTTTCAATGCCACAAGAGCTTTAAACCGTCAGCTCTCAAAGGATTGCCTGGGGAAATGCAGACTGCTGCAAGCACTGAGCAGCACATGGTATCTGCTGTGCTTCAGATATCTGGTAAACCTGGTCTGTTAGGTGTACTTGAGGACCATGGGTGGGAACCACTGATCTAAATGTAAACTACACAATTGTTCTTCCTCGTGTGGGGAACATCATGGGGATTCCCCGCTATATATGTGGAGGATGTTCCCCACATGTCCTCTAAGGGGGCCCTCCCTCACTATACTTGCCTCTTCCTCCAGGGTCCAGCGGTGGTCTGATTTCTGAAGTCAGACCCTGCTCTTATACCCCCCCCCCGCGCACTGACGTTATCGTGCCCCCACTCCCCCCTTCAAAGCCGGAAAAGAGATTTGGGGGGGGGGGGTTTGGAGACAAGATTAAAGTGAAAGAGATGCAGTGCTGAAAATGTCATTGTGACCTTTCCATCCAGCGCTGCCTCTTTATCCGCTGAGGTGCCGGTATCTCCCAATCGGTGGCAGCTAGAGGGTCATGTTTGGTATCATTGGAAAGGCCAGAGCACGATGAAACATGACCATGTTACAAGTAAAAATAAATAAAAATAAATTTTTAAATAGTGCAGCGCTATCGTTCACATTTCAATTTATGTGAACAATGATGCTGCATGAATGATTTTCTTTGATTTTTAGCTAAAACCAAAAAATTGCTCAAATGGGAACTAGTACAAGTGTCCCCCTTAGAATATAGAACCGCAAAGGCTCGGATTAAAATGTGAAAATTAATTTTACACGCTGTAGAGAGTTGGAAATTCACTTTTACTTTTGTCCTCACATTCTGGCAGGGCATGACATATACATATATATATTGTGAATTTGTCTGGGTCATAAAATAAAACGTGACTTCAAATCGTGAATAAACATGAGTAAAAATGAGCTCCGCACACAGGGGTGACCTGGTACAGCAGTGAAGGGGTTAATAAGGGTTGCAAAACTTTGTTTTTATGTTTGCAAATACCACTGTATGTTTGAAGATACAGTATAAGGGAAATTATTTTAATTCTGCAAACAACATACCTTCTGCATCGCTCCTCCTTTATTCGTATTGCAGATGCTACATAATATCCACTTCATGAGCCACTGGCCGCCTTCCTTTTTCTGACCGTCTTTCTTTTAGCTCCCTGACGCCTCCTTCCTGTGTTCTTTTGTAGCTTGCTCTTTTTTGAAGTTTAATTCTGAGGTTCAGTATTCCTTCCCAAACACTGTCTGAGTTCTGTCCTGACAGGCAGGCAATACATGTGCACAGGATCTCTTTTACATACATGGTATAGTGTCACTAGGTCGTGTAACTAGCAATCCAGGTAAAACTGAAGCTTTAGTGCTAGAGATCAATAGAGAGATACAGAGATAGCGATATGAAAAATGTGGCGGCACTCTTGGGCTAAAACCTGATCTTTTATTCAAAGCATAGAAAGGTTGATGTTTCAGCTCTAATTGGGAGCTTTCCTCAAGACATACCTGATGTCCTGAGGAAAGCTCCCTATTAGAGCTGAAACCTCAACCTTTTTATCCTTTGAATAAAGATCAAGTTTTAGCCCAAGAGTGCCGCCACATATTTCAGATCGCTGTCTATTTTTGGCTTGGTGCCAGGCACGAGCATCCAATTCACAAGAAGCTGGAGTGCATGGCACTTCCACATCCCAGTAATGCAGAGAACTTCATCTCAATTTATGTGCTACATTCCCCATATGCAGCATGGAACTCTGGGTAAGACACGCAAATGATGTGTGAATTTTTTTTTTTTTTGCATCCGGTTTTAACACCGAACCCTCTATCCAATGCTATTACATACTAGATTGTTAAAAAGAAAAAAAAAAAAAAAAGATCAGGTCCCAGCTGTTTCGGGCTTATTGTACCCTCATCCTATTTATAAAATATACATTTTATAAATATATGTACCTATTTCCAGTTGATTAGTTTGTAGGAATGTACAGTTTATCATATGCAGGTACGAAGGTTTCCTAGTGCCCGGATTGAACCTGCGAGCTAATCTAAGCACATTAGAAGATTACTTTTCGCATGGTGTCTTTGTGTCATCTTGTCTGTGCACAGCTTATAATATAGGCATTAGGTCAGTTGCTGCTCATCACGATTAACTCCGCACCCTTCTGAAGTCCACAAGTGGGATTGAATCTGGTTTAATACGTCGCTTTCACACAAAGTATCATACGAGGCCAGAGATTGGTTTCAAAATTTAGATTACCAACTCCTTTGCAGGACCACCTATTCTTTCTTTTACTGATTTATTCTATAATTTTAGGGATGCACCGATAACACTTTTTTAAGACCGAGTACTGATACTTTTGTTCAAGTACTCACCGATACTGAGTACCGATACTTTTATCTTATGTCATGTGACCGCTTTCCAATAAGAACAGACCTCCTATAAAGCCCCCAGGTCTCAAGGATATGCCCCCCCAGCTCATGGATATGCCCCCCCAGCTCATGGAAATGCGCCCCCCCCCCCCAGCTCACCTGGAGTTCTCCGCTCATACTTACCTTCCTTTAGCGACGCCGGGAAAGTCTTCGTGCGCGCGCTCCTTGGAAGGTCCCCAGCCGCGACCACGTGGGACCATGTGATCGCGGCTGGGGTCCTTCCAACGAGCGCACGCGGGGAAACTTTCCCGGCGTCGGTAAAGGAAGGTAAATATGAGCGGAGACCAGCTGCAGGGCCTGTCCGAATCCTCTGACAGGCCCTGCAGCTGCTCACTTTGTTTATACTTACCTTCCTTTAGCGACGCGGGAAAGTCTTCGTGCGCGCGCTCCTTGGAAGGTCCCCAGCCGCGACCACGTGGGACCATGTGATCGCGGCTGGGGTCCTTCCAACGAGCGCACGCGGGGAAACTTTCCCGGCGTCGGTAAAGGAAGGTAAATATGAGCGGAGACCAGCTGCAGGGCCTGTCCGAATCCTCTGACAGGCCCTGCAGCTGCTCACTTTGTTTATACTTACCTTCCTTTAGCGACGCCGGGAAAGTTTACGTGCGTGCGCTCGTTGGAAGGACCCCAGCATCGATCACATGGTCCCACGTGGTCGCGGCTGGGGACCTTCCAAGGAGCGCACGCGAAGACCTTCCCGGCGTCGCTAAAGGAAGGCAAGTATAAACAAAGTTGGGTGAGCAGCTGCAGGGCCTGTCCGAATGCCGATAGAGCATTCGGACAGCCGCCCCAGCCCCTTGGATGCCGGCAAGCCGGCTCAATGCCGGCTTCCGGTATCGGAAAAAAATATCTGGGGTACTGCAGGAGTACCAAGTACTCCTGCAGTACCCGGTATCGGCACCGATATCGATACTAGTATCGGTATCGGTGCAACCCTAATAATTATTACACCACTTTTTCAAAGCCTTCTAAAATGTGAACTGCATGTCCAAAACTTTTTAGAATTGGCATGTTCGTTTGCCTAACCATACATTCTAAAGGTTGTTGGTCACCATATTGGTTCTCGATTTGATTCTCGTCTCCAAAACCGGTTACGCTGTTATTTATTATTATGCGCCAACACATTCCACAGCGCTGTACAAGGTGTAATGGGTAAAGTCAGGACAATTCTACAATACATACAGGAGACAGGTCAGTATTCCTGCCAGCAGATACAGGTGGACGTGAGGGCACTATTCCTGTGGGAATTTACAATCTAGATGGGGAGGGGATTAGAAACAGTGGGGGGACTGCAGTGCTGAGCTAATGCAGGGAGAGGGGAGGACTGTTTTTGGGTCGGTCGGATGTCTTGTTACGGAGTCGGGTGCTAGGATTCCCTAAACAGTTCTTTAGGGAGCGTTTTAATGAAGCCAGATTTGGGGACCGTCTGATATTGCGAGGAAGCGCGTTCCATCGGGTCGGCGCCGCACGAGAAAAGTCCTGCAATCTGGCATGTGAAGAGGTAATGATGGAGGATGCCAGGCGCAGCTCATTGTTGGATCGTAGGGGACGGGCTGGGGTGTGTTTGGTGATTAGTGAGGACAGGTAGTGGGGGTGGTGTTTAGTGAGGGTTTTGTAAGTCAGGGTGAGTAGTTTGAATTTGATTCTGCTGTGGATGGGGAGCCAATGCAGGGATTCAGAGAGGAGCAGAGACAGAGCAACGGGTGAGATTGATAAGCGGGGCTGCTGTGTTTAGGATGGACTGCAGGGGGGAGAGGCGAGCGATAGGAAGGCCAGTCAGGAGGTTGTTGCAGTAGTCCAGGCGGCAGATAACAAGCGAGTGGATAAGTTGTTTGGTGTTGGTCAGAAATGGACGAATTTTGGCAATGTTACTGAGGTGATTGCGGCAAGATGATGAGTGATTGGATGTAGGGGCTGAAGGAATGACTTGAGTCACTGCAAGGCAACGGACTTGTGCAGAAGGAAGGATGGTGATTCCATCAACAATGATGGAGAAGTCAGAAATTGGAGTAGAGGTGGGGGGGGGGGAATAAGGAGCTCGGTCTTGGACATGTTGATCTTCGGGTAGTGAGCGGCCATCCAGGCAGAGATGACAATCACTGACCTGAGAGAGAATGGAGGGGGAGAGATCGGGAGTGGAGAGGTAGATCTGAGTGTCATCAGCGTATAGGTGATAATTTTAAGCCATAGCTGGTGATGAGTTTACCCAGTGAGGGAGGTATAGATGGAGAAGAGCAGAGGACCTAGGACTGAGCCTTGAGGTACACCGACTGACAGAGGCATTGAAGAGGAGGAATTGCCAGCAAGGGATACTGGGAAGGATCTGTTGGAGAGGTACGATTTTAGCCAGAAGGTGGTATCACAGAGACCAAGAGAGAGAAAAGGTTCTCTGAGGGGATGATCGACTGTATCGAAGGCAGCGGAGAGGTCAAGTAGGATCAGTATGGAGTAGTGGCCATTGCATTTAGCAGAGAGGAGGTCATTAGTAACCTTTGTGAGAACTGTTTGTTGCATGTTGAGCGCGAAAGTCAGATTGCAGTGGGTCAAGCAAGGAGATACAGGATAGGAAGAGGGTTAAGCGGTCGTAGACTAGTCTTCTAGCAATTTTGATGCTAGTGGAAGTAGTGAAATAGGACGGTAGTTTTCAGGAGAATGTGGGTCGAGGGAGGATTTCTTGAATGGGTGTGATAGTGGCATGCTTGAAAGAAGAGGGGAATGAGCCAGAAGAAAGATGTTGAAAATGTGTGTAAAGAGCAGGAGTGATGGATGTGGACAAAGATAGTAGGTGTGAAGGGATAGGGTCTAGTGGGCAGGTAGTGAGGCGTGAAGAAGACCGTAGAGAATGGACCTCATCCTCTGTGGTTGGGGCAAAGAGGCTGCGAGTCGCTTGTGGGGACGGCGGGGGAGAAGTGCTGTATGCTTATGCTGGGATATTGTTACGGATTGTGAGTGTTTTCGCTATGAAGTAGTCAGCAAGATCTTGAGAGCTGAGGTCGGATGGGGGAGGTGACGCAGGTGGGTAATCTTTTGGGGGTTTGAAGAAAGTGAAGATATGAGAGAAGTAAGTTTTGTTTGGCGAGGTGAAGGGAAGTTGTGTATGAGCGCAGAAGGAACTTCTAGTTCAGAAGCTTCAGAGTGGGATTTCTTCCAAGCACGCTCCAGCGCTGCGGAGCGTGCATCTCTGCAAGTAGCGCGCCTGCTTAGAGTGCCAGGGCTGACACTGGCGACGTGGAATTTTGTGCAGTTGTTTAGGAGCAAGAGTCTAGAGGAGAGTGTTATTGTAGTGGGATGTCGCACGGTCAGTGTAGGTTATAGTGTTAGTGTGGGACAGGGGACTTTGACATTTGAGAATTGCAGAGGATCTAAGGCCTGGAGATTCCTCTGGGTGCAGGGATTGGATGGAGGAGACTAAGTTGGTTCTGTTGATGGGTTGATATTAAATGAGAGCAGATGGTGGTCAGCGATGGGGAATGGCTGATTGGTGAAGTCTGAAATGATGCAGAGGTCGGAAAACACTAAGTCGATTTAGTGTCCATCACGGTGAGTAGAGGAAACGGTGGACTGTAAGAGGCCAAAGGAGGATGTAATAGAAGTTTAGCGGTAGCAGGGGCAGACGTGTTATCGATGGGAATATTGAAGTCGCCTAGAATTAGTGTTGGTAAATTAGACAGGAAGTGATGTCCAGGCTGCGAAATTGTCGAGGAACTGGGAGGTGAGAGAGAGACGCCGAGAGAGAGACGCCCCCCCCCCCAACCTGTGGACACGTTATCGATATTGCCCCGGAACCAGCAGGGGTTGGGGCCCAGATGCCGTGCAGCGGGAGTGCCTGCCCGGTCCTGGACAGTGTGTGAGTCCGTCCGTGTTGAAGGGGAGGCGGCTGCGTGCGTTCGCAGGTCACGCGGTCCAGCCAGTCAGGTGGTACAGAGACTCAGTACCACCTGATTAGCCGGACCACGTGATCTGCGCCTGCACGCAGCCGCCTCCCCTTCAACACGGACGGACCCACTGTTCAGGACTGGGCCCCCTCAGCCCGCGGGCCCTTGGGCGGCGCCCGAGGGCCTGGCGGGTCAGTCCGGGCCTCAACTTTTAGGGGCCCAAATTTCTTTTGAAATTATGCGCCCGGGGCCACGGCCCCCCACGCTACGCCACTGGGTGGGGGCAGGTACTGATAGGTGCAGGTGGGAGAAAGCCCAACACCACCTCCTAGCTTCTCACCCGGCCTAGGAGTGTGACGAAACTTCCTTCATATATCATAACATATCCTAGATTCAGATTTAATTTTCAGAAGTTGCTTGGTCACATAGTACAACCATCATAATGGATTTGGCAAACCATTAAAAAGATCTTCTCTGAAACCGTGTGATCGAATGATGTGAAAATTTTGCATTCATGTTCAATTAACTCCTGTATGTGACTGTAAAAGGCTAATTCCTATAAATTGAAATATTCACAAAGGTGTCATAGGTCTCATGGTCTGGCTGCCATCTTCTTTTTAAGTGATAGACAGAATAACCCCTTTTTTAGAATTGTTTGTCCAAATTAAACTATTTTAGTCGCAGGATTTGGCAACCTTTTTAGATTGTTCAAGGTAATAATCTGAGAATTTCAAAAATTTCTCAGACTGAATTGCATTGCAAAATCAATATGGCCGCTACAGGTCATTGTCGTTTTAAATGCTATGCTTTTTACTGGCATTGCAAACACCTTAAAAAGTAGTCTTTTGCAAAATGTGTAGTTGAGGACTTTTTGTCTTCCTCATTAATGTTAATGGTGGTTGTTGCAGAGTGATGGTTGTGATCGGGATAACGTCATATGAAGCATGACCAGCTATCAATCATTCATATTTCTTGTATATAAATTGCGATACAATGCTTCTGCCTATGCAGTCCTGATTCTCTGAGGATGTTTATTGGTTTGCTTCCCCCTGATGTGGACAAGCAATTAAGTTCCCCTTTGGAAACCCTGGAAGGTGTGAATGGTGAATGTAAACTGCAGGATAGGGGAAATTGCCAATTTGGTCTGCTCAGCAAGGGGGTTAACAACTCAAGCACACGAAAAAGTGTTCTCCCAGACTCAGTGGCAGCGACACTGTACTTAACCATGAATATCAAAGAAGCAATTATGCCTTTTAGTTCAAAACCATCTGTTGATGATTTTTTATGATACCTTAGATTAAGTGAACTGAGCATGCTCATGAATTACCAGGAGTGGGCGGTCTGTACAATCTATGGGTATGACGCTGGGGGAGCAGAAGAAACGTATAAATTGTGTTGGATGAGCCATGCTCGTGGCTTATTCTGTTCTGGAGCCACGTGAAGTGTGAATTTGCCGTGGTGTTTTTTTTTTTTTTTGCTTGGGACAATCTAAACGTGAGTTGGGGTGAAGTCAGTCGTTTGACTATGCACCCCAAAACAGAAGACCGTTCGGAGTCTCAGGCCAGCTCTGGTCCAGACATTAGGCATCTTGGGTAAAAAGTCCTTGGCCTGTGGTGGCAGGGTTGATAAATTACACGGCAAGTGGGTGCAGGGATTGTGTGCAATGTAGTCATTATACTGGGTCTAGTGCAGACAGTGATTTTTTACCCTGCGTCTACTTCGCCGCGTCACACGTCCTTCTGGAGTGGGGGGGGGCGTGTATGTGACAATCACAAGCCATCTCCTGCTAAGGGATTCGAAGCGACGGTTTAGGAGTGTTTTGGCATCCCTTGATCTATGTGTGCGGTAGTTTAGTATGGCATTACACTGGCATGTGGGGTGTCTGAACTGCAGCACATGTTTGCAAAAGAGAGAGATTGTGGACTTTGTTTGCAATGCTTACCCAGAATTCCCTGCTACATACAGGGAGTGTGGCAAAAGATCTCTGAGCAACACTAGTCTGATTTGCTTGGACGTGTAAATACTGTTCATGATGACTTTTCTTTTGTGAATTTAAAATGCAATTAAATTTAAAATACATCCTGACAGACTGGTTCAACCTGAATTCCCTGGCCCTTGTGGATTTATGGTATTTTAGACGAGTGATCATCTGTCGCTCACCCCAGGCGGTGACTAAATTTGAGTTTTTCGCATTTCTTTACAGTTACGCAGCAATCTCGCGAAAATGAAAACACTGTGTGTAAACTTTATGATATTACACAATACTGGGTGATTTTTAGATATTAACTATTGCCATAAATTATTAAGGAAAATCTAGTAATCACACATGCTGCAGACATTTTGAAAAGATATTAATATACCTTCAAGCTTCACTAACCTGGGGCCAGTTATTTGTCTCAAAACCTGTGACATTGCATTTAGAGGAGGACTAGTGTTAATGGTGAAACCACGTGGTCCTCCGAGCGGCCACCAGCTTGTGATGCTCGCGAGATCACTACTAGAATTTGCGTCACAACCCAGCGACTGCTCAAAGGACCACGTGAGAGCCAGCGGGCAGTCGGACCACGCGAGCAGCCGCAGGGGAATGCTCTTAATGCATTTCGCTAGCAGCCCCAGCCCCTTGGATACTGGCAAGCTGGCCCAGCGCTGGCTTCTGGTATCGGGGCATTTGCACGAGTACCAATTACTCGTGCAAATGCTTGTATCAATACCGATAGGTGCATCCCTAGTTTCAAATTGAAACCACTGGGCCTAACTGGGTAAAGCAAACCTGTCCATAAAACCATTTTTGATGGATATAAAGCTCCCTGATATGTCATAAATGAGATTTTACCCCTGTACTTAATCTCCAGTGATGTAGGGACTGCCATCTTGTGTCCGCATTGAAGGCTGGTGCCACATCAATCATGTCACCCTGCCTGTAGTTGTAATAAGGGTGAGAGCAGTACCTGTAGGTGGGTCCTCCTGTTTCAAAGTTAATTTTTCCCAGCATGCACTTTCTTTTGACTTGCTAATAGAGACACAGTTCTTGCCTTGGAAATCTGACATTTAACATGGGGTTGGATATATTACTACATTTACTAGTAACATGGCTATTGGAATATATATGCTGTTTGAAAATGGGTAAAGTTGCCCTTGGTAGGACCGGGTCAATTTCAATGTGTGTATTGCACAATACAGCTACATTCTAAGATCGGGCTTGACAAATCCCAAGTCGCCGTGGTGACTACAAATTGCGTCCTGGCATCTGGGCTTTTGTCGGCTCAAACACCTGTGCCGACACCCAGACATGCAGCGTCTGCCCAGCAGCTCTGAAGGGGCTTGGCCGCATGCTGTCGCAGATTGCCCCGCCCCACTTTTTCCCCTGCATTTTCTGTTGGCCATACTTGCTGATGGGCAGGGCTAGCTTCCCCCCCCCGGCATAACAGAGATATGGATACTCTATTCCCTCCTACCACCAAAAGCTCCTCACCTGGGACCCCCAGCAGCTGCACCCTGCCAGCCCCAGTGATGGGAGACGCTGGATCAGCGTGCGTGCCCACCCACAGGGAAGGACAGTGCTGTCTGCTTCTCTGCAGCCAAGAGGCACAGGGGTCATCTCCATCCCAGTGCATCGCACTTGGTCGATTTTTGGGGGGGGGTCATTGGAAAGGGCAGATCCTATACATGACCATACTCAGTGTAAAATAAATTTCAATTTTTTTTTTTTTTTTTTTTTTTCAGTCAAATGGCTCAGCATTGAAGGGGTTAATGGTCAGGCTATATATATCACATTGTGTATTACTTTCGTTTTCCCCTTAGTTTAGTTGTATATTAATCGTTACTGGGCAGGCTTCATCCCTCAGTGTATACATTTCATGTTTTCCCTTGGTTAATGAGACATCTTACCACACGTGGTTTTTTTTTTTTTTTTTTTTTTGAATGTAAAGTTTTTTTTATTCCGTAATAAAGAAATAACACAATGCAATTCGGTAAATAAGTAAAGGACAGGTCAAGAAAAAGGACAATCCCATTACAATAGAAACATCGTCGCATTACATAGTAAGAACATATAATAACTGAAATATCACAGAATTATCAGTGGGGAAATGCGACCTGGAGACTGGTGTGCATCATAAATGTTGCTCTGTAGTCAGGTGCTTCCCTTGGGAGTACTATCAGCTTAGAACACGTACATTAAGTGATCAACCGCATTAATAGACAAGAATCATGACTAGAAAGAAATTCAGTCAATAAAGAGAAGGGAAGAGGAAAGGAGAGAGGAGTAAAAAGAGAGAAAAAAGAAGAGGAGAAGGAGGGATGAGACGAGAACAAAAAAAAAAAAAAAAGGGGGGGGGGGGAGGGGGTAATGGGGGAGGCGAGGAGGGTGAGGGTGTAGGAGAGGCATATTCGGGTCTAAGGGCTGATGTACTAAGAAGTTATTCATAGGAGCCATCCTCCCGCCACTAGCGAAGCACAACAGCAGTAGGTCTGGAATACAGAAGATTAAGCGTCTTCCGTAGTAAGTGCCGCTTGCTGCCCGTCACCTCCCCCCAGGACCTCTCGCAACTGAGTCGAGGAGCAGAACGTGGACCAGTGCAGCCACACTGTGGTGAAGTGCTGTGCGGCTTTTGTAGGAGAAAGAGCGAGTTCCTCGTTCGATCGTAAGGCTTCTAGCCTGTCGATCAGTATTCTGAAGGGTGGTGCGGACGATGATTTCCAGTATAGTGGGATCAGGGAACGGGCCACCAAAAGAATGCGCAATAGTAATGATTTCTTCATTGACTTAGTCGAAAAAGGAAGGTGAAGAAGTAGAAAAACTTGTGGTGTAAAATCTAAGATCTCATCCGTGGTGCTCTGGATAAGGTCCCGGACTTTCGTCCAGAATGGTTTGAGTAAAGTACATTCCCACCAAATGTGAATATACGTACCCATCTCAGTGGAGCATCTCCAGCAGAGCGGGGATATGGTGACATTAAAAGTGGCCAGAAGTGCGGGTGTGCGGTACCAGAAAGTTAAGAGTTTATAAGAAGATTCTTGTAGTTTGGTGGTTTGTGAACCTGAGTGGGTAAGGGTCAGTATCTTAGTCCAATCCTCATCTGTAAGAGAAATGTCGAGTGTGCGTTCCCAGCGAGACATAAATGCTGGGGAGTCGTTGTTTATTTCCCGAAGCAGACTGTAAAGATGAGAGACACTATGCGCCAACGGGAAAGTCCTGTTGCAGAGAGCTTCAAAAATGGTAAGTGGTCGAGTCAGTGAGGCATTACTCGGCAGTCGTCTCAAAAATGAGCGGATTTGATGAAGATTGAAACTTTCCGCGAAAGTAAGTGCCGGCTGATCTGGAGTCTCTAAGTTAACAAAGACACTATCTTTAAGCATATGATGAGCCCTAAGAGTTGGGGCGTCAGTAATGCGTGATGATAACGTACGTAAAATCTTGACCGGGAAGTCCGGATTATTTGATAAGGGCAGTAGAGGAGACGGGTATGTCGATAAAGAATATTTTATCTGTATTTTATGCCAGACCACAAGCGTGCTACCTGCTGGCGATAATGCTTTGGCAGTGTGTTTAATCGCGGCCCACGATAACCATGGAAGAGACCATACCGGGCGACCTGCATGCGCTTCTTCCAAATCCAGCCATTTTTGTTCTGGCGAACTAGTCATCCAGTCGAGCACCCGTGTGAGATGAGCAGCGTAATAATAGAGACATGAGTCCTCCATTGAGTTTTGATTTACAGAGTGTCTCATACCGGAGTCTGGGGCGGGTCCGTGGCCAAATAAAGGAGAACAGGGTGCGTATCTTCTTATGAAAAGACAACGGAATAAAGATAGGGATTGTGTGAAACAAATATAACAGTCGAGGTAGGAAGTTCATTTTGATAACACTTATGCGGCCCATCCAAGACAAGAATTTGGGGGACCATTTCGCCACGTCCTGCTTGAAGGCGTCAAAAAGCGGGGTGAAGTTCAGAGTGAACAGTTGTGAGTAATCCGAGGAGAGACGTATTCCGAGGTAAGTAAGTGAGGAGGGGCACCAGCGAAAAGCATATTGCCCCTGTAACAAGCGTTTCCAGTTCTTTTGTGGGGCTATTGCCAACACTTCAGATTTTGCTACATTTATTTTGTAACCAGAAAGCAAGCCGTATTCTTGTAGTTCCCCGATTACTGCCGGTATCGACTTTACCGGATCAGGTAACAAGAACATAAGATCGTCCGCGTATGCGGAGACCTTGTGCATGGTCGAATGTCCCTGTACTCCTGTGATACTGGTGTTCTGACGGATCGATGACAGCAGTGGTTCTAAACTGAGCGCGAAGAGGAGCGGGGAAAGAGGGCAGCCTTGTCTCGTGCCGTTACGTATCTGAAAAGCTGCCGTGAATGCACCGTTCACTTTTACGCGTGCCGACGGTGTGGAATATAGAGCACGGATCCAGTTGAGAAAGTTTTCCCCTATTCCGTAGTGTTTCAATGTTTGAAACAGAAAAGGCCATAAGACCCAGTCAAAGGCCTTTTCGGCGTCTGTGGAAAGGAGCAACAGTGGGCGTGCCGTATGTTTAGAGTATGTTATAGCATTGATGACTCTAATGGTGGCATCTCGAGCTTCACGCCCCGGAATGAATCCCACTTGATCCGGTTCGATCAGTTGGGGCAGAAATCGTTTCAGCCGATTAGCTAGTACCCGTGCCAATAGTTTCATGTCGCAGTTTAGTAACGAGATGGGGCGATAGCTGCCACAGTTAACATGATCTTTTCCGGGCTTTGGTATTAGGGAGATCGTGGCCATTAGTGAATGAGGATGGGGTAGGGTCCCCTCCTGGAGTGCACCGAAGAGCTTCGTCATAGTCGGCAGGAGGTCTTTAGCGTTTGTTTTATAATATTCGATGGGTAAGCCATCAGGGCCCGGGCTTTTCCCTGGTTTAGTCGTCTTCAGTGCGTCCAGAATTTCCTCCCCCGAGATCATGGCATTCAGTGACTCACGCTCTAATGAGCTAAGGGGTTGAAGTACCGTTCGTGTCAGATAGGAGTTTATGCTATCCATCGTCGGGGTTGAGGGCTCGACATCCTCAAGATTATAGAGGTCCGTAAAAAATTTCAAAAACTCCCCCGAGATGTCTTTTGGGTTAGTGACCAGCGTTCCCTCCGTTGTTCGGATCTTCGGGATATAGGATTTAAGACGCCTGTCCCGCAGTATCCTTGCCAGGAATCTACCGGGTTTGTTCTCATTTAATGCAAAAAACGAGCGAGACCTCAAAGCTTGAAAGCGAAGGGAGGCGTTTATCAATTTATCGAAGGCCTGGATAAGGCGCTGATACACCGTGGTGTCATTAGTTGCGATGTGTTCAAGTTCTAAGCTCCTAATGCTGTCTACAAGCGTTCGTTTTTCTTCTACCTGCAGTTTCTTACGGGCCGTGCTTTTACAAATGAAAAATCCTCTTATCACTGCCTTGTGTGCCTCCCAAAGCGTTGGGATAGGGGTATCGGTTATGCTATTTTCTGCAAAGAAGCGCTCAAGAGTGACGTGCAGTTCGTCACAAATTAGGGGGTCCTCCAGTAGGGAGACATTAAGTCGCCAGTGGCGTTCTCGTGGGACAAACAATGGTGATTGGACCGCTAAGTTAATCGGCGCATGATCCGACCACGTCGAGGGCGCCATGTCCGCAGAGCTCGTTAAATGAAGATTATGATAGTGCATGAAAAAGTAATCTATTCGGGTATATGTCGCATGTACGTGTGAGTAATAAGAGTAGTCACGATCCGTTGGGTGTGATGCACGCCATACATCCACTAGTCGGTGGTCATGTAACGTACGACGGATACTGCGTAGGACATGTGCAGGGGTGGCGGAGCGGCCTACAGAAGAGTCAACCTGTGGTTCCAACGCCACATTAAAGTCTCCCGCTATGATAGTCGTTCCCTGTTGAAAGGACTCTAATGCTCGAAGAATCCGTGTCAGACATGAATGTTGTTTTTTGTTGGGTAGGTATATAGACACGAAGGTGTAAACCGTATCAAAAATCGATCCTCTGACAAATATCGACCTCCTTCATCGGTCAATGTGGTGTCCACCACAAAAGGCACCTCCTTCGATATCAAGATCGCAACTCCCCGGGCTTTACTACGGGAAAAGTTACTGAAGAAACCTGTTGGGTAATTTGTGTCACCCAGGGTCGGGGACGACCCTGCGCGAAAGTGAGTCTCCTGGAGGAAGGCAACGGACACACGCGCGGCCCTCAAGTCGCGTAACAAGCGGGAACGCTTTTCGGGTAGGTTAAGGCCCCGTACATTGTGAGATTGCAATTGTAAATCGCGAGTAGCATACGGGGACATCCCATTCGGCATGATGCAGGTCCAAGCGGGGACCTAGTACTCAGATCAAATTACGAGGGGGTTTTAGGGAAGGGAAAGGAAGGTTCAAACAGGGGGTTTAAATAATAGAGATTGTGGGGGAGAAAAAAAAAAAGGACCCCCAACGGGGGGGGGAGACGAAGAGAGGGAGAAAGAAGCAGATGAGATTAGTAGAGAAAGTGAAAGAGTGTGAAAATCAGGAGGTATCAAGTGCGCCAACTGGGATATCCGCCTCCACTACTAAACCCGCAGGTCAGGTGTGAGGATCCGCAGTTGGAGGAAAATTGCACTAAACCTCACGGGGGAGACCTAGGCGGCCTTACGCCTTTCCTATAGTGTTTGTGTAGGGAGATAGGAAAGTAGGTATAGGAAAGAAGATGAAGCTCAGACGGTGTTACCTGTGGCCGTCTACACCGACATGTGTTGCTACCAATAGGGTCCGTGGCTGTATTCTAGTAGGGGACTAGGAGGATATGGTTATCCAGGTCATTAGTGCGTATCAATGCAGAAGAGTAATGAAGGGAACAAAGGAGGGGGAAATTATCAACAAGTATGTTCGTTGGCAATGCTTATGGCTATGACATGTATAAAAAGTTGGGGTCCCATACGGGGTCTCAATGCATCAGCCGATAAGACAATATTAGAATTACAAAGTTTGACACCCAAATGCAATAACAGTCCCTCCCGCCACCCATCTCGTCTTCCCACCCTCAGTTGCCCATCCACACCCACCCACCGCCCATTCCCAAACCTCCCCCTTCCACCCATTTCTGAACAAACCCATAAGATTCACAGCGTGTATGTGTGAATGAGTAGGAAACTTATCCAGACTCACAAACAAGGGCATAACGGATGCCGTGTTGTGGCTAGCTTTCAGCCTTATCATACTCCAAGTTATCAAAAAAGAG
This sequence comes from Leptobrachium leishanense, assembly GCA_009667805.1. Lineage (NCBI taxonomy): Eukaryota > Metazoa > Chordata > Amphibia > Anura > Megophryidae > Leptobrachium > Leptobrachium leishanense. Next base: position 251,631,968 of record CM019064.1, read on the forward strand.
AAAATCAACTTGTATGTTTGTTGGCAATGCGTATAACTGTTTCATGTATAAAAAAACCGGAGTCCCATACGGGGTCTCAAAACATCAGCGAATAAAACAATAGAAAGGACGCAGAGTTCGAAATCCAGAAGTGAAAGCAGTTCCTCCCGTCACCCGTCTCGTCGTCCTGTCCTCTGCTACCCACCCTTGCCCCTCCCCCTCCCAATCCCCATCCCCCCTTCAAAACATATCTAAACATGGCCCTAAGGCCCCAAGTGTGTGTAGGCGAAGGAGAAAGAAACTCATCTGGACCCATTAACAAGCGCATAATGGGTGCCGGATTGCAACTAACTTCCAGCGTAATCATATCCCAGAATACGTCAGTTTAGAATAAAAGGTGTTAGGCTGCTAGTAGGTCACAAGCAATATGTGGGCATATAGTGACTGGGCACCTCTATGAAAATTCCATGTCCCTTCTACCTCAAGAGGTTAAAGCTACCCCTCACCACTCCTTCCTGTCTGCATAAAGATCGCAAGCCGAGCAGCTGTCTTCATCAAGATTGTAAAGTCTGCCAAATTAAATTCTTAGTATGTGAATGCGTTTAGAGCGGATTCAACTCTCCTCGAACTCAGGGTGCCACACTCAGGCTGTCTTGCCTGGTAATTGATTGGGAGTCGGCTAGAAGCTGGTCTTCGGCTCGACGCCCTTTACGTTAGGGCTGTGCAATTAATTGCAATCGCAATCGAATCGCGATTTCCGACCATGCAATTAATAAATCGCATAAGGCTGCAATTTTCGGCTCCCTGTTAACTTCCGGCGGCATGGTGCTTTGGGCGCTCGCAGGGGGAACCACGTGACGAGCCACGTTCTCGCGGCTCGTCACATGGTTCCCCCAGGCGAGCGCCAAAGCTCCATGCCGCCAGAAGTTAACAGGGAGCTGAACACGTGGCGCACAGAGGTGAGCTGGGACAGTATCCACGTGCTGGGGCAGTATATCCATGAGCTGGGGCAGTATATCCATGAGCTGGGGCAGTATTTCCATGTGCTGGGGCAGTATATTCCATGAGCTGGCAGTATATCCAGAGCTGGGGCAGTATATCCATGAGCTGGGGCAGTATATCCATGAGCTGGGGCAGTATATCCATGAGCTGGGGCAGTATATCCATGAGCTGGGGCAGTATATCCATGAGCTGGGGCAGTATATCCATGAGCTGGGGCAGTATATCCATGAGCTGGGGCAGTATATCCTGAGCTGGGGCAGTATATCCATGAGCTGGGGCAGTATATCCATGAGCTGGGGCAGTATATCCATGAGCTGGGGCAGTATATCCATGACTGGGCAGTATATCCATGAGCTGGGGCAGTATATCCATGAGCTGGGGCAGTATATCCATGAGCTGGGGCAGTATATCCATGAGCTGGGGCAGTATATCCATGAGCTGGGGCAGTATATCCATGTGCTGGGCAGTATATCCATGTGCTGGGCAGTATATCCATGTGCTGGGGCAGTATATCCATGTGCTGGGGCAGTATATCCATGTGCTGGGCAGTATATCCATGTGCTGGGGCAGTATATCCATGTGCTGGGGCAGTATATCCATGTGCTGGGCAGTATATCCATGTGCTGGGGCAGTATATCCATGTGCTGGGGCAGTATATCCATGTGCTGGGGCAGTATATCCATGTGCTGGGCAGTATATCCATGTGCTGGGCAGTATATCCATGTGCTGGATACTGAATACATTTAGAATGTATGTAGCATGTTTGAAAAAGCAAAAACAATTGGCTAAATCGCAAATAAAATCGCAATCGCAATATTCATTCAAGAAATCGCAATATGATTATTTTGTCAATATTGCACAGCCCTACTTTACGTGGTGATTTCCGCGGCCTAGGTGGTCCCGCAGGCTTATCAGCTGATGGTGTCATGCCAGATAAGTGTTCCCAATCAGGAACCTCTGTCGGGGGGAGGTTCAATTCCGTTAAAAAGGGTGCCACATCCAAAGGAGTGCGTATAGCTATGAGCTTATTGTTCCGGCGGACTTGCAGGGAGAAAGGGAAACCCCATCTATACGGTATGTCCGCCTCCCGTAAGAGTTGGGTAATTGGGCGTAATTCGCGACGTGCGGTTAACGTATGTGGTGATAGATCTTGAAACAGTTTGAATGATTCGTTCGCAAAACGCCATTTTCGGCGTATACGTGCTTTCAACAAGATTGCCTCTTTCAGTGCAAAGTCTGGAATGTGGCAAATTATATCTCTAGGTGGAGCTGAGTCCGTAACGGCCCGGGGGCGAAGGGCCCTGTGTGCTCTGTCAATCGCCGAGTAGGGTAGGTTAGGGCAGCCCAGTATATGTGTAAAAGCGCCAAGGAGGAAATCCTTCACTTCTGTGACCCCTTCGTGGACCCCTCTCACCCTTATGTTGTGCCTCCGCGATCGGTTTTCTAAGTCGTCTAGCCGACGTTGCATGTCTGATAGGCGCTGGTTCGTGGGCAGGTCAGGGGTAGTAGTGCAGCTTGCGTGTGAGGCGGCAGCTTCCTCTAAGCGCGCCACCCGCGTGTCTACAGCGGACAATTCAGCCCGGACTTCAGCTATTTCGCGCCCCACTGCCGCTTGCATTTGGTCGAGCATATCTTTAAAGTCAGTTCTTGTGGGTAGCTCTGCACGTGTTGGTAGGTCCGCAATAAGCCTTTCCAGGCACGCTATAGCTGTCTGACCTGATGTTTCCGTCATCTGGGATGCAGCCGCCATCTTGGTGGTATCCTTGTTACTAGGCCTTCCTTGCGGTGCTCCAAAATACGCCGTTATGGGGCTCGTTTGTTGATCTTCGAGGGTGTGGGGGGTTCTCCTAGTCGATCTACGACTTGTGGTGCGTACCATAGCCACGGGCAGATTCGATTGTGCGGAGTTGTCAGCAGCGGTCTCAGGAGCTCCCGCGCTAAGCGTCCATCTTCGTGCTCGTTCAGGCCACGCCCCCCCTTACCACACGGTTTTAATCACAATGTTTCCCCTGGTTTTGTGGCATGTTTGGAGTTAAATAGCATTCTACATACTCCACTGGGTATTGGTGTCAAACTACAAGAAAAATTATAACCATTACAGGGGTTAATGTCCAGCTTATGTGTCACAATGTGTATTCTATCTTTCTCTGGTTTTAATAACATTTAAGGGGTTTTTATGGCAGTTACACATTTTAATATGGTTAATTTCTAAATCTGTATGGCCACTATGCCTACCTAAACCTCAGAGCACTCTCTTGCACCCTTCAACATTTATGCAGTAAAAGAGGCCATAAATTACGTAGAATTGCTCGCCTCATGGGACGAGCAGGGTAATGTATAGCTTTTATTTTTATACTCTAAATGGAAACCTCCATGCTTCCTTGTGTCACATGCAGGCTGATCTAGAGTATAAAATTGCTTATGTATTAAAAGTAGTGATGCACCAAAAATATTTTGGGCCGATTTAACGGAGACGGAACTCTGTCGAAAACAAAGACCAAAAATTAGTCATCCCAACCCAGGCCTGGACGCCTAGCAGAGCAGAGGGCTTCAGTGCTAAGGTTCGGATGACTTTTTTTTTTTTTTTTTTTTTTTTTTGGGGCGGTTTCACACCTACATTCCCATACTTTCCTACATTCACATGCCATACTTGCCTACATTGACACATTTCAGCCTCTGAGCTCCTCCGGGGCAGTCCTGCTTCACGCTCCCCTTGCGCACATGTCAGAGGCACCGGTCATGGGATGACATCACACGGCTGGAAGCCTTTGACTCTGCCAACAGCCTGGTCAAAGGTTTCCGGCCCCCGTGACGTCATCCCGCAACCGGCACCTCTGACACATGCTGTGCACGCAAGGTGAGTGTGAAGGATTGCACTGGAAGAGGTTGACCTTTGTCAGTCATCCGACCCTGGGCCTTGGAGCTCCTGAATCGGCTGTGCCCGTAGGACCGGCCGACCCAGGGGCTCGCCTAGGCCTGGAGACCGGCTGTGTCCCTGGCTAGGCCAGACTCAGGTGAGTCCCCGGCTCAGCCGGGCCTCCAGGCCCAGGTTTGGATGACTGATTTTTATGGCTTTTTCTTTTTTCTTTTAGCCAAAAGCACCATTTTCGGCCAATAAGATTGGCAGCCGAAATTACGGTGCATCCCTAATGAAGTTAAAAATTCCTTAACCCCTTCACTGCTGAGCCATTTCACCTGTGTGCTGAGCAAATTTTTACCATTTTTGCTCATGTCTAAATGCGATTTGAAGTCGCGTTTTATTATACGTCCCAGACAAATCTTATCTTTTTTTTTTTTTTCCAGCAGACTCTGTAGATTCAGAATACAGTTGTGTTCAAAATTATTCAACCCCAATGCTGTAAAGGGTTTTAGGGAATTTAGTGTACATTTGTAATTGTATTCAGAATGAAATCCTACAAGGACTTTTTAAAGAACCATATGCAACTAAAATGACATCAATTGGTTTTGTAATACAGTAGTAAATGTTTCTTTTGTGAATTCTTCATTGACACAATTATTCAACCCCTTAAAGACTACCACTCTGAAGAACAGAGGTTCATTCAAGTGTTTTCAATCAGGTATTGAAAACACCTGTGGATGTCACGGAGCAGCAATAAAGCATAATAAGAACCAATTAGGCAGCTTTAAAATGACTGTGATACTCGGCTCCTTCTAGACATTTACTGGTGTGGTTACCAACATGGTGAAGTCAAGAGAATGGTCCAGGAAGACAAGAGAAGAGGTGATTACTCTTCACAGGAAGGGCAATGGCTATAAGAAGATAGCAAAGATGTTAAACCTACCAAGAGAGACCATAGGAAGCATCATTCGCAAATTCAAGGCAAAGGGCACTGTTGAAACGCTACCTGGTCGTGGCAGAAAGAAGATGCTGACTTCGACTGCTGTGCGCTACCTGAAGCGTAGAGTGGAGAAAAGTCCCCGTGTGACTGCTGAGGAACTGAGCAAAGATTTGTCAGATGTGGGTACTGAATTTTCAGCACAGACAATACGGCGCACACTGCGTAATGAAGGCCTCCATGCCAGAACTCCCAGGCGCACCCCCTTGCTGTCTCCAAAGAATAAGAAGAGTCGACTGCAGTATGCCAAAAGTCATGTGGACAAACCACAGAAGTTTTGGGATAGTGTTCTGTGGACTGATGAAACCAAATTAGAACTGTTTGGGCCCATGGATCAACGCTATGTTTTGGAGGAAGAACAAGGCCTATGAAGAAAAGCACACCTTGCCTACTGTGAAGCATGGCGGGGGGTCAATCATGCTTTGGGGCTGTTTTGCTTCTGCAGGTACAGGGAAGCTTCAGCGTGTGCAAGATACCATGAATTCTCTTCAGTACCAGGAGATATTGGATGACTATGTGATGCAGTCGGTCACAAACCTGAGGCTTGGGAGACGTTGGACCTTTCAACAGGACAATGATCCCAAGCATACCTCCAAGTCCACTAGAGCATGGTTGCAGATTAAAGGCTGGAACATTTTGAAGTGGCCATCGCAGTCACCTGACTTAAATCCGATTGAGAACCTCTGGTGGGACTTAAAGAAAGCAGTTGCAGTGCGCAAGCCTAAGAATGTGACTGAACTGGAGGCTTTTGCCCATGACGAATGGGCAAAGATACCCTTAGATCGCTGCAAGACACTTGTGTCAAGCTATGCTTCACGTTTAAAAGCTGTTATAACTGTAAAAGGATGTTGTACTAAGATTGAATGTCACTTGGGGGTTGAATAAAACTGATAATGATGTGAGCACAGAAAAGACATTTGTGGTTATTTCATTATAAATGTTATGTTATATTTGTCTGACCTACACGTGCCTCTTTGATTTAATTGTAAGCAAGATGACTGAATGATCAAAATCAATGTCAAACTGGCCAAAACACTCAATTTCAGGGGGGGTTGAATAATTTTGAACACAACTGTATATCTCATGTCCTGAGCACAGTGGTATCAATTTAAACCACAATGGGATTAGTATGCTTGTTTTAAGTGTTAGGATTACCAGTTGTATGAATTTTAAATGGGTATCTAATGTGAATGCAACCGGGGTGGGGTGCAGCGTACTATGAATGTTTTTCAAAATAACCAGATTGTAAATTTTGCAGTTTTTTTTTTTTAACTTTTTTCCCCTCATTGTTTTATTATATATGCTTGTCAATTGACCATATTGCCCTACTTAATAAATAAACCTCAAGGCTTTCAAACATAACGCTATTGAAAATGGCTACAAAAATACTCACTGCATAATCAAGCTGGAAAAAATTACTTAAGTGGCAACACACAGTAGCAAAACCGAGGGAATGAAATTGACCAATAAATCACTCCACAGCATGAGACCAAATTTCCTTAGTATGTGATTTACAGAAAGAAAGGAAAGCAAAAGAAACCACATGTTCTTATTAGTTTACCACCTAATAGGTTTATCCATGCAACCTGCTCCCTACTAACCAGGGATATAAAGCAGCATGGCGAGCACCTTGTACTGCAATTAGTAATGTAATTTAACCCAAACGCACACGGTCCAGGGACACACATCTAGCCGCCAATTCTGTATGATTAGCACAGGAAATGTAAAAGTGGGTTTAATTTAACGTTTTATATCGGAGGGGGAATGTTGAACTTGTCGTAATTGCTCCGGTATGCAGCCATATGTTTCTTCCAGAATTGTATTACATATATTACGTAGTCTTTTTTTTTTTTTTTTTTTTTATCTATAGATCACATGTGCATATTTAGTTGGAAATCGTACTTGAAAGGGTTACTTTCAGTGAGAACTTAAGCTACAAGGAGTTTTCACCTTACTTTAAAAAATAATAATAAAAAAAAAAATTCTCGAGTGCAGTGTTACCTGAGACTTTGGGTGTTATTCAATATAGACCAAATAGCCAATTTGGAAAGTGAGATAAATGGGAGAATGTTTCTGGTTTGGTTATTTTGACCTAGAATTTTCACTTCTCCGGTCATTCTCCTGAATTTCACCTGTCTGAAGTGGGTTTGGTTCAAGAGAGTTAAACAGGGTTATTCAGAGAGTACTGTTTGAAGTACTTGGATCCTTTTTAAAGCTGCTTTTTTAGCCTAACCTTAGGCATGCTGGACTACTGCAGGGACACCTAGCTTTTAAAATCTATAGTCCCCCTAACCAAGCTATTGAACGTGGAGCTGTAACTCACCATTGACTATCTGTGGTTCTGCATGGAGGCAGCCATCTTGGAATGACTTACAGGGTTATTCAGAGAGAAGTGAAAACCAGGAGAATGACTCGAAGTGAAAATTCTTGATCAAAATAGCCAAACCAGAAAAAATCTCCCATTAAGGCCCGCGTCGGATGAACGTGGTGATCACGTCCGTGTCGCCACACAGGTTAACGTCCGTCGTAGCATAGAATCCTGATCAATAGAGACCCACACACAGTACATGTGCACTGAACTGTGCACACACAACGCACATGGCAAACGGATGCAAGTTAGGAAAGGCCGTAAAACCGCTAAAACTGACGCACAGAGTGCGCTGCGACGTCCATAATGTTGACACTCAGAGGTTTTTATGTTCTGGCTGACTGTACCTGTATTTTAATTATAATTTTGATTCCCATATTTCCCTTTTGTTCTACATCCATTAAAAAAAATGGATCGTCTGGTGTCTACAGTATCTTCCGTCAGTACGTCTGTCCATTATGCATGCATGCACGCACGCAGAGTGCGCTCAGACTGTGTTCATCTGACATTAGCCTTCTCACTTTCCAAATCGGCTATTTTGACCTAGAATTTTCAATTCTCCAGTCATTCTCCTGGTTTTCACCTTTCTAAATAACCCTGTTAGTCCCCAAAGAGTTGGAAGAGATTGTTAAACATAAAGTACAGTAAAGGCAGCATGACCAGCTAATCAAATGCTCTTCCTGGTCAACTTCCTGTTCTTAATCGGCTTGTAATATTTTGTATTTCTATAAAACTTGTGTAGCGCTGTTTAAAAACTCTGTATAGCTCGGGTTTGGTCACCAGAGGGAGACGAGCGCAATGTAAAGTATACTGGACACAACGGGACTACGTTTTCCATCATGCTTTGCGGCGGGGACAGGAAGTGGGTGGGAGAGAGCGAAGGACATCCGCAGCCTCGTACGAAGGAGAGCCAGTGTGAGCCGAGCGACGGAAGGTGGAAGACGCACGTGAGACTGCCAGAGATTTGAGACCAGGCCGGAGAGCAGGAGCTGCCTTGCCGGTGCTGAGAATCAGACCGCGCTGGCGGAGACCTATCCACACATCGCTGAGGTTTTGCGCAGACACAATGTTCCGGTTTGGACCGCGATGATCCACTGGGAGTGCAGGCGGTAGGCCAAAATCTGACAAGCAGGAGAAGCGGATCCGGTGGCACAGAGTTCCAGTATAATCAAGCGGAGAGAGGAGAGATCCTTGATCGGACAGTGTAACAGATTTTCTAGCGGATGGGTGAGGGGCCTTCCAGTCCACAGTCCAAGTTTAAACCAAGCACGCTGCAGTATTGTTTAACCCTTTCACTGCTGAGCCATTTCACGTTTTAAAAAAAACACACTTCTTTTTTTTTATTTATTTACTTTAAACATGGTCATGTTTGGTATCATTGGAAAGGCCATACTCTGGCCTTTCTAATGATACCAAACATTCCCCTGCTAGGTGCCAACAGTCAGGGGGTTACTTTGAACCCTGATATCTCCCATCTCCACCCCATCTTTCCTTAGTCAATGAGGAAATTTCCCACACGTCCTCAGCAGTGAAAGGGTTAAATCCTACAGGGCCCCAAAGTGACTAGTCGAAGAATTGCTCAATCCATTCACTGGCCAGTTGAATATAGTACCCGGGTACCTGAAACACACACCCACACACCCACACACACACACACCCACACACCACACACACCTTTTTGGGACATTACTTTTACGGGACTTGCACTCCAGAAACAAAGGGGTTAAACTTTCCTTTTGCCGCCGCGTGTTTTTCTCGCATTACGAAATCCTGTCGTTTTTTATATGCCGCTTTATTGGGATCAGTAAAGTATATAATCTATAAAATCCACAACAGTGCTGGTGTATATTTATTCCCTAGTGCGGTGAGACTAACCCGAGGTTAAATTCAGCGGCTCCTCCGGGAGTGAGCGCTACACTTGTTTAAAATGCTGTGGGAGGGCACATTTCTGGAGATGGCTTCACCTCATTCTTCTGAAGTGGGGTGGGGGGGGGAGGGAGTTAGCCTATGGTCGCTGCACCTGTTTAATGATGGTCTTAAATTGTCTTGGATACATCCAGCTCTGTGCACCTCCAAAAAGAAAAAACGCAAATACTCTTCAGCAAGTGTTAATGGCGGCCCTGTAATGTGTGGCGGGGTGCGACTGATAATGTGCTGCTGCTTTGCTTTCTGTGCTGATGATGAGGTATCGATCTGTAGTAAACAGTCTGATTTAGGCTGCATTGAGTACAGGCCATTGATCCTCCAGCTTTTGCCCCCTCCGGCTTTGTTGACTTGTATTTGTGTGACGAAGGTTAATAGCTTGCACTTGTTCGCCATTATACACTGTGACAAACCTGAGACAATATTGGAAGAACTGGGTACGGGGAATTGTCTGCTACAAATCAATTTTACCTCAGCTAGAATGTGCATTATGACTTCTAGAGAGAGACTGGAAAACAGGCCATGAAGACACTAGAGAAATGAAGTGTTTCGTCCGTTTTTAAATGTTTGTCTCTTAAACTAAATGCTAGTCCAATCTAGGATGGAAATGTTGTTTTTTTTTTTTTTTTTTATATTTACATTTTTACATCCTAAATATGCATATTGGGGCCTTTTTTAGAATAAATGAGATTGTTGTGGGGAGACCTGTGCACTGCTGCAACCACAGTGGCTAATGCAACCTGGAAATGGGTCGTGGCCCCAGAATTTTTCTCCAGTCTGGTCATTGGCCATAATTAACTTCTCAGTGTATATCGGCTTGCGTGGTTATGGATTGGATTGTCTTGTTTACAAACACTCGCACCTTGTAACTTGAGTGTTGCCTGCCTCAGGGTGACCGATGTCCTTGATTTTGTCACCCCCCCCCCCCATTGTATGCTGAAAATAACAGGACACAACTATTCTAAATCTAGAGTGAAATCCATAAGCAAAGTAATTTTTGTAAAGCAAGACCTGCTCCTAGGGGTGAATATATCAGGTTTGGCACAGAAAAATCTTTTTTTTTTTTTTTAAATTCACAAATGACAAATTACAGCTTTTGTAGTGAAGAATATTGTAGGGGTAAAATGGGAAGGCGGGAAATGGAAGGGTTAATCAAACTTTTCCTGACCCACTCTGAAAATCCTCTTGCTTTAACCCTTTAAATCTCCTGGAATGCAATGCAAGACTGTTGCTGTTGTCATCTGGACTTGATGTGCAATCACTTTGGGGGGGGGGGGACTCAACGTTCAGGTGAAATGTGCAGATAGACCAATGACTCTCAATGCAAGCACATTGAGAGATGTTTGAGGGAGCTGGGTTGCCTCCTGAATCTGGTCTCCAGATTTCGGGTCCAGATGCATGAAGCTCACATCAGCTTTTGCTGATCTGAGCTTCTGCACCGAGCTAATCCCACACAACCGAGCACTTAATCAGCCTTCTGGATCTCATACACCCCCCCCCTCTCTGATGCAGTCGGGAGGGGGGGGGGGAGTCACGTCACTGACCACTCAAATAACATTTGATATACACTATTTTGCCAGAAGTATTCGCTCGCCTTCCTTGACTCGCATATGAACTTAAGTGACATCCCATTCCTAATCCATAGGGTTCAATATGACGTCGGTCCACCCTTTGCAGCTATAACCGCTTCAACTCTTCTGGGAAGGCTGTACACAAGGTTTAGGAGTGTGTTTATGGAAATTTTTAGATCATTCTTCCAGATGTGCATTTGTGAGGTCACACACTGATGTTGGACGAGAAGGCCTGGCTCTCAGTCTCCGCTCTAATTCATCCCAAAGGTGTTCGATCAGGTTGAGGTCTGGACTCTGTGCAGGCCAGTCAAGTTCATCCACACCAGACTCTGTCATCCATGTCTTTATGGACCTTGCTTTGTGCACTGGTGCACAGTCATGTTGGAAGAGGAAGGGGCCAGCTCCAAACTGTTCCCACAAAGTGTGAAGCATGGAATTGTCCAATGTCTTGGTATGCTGAAGCATTCAGAGTTCTGTTCACTGGAACTAAGGGGCCAAGCCCAGCTCCTGAAAAAACAACCCCCACACCATAATCCCCCCCCCCCTCCACCAAACTTTACACTTGGCACAATGCAGTCAGACAAGTACCGTTCTGGCAACCGCCAAACCCAGACTCGTCCATCAGATTGCCAGATGGAGAAGTGCGATTCGTCACTCCAGAGAAAGCATCTCCACTGCTCGAGTCCAGCGGCGGCCTGCTTTACACCACTGCATCCGACACGTTGCATTGCACTTGGTGATGTTGGCTTGGATGCAGCTGCTCGGCCATGGAAACCCATTCCATGAAGCTCTCTGTGCAACAGTGACGTGCGGTGAGGTCAGTGGCTGGTGAGGCACTGGCTAGTATCAGAGTCAGATATACACAGGTTACGTAGGTTCAGGTTCAGTGCTCCCCAAGATCTGGCTGCTGTCGTTGCTCCCCAGGATCTCTGTCGTCCTCCAGGCAGCCTAGTGTGACTGAGGCCACACCTCGAGCACAGCCCTGCGCCAATCAATGTATGGGAGGCCTGCCTCCAATGCAGGTGTTTTTTTTGGAATGGCTTGGACCAATAGCGCTTTACTATTGGTCCAAGCTATTCCATTGCTCTGCCAGTGCACACAGAGGACGGACAGAGCCGACAGCAGGGGAACGAGTAGCAGGTGAGCTTGACTGCAGCTGCCCTTACCTTGCCTCACCTGCCGCCCCTGACCGCACGTCCCTGCTGTGCACTGTTTTTGAGCTAATCTGAAGGCCACATGAAGTTTGGAGGTCTGTAGCGATTGACACTGCAGAAAGTTGGTGACCTCTTCGCACTAAAAGGATAGAGATACCAGCGAACTGACCTGAAAGGACAGCCACTGTGAACCAGGGAGTGGCAAACGACAATGGCAAATAGCCTTTAATCAAAAACACAAAGACACTCCCGGGTGCCAATATTAAAACAAATACACAAGGTAGCGTTGTGAGGGAAATTGAGGATATATAATGGGACAGACTGGTGGAATATACTGCAGGATGTAGTGGGCACTGAATCAATAGGTGTGTATGATCAACAGAAGAAGACAAATTAAGCCTAACTGTAGAATGCCCAGCAATAGAATCCTTCCGAAAGGCAGAGTCCAACGCTTGTAAATATAAAGTAAAGCCACATTGGCCACAAGCTGCTGTCCCTAACACTTAAACAGATTCTGTTCTAACCCTCACAAATGCTAACAACAAGACAGCGTTTAAAACCAAAACATTTAGATGCTCAGCTCAACATATGTTTCGCCGGGAACAACCGGCTTCATCTGGAGCGAAGATTGAATAGCTTGTATTGAATATGGGTCTCCCTCTTGATATACTTTCTCACCAAAAGAGTGAACCAATAGAAGAACGGGATTCCTTAATTGCTAAGGAATATCATGTGAGCCTAAGAATCAACGAGTAATGCTGGCAGATCAGGAATTAACATATAAATTGGCTGCAATCTTAAAGGCTGGTCATGTGTTGCTAATAAGCCAATGAGTGAACCAGGTATAGTATTTGGAAAAGTAAACATCAAAGCTCAAGTGAAAACAAGATCAGTTATGATCAAAAGGTCAAAATCAAAATAAATAAAACGGTATCCAAAAATGGTTACTTTAGGAGCCGTAGTGCCCTATGGTTAATGCTCAATAGTGATCGCTATAGTGCTGAATGAAATGCACATATGAGAAAGATCCCGTATTTATGGGCCCACTGTGCATATGTCAATAATGTTCGCAGAAGGGATAGCTAGCCGTAGATACTTAATCCTAAACCATACGCAAAGAACATATTGCCGGACTCTGCTATTGACGCCAAATTAAGAAAAACCCCAAGTAGACGAGAAGAATGATGCCGATTAGGTTATAATTGGACCAATGCAATGAATGAAGTGTCACGTGATGTATTGCGACCTAACTGTGGTGAAGTTCACCAGAGAGTAGAATGAATATTGGCTGGCCGAGACACCTATATTGCGAAGAGGGATTCAAATTACAGGCTGCAAAACTGGGAAACAAAAAAGCCCTGTAATATCTCTAAAGGAGCGTATATTTTTTGATTTACTGCTCCAAAATCAGAACGATCGGTAGAGAGCGGGATGAATCACAGAAAGCCGAAAACCATAAACAAGTATAGTGTGGAATAAAAAGAACTAGCTACCAATAAATGCGGCACTTGGGCTAACCAGATGTTAATGAGTCAAGAGGGAACACGATATATGAAGAAAAAATATGTTGTTCTAGCACCCTTAATGTAAACGTATCGGTAAAGTACTGACCAAAGGGGACAGGCACCCTATACAGATAAAAGATGAACAGCGAGCCAAAAGGTATAGCTAGAATATGCATGGTAATAGAATATAAATGGCCCGTCGACCAAGATAGGTGGGTTAAAATCTTTTGAGAAAAAGTATGCAAGTGTCCGACTAATCGATCTTATAATGGGCTATGGGATGGAATGTTATAACTAGCAGATTATCAGATGACAATAGTGTCTGGTCGTACGTGTCGCTGGGGCAGCTATGTCATGAGACCGATGAATTAACGATAGTGGGGTACTTGCTATATGGATGGTATTGATGGTCAGTTATAAATAGGACTCCACTCGACAAAGTTGTAAATATTGAAAGTCTGATGGCTAGACGATAACGGTGTGCTCACCTCACAAATGGGAAGAGAAAAATGGACAGGATCTTAACATAGAGGATGGATATAAATAGCATACAAAGCCAGCTATGTAATAATCACAGGAACTGAACAGCTTGGTATGTGGTGGAAATAGAACGCTACTTCTCAGTGTTTATAAAAAGGGTATATAGAAACATAGAAAAATGTCGGCAGATAAGAACCTTTCGGCCCATCTAATTACTTGGATACTTTACCTGGATTTATCTTTTGTTTAGGATAGCCTTATGCCTATCCCATGCTTGCTTAAATTCAATTACTGTTTTGGCCTCTACCACTTCAACTGGAAGGCTGTTCCATGTATCTGTAATGTATTGTGTTTTGCCTGTTTCTTTTTGAGCCATCCTGACCACCGTAGTTAGTCTTCCTGATTCCCCCCCCCCTCCATTTTGTGTTCAGTTATAGATTAAACCTCTACAGGAGCACAGCTCTGTTTTGAAGCTCTGTGTCTGTCACATTACTTTACATGGTGTCAAGTCTGTCTGGAACAGATCTCACGCTTACTATGGCATTATCACCGTTTGAACACCCCAAGATTGACTGGGAAGCTCCAGACTTGTACCAAGAGTTTGAAAGATTTCGCAGCCACGTCTCCTTTGTGTTTGATGGACCGCTCTCAGAACAAACACTGAAGCAGCGCACAGGTTGGTTGAACGTGGATTGGCGAGCAGGGCAGAGAGATATATAAAACGCTACCCTGGGGTGAAGGGGAGAAGGATGATCCATCTAAAGTACTGGATAAATTTGCCAGCTATATAAGGCCAAGAAAGAATAAGAGAATTGCCAGACACCGCTTTAAGCAGAGAAAACAAGGAGTCACTGAGGGATTTGACCACTTTGTGAAGGATTTAAGACTCCTGCTAATGGATTGCGAGTATGCTGATCCAGATGATATGTTAATCGATACAATAATCGCTGGAATCAAAGAAAAGCGCGTCCAGGAGAGACTCTTAGACAAAGGGGAAGATCTAACACTACCAAAAGCAATTGAAATTGCCCAACAGTTTGAACTGTCACAGAAGCAAATTACAATAATCAGAGAAGAAGAATCTCAAGTGCAAGCAATAAAGGTGAATACACAATTCCAAACTGCAAATAAAAAAGCCTATCTACAATATCAGCCAAAATCTGTGCAGAAAGACATGAATACTTACCGGACATACAACTGTTTAAATTGTGGAAAAGATCCCCAGCATAAGGCTAGGGTCAGACGAACGCATTTTCACGTTGTCTGTGAAAAAGTGCGTTCGAACGAATGGACGCATTTTTTCACGGAGTACGCGATAGCGGTCATACTATGCGCATTTGCGTTCGTGATTTTGTACGGATCATCAATAAAACACTTTGTGCATCTGGACGTTATGTTGGCCGGACATTAGCAGTGTCTGACATCTCCAATTCACGCACACACGCCGCTAGCGGACGCAGCGCACTCTGTACAACCGTACTAGTGGTTTTACGTTCTCGACAAAATGCGTTCGTTTGCCACTTGCGTTGCGCAGCCGGACTTTTGTGCGACCGTACTTCGTATATTGGCCATCATTGCCCGGCATTTGCTGCTAGTGCGGCCGTGATTAAGTGCGCCTGCACGCGCGTTCGCACTGCCTCAGTCTGACCCTAGCCTAAGTGGACCCAGGGCAGATGTCCAGCGAAAGGTTCTGTCTGCTCGTACTGCCACAAACCAAACCACTGGGTGGTAGTATGTTGCAAAAGGTCAGTAAACACAGTTAGCAGCAGCAATCAGAAACTGAGGATGAGGAGGTACTGGGCATAAATCTCACACGAACGGATGAGCACTATGATGACAAATGGACTGCGGACATTGAAATCCTGTCTCGGCAAGTGCCATTCAGAATTGATACTGGTGCAAAGTGCAACACATTGACTTTAAGTAATTATCAGACACTCCCGCATGTAGGTGAGCTTAAACACTCTAATCGAGTGCTAAAGTCCTACTCTAACCACAGGCTGAAGCCCATAGCTGCGGTGGACCTTCTAATCAAATTCAAGAATACAGAGATACCAGCAGAATTTGAGATTGTGGACATTTTGCAAGAAAATGTGCTTAGTGGCGCAACAGCAGAAGCCTTAGGTTTAGTGATGCGGCTCCATACGCTGCAGCCTACTATGAAAAGCAACACACGACACTCTATCCAAGTGGCAACAACAGGACCTCTGCCAGTTGGGCTAGATGATTACCCAGAACTGACTCGCACTACTGGAACCTTGCCGGGCAAGTACACAATCAAAATTGATCCTGAAGCACAAGGTGTGGTTCATCCTGTCCGCCGTCAACCAGCTGCACTGAGAAATAAGATACTAGAGAAACTACAGGAGATGGTTAAAGATAGCTACATCACCAAAGTTAACCAACCAACCGAGTGGGTGAGTTCTATGGTGGCAGCTGTGCGTAATGGCAAAATAAGAATCTGTATTGACCCGAGCGACTTAAATAAAGTCATTAAGAGGGAACATTACCCAATGCGCACCATCGAGGAGGTAGTCTCTGCAATACCTGGTGCTAAAGTTTTCTGTTTTGGATGCAAAATCTGGGTTCCTATAAATAGAATTGGATGAAGCGTCATCATTCCTGACAACCTTCAACACGCCCATTGGCAGATTTAGGTGGCTTAGGCTTCCTTTTGGTCTAAAATGTGCACCTGAAATATTCCAGCGTATTATGGACGAAATGCTTGAGGGTATTAGCGGCGCAATCAGTGTGATGGATGACATTCTCATTGCGGCCCCTTCAGTACCGGAACATGATGAGATTCTCTAAGGTAATTCAGAGAGCCACAAGCTACAACCTGAGTCTCAACTTTGATAAATGCCACGTCAAGCAATCTTCTGTGCCCTATGTAGGACACCTGATAACAGCAGATGGCCTGAAGGCAGACCCTGCAAAAATAGAGGCTGTGAAATCCATGCCAACACCAAGAGACAAGGATGGTGTCCGTCGCTTCTTAGGGTTTGTCACCTACCTCTCGCAATTCCTGCCCAATCTCAGCGAAGTTGATGCACCTCTGAGACAACTTCTTAAAACTGATGTGAAATTTGCCTGGCAGCCAGCTCAACAACAAGCCTTTGACACACTCAAAGACATGTGCACGGAGTCTCCTGTGCTACAATTTTTTGATCCATCCAAGTCTGTCGCAATTTTCTGTGATGCCAGCAACGGCCTCGGTGCAGTATTGTTGCAGGACAGCCACCCCATTGCCTTTTCGTCCAGGTCACTAACAGACACTGAAACTCGTTATGCGCAAATCGAGAAGGAGATGCTGTCAATTGTTCATGCATGTGTCAAGTTTCATAATTACATATTTGGAAACCACATAACCGTCTACAATGACCATAAGCCTCTGGAGGATATTTTTAGGAAGCCATTGCTCTCTACCCCCATGCGCATTCAGAGGATGCGCCTTCGCTTGCAGTGGTATGATCTCACCGTTAAGTACAGACGGGGCAAAGATATGGAACTGCCGGATACGCTGTCGAGAGCCCAGTTGCCTGTGAACAAGCCTGAGATGGAAGGCTTAGAGTGCGTCTCCATGCTTCATTTTGTTTCAGTCAGTGAGCAGAAATACTCAGAGCTGCAGAACTGCACAAGAGAAGAGCTCAGCTGTCTTCAAAGGATAATCCGGCAAGGCTGGCCAGACCACAGGCATGATCTCCCTAATGAACTACAACCATACTGGGACTCGCGAAGCCAGCTTGTTGTCTCCGATGGCATTGTGTACAAAGGCCTGCGTATAGTGGTTCCCCCTTCTATGCAAGCTCACATGTTGAAGCTCATACATCAGTCCCACTTGGGAATAGTGAAGAGCAAGCAGAGAGCCCGTGAGGTCCTATACTGGCCAGGTATGAGCTCTGTAATTGAACAAATGGTAAAGAACTGTGGCAAGTGTGCAGACTTCCAGAATAAACTGCCAAGACAACCCCTACGTCCAACAGAAACCCCCAGTTTTCCCTTTGAAGAAGTAGCCTCGGACCTGTTTGAGTTCGAAGGGACCCATTACATTCTGCTGGTGGATTACTACTCAAAGTTCATCGCAGTGGACACGATGAAGAATCTACATTGTCGCAGTATCATAGAAAAGCTGAAGGCTCAGTTTAGCAGGCATGGGATCCCTGTCATCCTTCGAACAGACAATGGCCCTCAATATGCAGCAGAGGAATTTAAGGTGTTCTGCCAAAGTTATGGAATTACTCACAGAACTTTGTCACCCCACACACCACATTCCAATGGTGAAGCCGAGTGTGCAGTCCAGACTGTCTGACGCTTTGGCCCAAAGTTTTTTAACAAACACCTTGCACTGCTTGATTACAGGACAACTCCACTGGATTCTGTAGGCTTTTCGCCTGCTCAACTGCTGATGGGCAGGCGGCCCCGAAATAGCCTGCCTACTGCTCGTCTGCTGCTCGCACCTGCAGCTTATGATCCCATCAAAGTCAAAGCGCCTAGACAGAAGCAAATGCAGTCAGAAATTCTACTATGACCATAAAAGAGCAAGTGGCCCCCGTGCTGAATTGAAGCCTGGAGATGAAGTTTGGATGCAGCCGCACCCGGGCAGTAACAGGTGGTCGCCTGGAGTAGTAGTGAGGTCTCACGATGCCCCTCGATCCTATATTGTAGAAAGTGGAAATAAGGAATACCGTCGCAACGTCCAGCACCTTCGTAAGAGCACACCAGATGCCAATGACTCCCGTCACAGACCTATCAATGATCATTGGGCTGAGTTGATGGAGCCAGTGAGTGCCGAGGAGCCCGAGCCTGTGGAACATACCAACTCCCAGCAAGAATCTGCTCCAGTACCACAGACTGCTAAGGGAATGACGTCAACCGGGCAGTACATCACCAGGCTAGGCAGAGTTGTGAAACCTCCGGACCGGCTTTCCTTGTAGCCAGAGACATGCGTAGCAAACGCGAATGGTGACAGCAGTGTGCCAATAACTGTTCCAGTTCCACTTGCTTATGTACAATGGTGCACTGTTCTGAATGATATGTTATCGTTTGAGTCTCGTTTAAAATGTGCTAACCTTTCCTTTGTTCTTTTGAGGGATGCAAGTTTTCTGTTTATGTAAATTGAGAAGTTTAAAGAAATATCACCGATTTAATATTTGCGATATCTATACCTGTATCCCAAGTGACTATGCTAGTTAAGGGTTTGTTTTATACTTACGAAGGGAGATGTAATGTATTGTGTTTTGCCTATGTTTCTTTTTTGAGCCATCCTGACCACCGTAGTTAGTCTTCCTGATCCCTCCCCCCCCCCTCCATTTTGTGTTCAGTTATAGATTAAACATCTACAGGAGCACAGCTCTGTTTTGAAGCTCTGTGTCTGTCACATTACTTTACAGTATCCACCACCCTCTCAGTAAAATAATGCTTTCTGATGTTACTTTTAAACCTTTGCCCCTCTAATCTAAGACTATGTCCTCTTGTTTTGCTACTTTGTTTCCTTTTAAATATACTCCCTTCCTCTACCTTGTGGATTCCCTTTACGTAAAAGCCTTCATTAAACCCTTTAGGGGCTAGAGTCTGCAATTTATATATCCATCGACCTTCTCTTTGCCGCAACTTGCGATCATAGTCACCTTAAGCCACAAAATTTCAAAACTTTGGCATTGTTGCTATGGTGTTGCGTCAAATGGCGTGAAATTGGTGTCTCTTGCAATCGCCGAATGGAATGTATATGTTCCATTATCCTTCTTTTGAAGGGACGGAAGGTCTTGCCAACATACATCTTTCCACATTCGCACAGGGCCAGATATACTAGGCCTACTGAATTGCAGTTAAAAAAAGTCTTAATCATGTAATCTTGTGTTTTGGAAGAGTCTGTGTTTTTTTTTTAGAATCTTTCAAAATGTGTTTGCAAGCGACACAATGACCACATTGATATGTACCCCTCAAATTAGAGGATAGCCATGTAGATGGTGGATGAATTGATGGATTTGAATAATGACTATCTTAGATTTTTGCTGCATCTCGCTGTAATAGACGCCCTTGCTGGTAATGCTCCTTGAAAATGTGGATCAGTGGTTAAAAGGGGCCAAAAACGGTTCAGAATATCTTGGACTTGATGCCACCCTCGATCAAAAGTACCTATGCATCTTATTGTTTTATCATTTTTTTTTGTCTCACGTTTGGCCAAGAGAGATTCACGGGACGTCTGCATTGCGCAATGAAAGGCTCTTTTTAAGGAGAGCCGACAGCAGGGGAACGAGTAGCAGGTGAGCTTGACTGCAGCTGCCCTTACCTTGCCTCACCTGCCGCCCCTGACTGCACGTCCCTGCTGCGCACTGTTCTTGAGCTAATCTGAAGGCCACATGAAGTTTGGAGGTCTGTAGCGATTGACTCTGCAGAAAGTTGGTGACCTCTTCGCACTATGCGCCTCAGCATCCGCTGACCCCCGCTCCGTCAGTTTACGTGGCCTACCACTTCGTGGCTGAGTTGCTGTCGTTCCCAAACACTTCCACGTTCTTATAATACAGTTGACTGGAATATTTAGGAGCGAGGAAATTTCACGACTGGATTTGTTGCACAGGTGGCATCCTATCACCGTTCCACGCTGGAATTCACGGAGCTCCTGAGAGCGACCCATTCTTTCACAAATGTTTGTAAAAACAGTCTGCATGCCTAGGTGCTTGATTTTTACATACCTGTGGCCATGGAAGTGATTTGAATACCGGATTCTGATTATTTGGATGGGTGAGTGAATACTTTTGGCAATATAGTGTATGTAATGCCTAGAGTGTCCCTTTAAAATTGTTCCTTTTTAAAGGGACACTCTAAGCAAAAATTTTTTTTTTTTACATTAAAATATACCTGGTCACTCAATAACTAGGTAGTGTTCTTCTTCTTTTTTTTACTGTAATA
The DNA here is from genome assembly GCA_009667805.1 of Leptobrachium leishanense. NCBI lineage: Eukaryota > Metazoa > Chordata > Amphibia > Anura > Megophryidae > Leptobrachium > Leptobrachium leishanense. The sequence continues at coordinate 251,652,716 of CM019064.1, forward strand.
CTTACCCTAAAATCCACTTGTTTCCAACAACGTCTTTTTTTTTTTTTTTATTATTCCTCGCCTACCTCCTCTTCTGCTCCCGTCCTTGTAAATCTGTAACTTGGCTAATGGTTTACGTGAGAAGCGTGCATGCGTGCCTCACGTAAGCCAGCCAATCAGCAGGCTTCCTCTTCTTCTTGGATTAGTGTTACGCGCAAAAGGATGCGCGCAACACTAATCGCAGACTATGCTGGCGGCTCGCTCCCGCCAGTTACTGCGGTGAGTTGGAGACGTCGTCGTGCTGAAAGCGCAATGACGTCTCCTACTCGGCAATAGTCGGCAGAAGCGGGAAATATGAATCCCGCTCTGCTGACTGACAGCTGGGAGGGCGGGGTAACGTCCTCCGTGTCTCTCAGCTGATCGGCTGAGCGGAGGGAGGGGGGAAAGGCGAGGGCATACTTGGGGCATCATGACCACCTAAAAAAGCTTAGGTGGTCATGTTGCCTAGAGTATCCCTTGAAGTTCTTTTTTTATTTTTTATTTTTGTCTCTTTCTCGCTTATGTTACTGAGTAGTTTATTAACACTAGAATTCTAAATACCTGTTTCTAAAACAGATTCCTGGAGTAAATTTAAAGCAAACCTGTAGAGAGCAGGAACGTCTTGGATGCATTAGGCCACCAGGGGTTAGATATGGAATTGGTCTTAAAGGTAATTTCCATCTCTCGTTCTTTGGCGATTATTGTCGCCCGTGCATATGGGTTTAGCGACGGTCCAGACACCCTACGTTTGCTCTGCTTCATGAGTGGAGCCTCCTGTGGGCTGTTGCTCTGTGTTTAGCAGTCAGCAGTGATATCTCTTTGCTGACTTGTCAGTCAATTGGTGAGCAGAGGGCTCTCCAGCAAAATGCCTTTCCATGCTGCCAGGAAGTGAGTGTCGCCTAAACATGGACAGGGAATTAATTTTTTTTTTCAGTTAAAACACCTATCAAATGAGCCCGTCTGCCAATCTAGCTACCAGGTGCAGTTAAGAGAAGCAGTAAAGCTTAAAACAACCCCACTAGTAGAGGTAGTGTGATTGAACCTTTCAGAGCCATCCATGCCCTTACACATAATGACTCGCGGTAAACCTAGCCATTGATATGTGAAATGATATCTGATCTGCATCTAAATAAAGACTTAAATGATGTGTATAGCAAATGGCTTATTCCTTCAGTGAATCTAATCTTTACCGTGGGAGTGAGGGGGGGGGGGGAGTAGTATTTGTTGCTATACATGAGTTAGGACTCTTTTACAGTAATATGATGGACTAGTCCCTTAATAGGTGTTTGTGAATATTCAGGATAAACTTTCATAAGCTTTTCCTTTCGCAACTGAAGATTTTTCTTAGCAGCCCCTAAAAGAGTAGATAGCATTCGTCTAAACTCAGTGTTGCCGTTTTATTATTATGACTCGTTCATAAAGTTTATTGGTTTTCCATATCTGAAAGCCCTTTGATAGTGAAGACTCCCTAAACAGCTATGTCCTATACAGTTGTGTTCAAAATTAGTCAACCCCCACTGAAATTGAGTGTTTTGGCCAGTTTGACATTGATTTTGATCATTCAGTCATCTTTCTTACAATTAAATCAAAGAGGCACGTGTAGGTCAGACAAATATAACATAACATTTATAATGAAATAACCACAAATGTCTTTTCTGTGCTCACATCATTATCAGTTTTATTCAACCCCCAAGTGACATTCAATCTTAGTACTTAGTACAACATCCTTTTACAGTTATAACAGCTTTTAAACGTGAAGCATAGCTTGACACAAGTGTCTTGCAGCGATCTACGGATATCTTCGCCCATTCGTCATGGGCAAAAGCCTCCAGTTCAGTCACATTCTTAGGCTTGCGCACTGCAACTGCTTTCTTTAAGTCCCACCAGAGGTTCTCAATCGGATTTAAGTCAGTGACGGCGATGGCCACTCCAAAATGTTCCAGCCTTTAATCTGCAACCATGCTCTAGTGGACTTGGAGGTATGCTTGGGATCATTGTCCTGTTGAAAGGTCCAACGTCTCCCAAGCCTCAGGTTTGTGACGGACTGCATCACATTGTCATCCAATATCTCCTGGTACTGAAGAGAATTCATGGTACCTTGCACACGCTGAAGCTTCCCTGTACCTGCAGAAGCAAAACAGCCCCAAAGCATGATTGACCCCCCCCGCCATGCTTCACAGTAGGCAAGGTGTTCTTTTCTTCATAGGCCTTGTTCTTCCTCCTCCAAACATAGCGTTGATCCATGAGCCCAACAGTTCTAATTTTGTTTCATCAGTCCACAGAACACTATCCCAAAACTTCTGTGGTTTGTCCACATGACTTTTGGCATACTGCAGTCGACTCTTCTTATTCTTTGGAGACAGCAAGGGGGTGCGCCTGGGAGTTCTGGCATGGAGGCCTTCATTACGCAGTGTGCGCCGTATTGTCTGAGCTGAAAATTCAGTACCCACATCTGACAAATCTTTTCTCAGTTCCTCAGCAGTCACACGGGGACTTTTCTCCACTCTACGCTTCAGGTAGCGCACAGCAGTCGAAGTCAGCATCTTCTTTCTGCCACGACCAGGTAGCGTTTCAACAGTGCCCTTTGCCTTGAATTTGCGAATGATGCTTCCTATGGTCTCTCTTGGTATGTTTAACATCTTTGCAATCTTCTTATAGCCATTGCCCTTCCTGTGAAGAGTAATCACCTCTTCTCTTGTCTTCCTGGACCATTCTCTTGACTTCACCATGTTTGTAACCACACCAGTAAATGTCTAGAAGGAGCTGAGTATCACAGTCATTTTAAAGCTGCCTAATTGGTGCTTATTATGCTTTATTGCTGCTCCGTGACATCCACAGGTGTTTTCAATACCTGATTGAAAACACTTGAATGAACCTCTGTTCTTCAGAGTGGTAGTCTTTAAGGGGTTGAATAATTGTGTCAATGAAGAATTCACAAAAGAAACATTTACTACTGTATTACAATACGGCTTCAATTACCACCTCTACGCTGATGACACTCAGATCTACCTCTCTACCCCTGATCTCTCTCCCCCTGTCCTTTCAAAAGTCAGTGACTGTTTATCTGGCATCTCCTCCTGGATGGCCTCCCACCACCTAAAGATCAACATGTCGAAGACTGAACTCCTACTTATTCCTCCCTCCAATGCCTCCCCACCTCCTGACTTCTCTATCACGGTGGAGGGTATCACCATTTCCCCATCAAACCAAGTTCGCTGTCTTGGAGTTACACTTGACTCTGCTCTTTCCTTCATCCCCCACATCAAGTCTCTTTCCTCCTCCTGCCGATACCAACTGCGTAATATTTCCAGAATTCGGCCATTTCTTACCGCTGTCGCCACAAAACAACTCATACACGCCCTGGTAATCTCCCGACTCGACTATTGCAATAATCTCTTATCTGGCCTCCCTCTGTCCCGCCTCTCCCCCCTACAATCCATCCTGAACGCCTCCGCCAGACTAATTCACCTCACCCGCCGCTCTGTCTCTGCCGCTCCCCTCTGCGAGTCCCTTCACTGGCTCCCCATCCACTGCAGAATTAAGTTCAAAATCCTTATCCTTACCTACAAAACCCTCACTAACTCAGCTCCCCACTACCTGTCCTCACTAATCACCAAATACACCCCAGCCCGCTCCCTAAGGTCAAACAGTGACCTGCGCCTAGCTTCTCACCGCATCACCTCTTCCCATGATAGACTGCAGGATTTCTCACGCGCAGCCCCCACTCTCTGGAACGCTCTCCCTCGTACTGTCAGACTTTCCCCTAACTTCTCTTCCTTCAAACGCTCCCTTAAAACGTTCCTATTTAGGGAAGCCTACCATCCAACTCACTGACGCAATCATCAATCACTCTAACCTTACAGTCCTCTCCTCCTGTTTCCAACCCCAACCCTCCCAGATTGTGAGTTCCTACGGGAATAGGGCCCTCATCTCCTCCTGTACTGTTTGTCAAATGTTGTTCAATGTATTGTAACCCTGTCTATACTGTGCTTATTGTACAGCGCTGCGGAATATGCTGGCGCTTTATAAATAAAGAATAATAATAATAATAATTACAAAACCAATTGATGTCATTTTAGTTGCATATGGTTCTCTAAAAAGTCCTTGTAGGATTTCATTCTGAATACAATTACAAATGTACACTAAATTCCCTAAAACCCTTTACAGCATTGGGGGTTGAATCATTTTGAACACAACTGTACATGAAAGAACAAATTCAGAAAAAAAACAGTGGTGCATCTTGTTGGTATTTTCATCGCACATCACAATGAACACAATAACTTCACAGAGAAGCTATTCCTGCAGCGCTTTTGGATTTTCCTTCATTGAAACTCCAGCATTTGTTGCTGTTGGAACAAATGTGTTTTTACTGGTGTTTTGCAACTTCCGCAAACGCCGACGCTCTTTGAATAACCTCGAACTACTTGATGAAATCGGATCACTGGATCTTCATGTCATTCTCTAAATAAATTACAATCTTCAAGTTGGTCATACCCACTACAGCTCTACTTTCCATGGCATAGCCGTTACTCACAACCTTTGTGCAATGTCGCATATTTCCTTCAGATGGTCTTGGTGTTACAATTTATATTGTGTCTGCATGTACTGCTGCAAGTACACAATGGCTGAATAGACCGCCAGTGAAGGTTTACTACTCTTTTAGATGAATGCTAAGTAGATCATGGCAAGATATCTCATGGTTTAGAATTCCTATCGTTTGTAGGTCTATGCTATGGACCTTCATATCCCCAGCCATAGAGCTTCTTGGCACATGTCCTGACTGTTCTTACAGTTGTAAACAACCTGAAACAGGAATGCAGTGTGTTCTTGGTATTCTTGTAGTGTATGGGCGGTATTCTAACCTGGTGTAAACTTAAACTTTCCAGAACCATTAAAGTTGAGAGTGGGCAGGTTTTCAACAGCGTTTGTTTGGTTTACAGCAGATTTAGAATACAGCTCCGTGTCAACACAAGATGTCATGATACAAGCTTGCAGTAATAATTGTTAAAAGTAATGACATCGTAAAGGTGTTGGTATCCTTTACAAAGCACCAATAGTTTCTGCATCGCGTTACAATAAGGATTAGGGAATCCAGCTAACAAAACTACAAACCTAGGAACTAGACACAAGAGTTGCTCATAGGAGCTTACAATCTAGAGGAGTAGCCATCATATTGGTGGTAATGATAATTGATACTAGTGTTTTTTTTTTTTTTTTTTTTTAGAAAGGATTTTACCAGGAAGGATACGTTGATTTCTCTAGTTTTCAAGTATGTCCTGGGAGGCGAGTATGTACCGTTAGGTGTCTTGCCCAAGGACACTTACTGGAGAGGTGCTCTTGCCGGGATCAAACCTGTATCTTCACGGTTATAGAGCACTGATTTTATCTGTACTCCATCCAGCCGGTACATAGCATTTGCATCAGAAATGGTGTTGGTCATGTTAGTTAAGCATGATTAAGGGAAGGGGATTGGTCAAAGAAAAGATTTGTATACCCATGAGTACAGTGTTTCCCAAACCTGTCCTCAGGATCCACTGACACACCAGGTTTGCAGGATATCCGAAGCTCCGCACAGGTGATATGATTTGCTGCTCAATGATTGTAGGATTTAGTCTGCTTTTCCCCAAGGGGATCTGTAAAATCTTGCCTGGTTGAGGGTCCCGAGGACAGGTTTGGGAAACACTGCTTTAGAACTACCTGGATTTCTGCATTGATTACTCATTAACCCTTTCGCTGCTGAGGCTTTTCCCGCCTCTGTGCTGAGGTCATTTTTACCGGTTTTGCTCATGTTTAAACGTGTTTCGAACGCTTATATCGTTCTTTCCGTCAGACTCGGCAGATTCATAATATGTCATTATTATATGTATACGTCATGACCTGTCTGTATATTATAACAAAAAATGCAATAAAATATGAATTTTCAATAATTTACAACGTGTAAAGTGGTTTTTTTTCACATTTTAACATGCGAGCAATTGCGGTTATATCTTGTAAGGGGTGCGCTTGTTAAAAAAATTAGAGATGGGGTCTCGTTCCTTTTTTTTTTTTTTTTTTTTAACAAACGCACCGCATACAAAAATCGTTAGTGCAGCATCATTGTTCGCATTATAATTGAAATGGGAACAATTATTTCTGCATTAACAAACCAAAAAATATAAAAAAAAAAATATTCAGTCGTGTTTGGTATCGTTGGAACGGCCATGCTCTGGCCGATCCAACCGTACCAATCTTTAACCCCTAGCTGCCACCAATGGTGGAGATAGGGGGTTCATTGGAACCCCCTATCTCCACCATTGGTGGCAGCTAGGGGTTAACTCCGGGACTGGCGTCATCGTGCTATGCACGATGATGCCAGTCCTCGGAGTTCCCGGAGGCCTGGCCGACATCCAAGATGTCGGCCAGCTCCGGGAAAGTATCACGAACCGGCGCTTTTCAGCGCCGATTTGTGATCCGGCTCTCCAGGGGTTAATGCCAGGTACCATTTGGCAGGGCAGGCTGTGCCCTTCCAAACGGTGCCTGGCATTAAGCTCAGGACCCCTGCGATCGGGAGGGAGAGGTCCGAAGGAGGGGGGGGGGCGCCTGAAATAGATGTCATCGCGCCACCGCGATGACATCTATTGTGCCCGCGGCGGTCCCGGATTGACGGGCTGACATCCAAGATGTCAGCCCGCACCGGGGGGCACAGCGATCGGCCAGAATCCGGCCGATCGCAGGCTGCTTCGGGAGGACTCGCTGAGCGCGTCCTCCGCAGCCAACCCTTCCTGCGGCAGGACTCGCTGAGCGCGTCCTCCGCAGCGAAGTGGTTAACCTGGTTCACACCTGGGCATTTTACAGTGCGTTCCTACGCACTGTAAAACGCTCAAACACTGAAATCCCATTATTTCCTATGGGCATGGTTCACACCTGGGCATTTTGCAGCGTGTATGAATGTGCTGTAAAACGCCCTACACCCACAGTACAGGAGCTTCTTTGGGGCTTATTACAGCGCGTTTGCGGCCATACACCTCAACGTGCTGAAATGGGCGTTTACGCCATCAAAAACACGCATATGAACGCGCGTTCCGCACATGGCAACAGGCACTAAAGTATTTTTCATTGGATGGCTCCGTAGCCAGTCAAACGCGCGTACGACACGCATGTCTAATTGTCAAAAACGCCAGGTAATACGCTCCTAAAACGCCCGACTAAAACGTGCACATGAGATACGCTCAGGTGTGAACCCAGCCTAAATGTGGTCTGATCCAAATCCCATTTGTAGACAGACCTAATCTGACTGAATTAATACCACACAGACTGTTGTACTTTGAGTACACAAAGTAATTATTCACAGTACAGGCTCATAAGTGCAATGTACAATGATTGACAGAATCGTTTATGGCGGGTCAGCAACCTTGGCCCTCCCAGATGTTTTGAAATTACATCTCCCTTGATGTGCGGGTACTCATTAATTGGAGGAACCTCATGGGAGTTGTATTTCCAAAACATCTGGAGGGCTAAGGTTGCTGATCCTTGGTTTATGATCCTGCAGCTACAGTAACATTACTACCTCAGATATTTTGAAACAAAATTTTCCAGTGGCTTATTATACTGGTTAAGAAATCTGGGAATTGCAATGGCACATTTTTTTTTTTTTTTTATGATTACCACAGGGTGTCACTGTTTCCTTCTGTGAGGGATCCTTGCAATAGTAGTGCGTTTAGCCATCCCATCGTAATTATTTTGAAAGGGCCTTAAGATAATTGGGTTGTTACTAAGGAAATGCTACGTTTTTATACTAGAATACTTACAATGAAAGATAACAAACTATCAGGGTTATGCAGAGAGAGGTGAAAACCAGGAGAACTATCTAGACCAAATAGCTAATTTGGAAAGTGAGATAAATGGGAGAATTTTTTTCTGGTTTGGCTATTTCGACCTAGAATTTTAACTTCTCCAGCCATTCTCCTGAGCTTCACCTTTCTCTGAATAACCCTGTATGTGGGAATGATGACTTGGTTTTTAAGATGAAGCATTACTTGCTGGAACTGAAAATGTAATTTGATGTTCATGCCCTGGGATATACAGGGTAAGACCCATTTGGGTACTAGGTGAAACCAGTCTTCCCTGACCTATTAAAAAAATCACAATGGCTGTCCTGTCCCATCCAAACACTTACAGAACATTTGGATTGGGATTCCAGTAAAGATGCCTGGTTTCTTGATCTATAGTATCAGTTTTCTAGCATGCTACCTGATATACTTTGCATCTTGCTGTTTATGTTCACACTCTCCCAGATTTTCATGACTTCTTCCTCCCTTTTTTTTTTTTTTTTTTGTTTCTCAGGTGTCACTATGTGGGCTGCATGCTGTAACTGGTTATGCCTAGATTCTCAACCAGAAGAAACAATTCCAAGTGAAAGACCTCAAGCTTCTTCCAACCCAACTTTCAGAGCTTCGACTACCATCCCGGATATTGCCTGTAAGGCTTGTGGTACCCGTCTCCAGCTACCTGTCAGAAAGGTAACATTTAGGAGCCAGTGATCTTAAAACCTCAAAGGAATTGCTGAACTTTAATTTAGAATTTCCAAGTCATTTTGACAGGCTCCGTGGTTCATGGACTAAATTTTAGACGTATGGAGCTGTTAACATGTTACCAGTTTTAATGTGCCAGAAAATAATATATATCTTAACAAACGAGAAAAACCAAGCACATGTAAGATATCAGCAACATAAAATAAACACAAGGACATTTCAGTTTTTGGTGGTAGTGGCCATTTAACTGTAATCCCATTGTTGAGCAATGTGCCTAATGCGCAATAATTTAATCCATTTGAAGGCCTAAATAATAGAGGTTGCTAAAGACTTGTCTGCGACGTTTGGTACTATCAGACCGATATGCACATTGAAAATTGTGGAGCAGCCCATTCCTGCTGGTTCCATTCACACAATTTTTATTTTTTAATCATAGTTAGGGGTCAGTAACCTTGACCCTCCAGATGTTTTAGAACTACATTTCCCACGAGTCCACAGCCTACTTAAGCAGCTGAGCATCATGGGGAATGTAGTTCAAAAACATCTGGGGGAGGCAAGGTTGCTGACCCATGGTATGGGTAATACAAGCATTTAGGAATAGAAAGCTCCCTTTCTCTGAATACAATGGAATGGATTACTTACGGCGTTGCATGTGTGGACTGAGAAGAACTGAGTGCACCTGCACTTTTTCCTACTTATTTTTTTCCCAAGTTGCCACATCGTGGCGTTTGAGGACGTTGTTGGTTCATTCATTTTCCTGGATGTCTGTTGGCTTGGATACCCACCTAATTGCCTAGAAAAGGCATGAATAACCACATAGTATCCTTGATACCATTTCTGACACCATCCATGTTTGTTGGGTATAGACTACAGCAGTAAATACTTTAATTTTTTTTATATTCATGATTGGATTACACCCAAGGATCTATTTCTTCATGTTTTGCTGTGGAAAGTCCTTGGGGCTTTCCAGCTCATGGGGCAGGTAACAATAGTCATAAACAATTGTATGTATAAGGAAGTAATCAGCACCTGCAGTTTTCTGTTTGGCAAGCACCCGCTGAAACATTTTAGTGTTGACAGCCAATGTCCGATTCTATTTAAAGGGACATGCATATCTAGAATATTGTGTTTACTTTTAAACCCTTTTATACCCATAGACAAACTAGCATAAATCAATAAAAGTTGATGTGTAAAATATGTTTATTGCTTTTAAACTGTAATTTCATCTTCTGGCCACACCCCTCAGGGGTATTTCTTCAGCTCCCACTTCCTGTATATTCCCCGCCTCCTCCCCACCCACTACTCCATCCATCAAAGCTTCACATGAACTAGCACAGACTGGGGAAACCGAGGAACTGAATATTAGCATCTCTGCAACAGAAACTAAAACTCACTTGCTGGCTCTTACTGACCCTCTGATTTGCGTTCACTGACTCACCCACCCACTTGTGCTCATTCATGGTTTACATACTCACTGTCTCACCTAAACTCCCCCACAGGTCACTCAAAATCACTTTCTTGAACTGTCTTTTGCACACGCTCTCTTGCTGGTTCTTGTGCCCTCTCTGCACCTTTTTTTGCCGGTGCTAGACTCCTACGCCTCACCTTTTTTCAATCTGTACACTAGCTCCCGGTTTCCTTTTTAGAATCCATTTCAAAACATTGGTGCTCACTTACAAAGCTCTCCATAACTACCCCCCTGCCTACATTTCCTCCCTTATTAGCAGGTATACCCCTTCCCAACCACTTTGCTCTGCCAATGATCTGATGCTATCCGTTTCCTCATACCCCCAACTCCTGCCTTCAGGACTTCTCCCGAGCGGCCCCCTTGCTATGGAACTCAGTCCCCCGCAACATTAGACTTTCCTTTTCTCTCCAGTCCTTGAAGTCTCTGAAAACCATTACTTTAGAGAAGCCTATAGGCTCACACCATGATCTCCCCACTGTCATTTCCTGCTTCTCTTCCCATTCAACCCTCCTGCAACCCGCCACCTCACCTACCCTATTCACTCTCACCTAGTGTGTCACCTCTCCTTAGATTGTAAGCTCTCGAGCAGGGTCCCTCCCTCCTAGTGTGTGTGTGTGTGTGTTCTTCTGTCTCTTCCATTGTACAGCGCTAAAGAATCCGTTGGTGCTTTATAAATGCTTGTAACTGTAACTTGGGCTCTCTATGCTTGATCATGCTTTCTTTCGCTTTGTACCTTTTCTTGCTGTCTCTTTTTTTCTTTGTTGTATCGGTCTTTCCTCCCGGTGTGTATTGATTTCTTCCCTTCCCTGTCTCTGCAGTAGCTGGGGGTGAAAGAGTTACAGATTGGAATGGCACTCAGCCCTGCCCTCCCCTCAGCTCACAGTGCAGGAGGGAGGAGGAGCACATGCTCAGTGCGGTTTTTTTATGTATACCAAAGTATGCACACTGATTGGTTGGCTTAAAGTGCCTCCTCAGGTGGGCGTGGAAGACGCCAAGAAAGAGCAGGTAAATATGAAGAATTATCGTATTTACTTGCTATTTATTTCTGATGAATGAGACGGACTCCTTCAAAAGGCATAGTATGTTTTTAAAGGCACACTAGCAAAGCATGCATGTCCCTTTTAAATCATTTGAGCAATAACTACCACTTTGTTTGCTTAGAGATCCACTGATCCATGATGTAGAGTTAAATTTGTACTGCGTGTGCTATTACTCAGCCAGGCTGCCAATCATTCTTGCTCCCTTCAACTAGGACATTTTTTTCCCCTTTCGTTACAAAATCAGGTACATTCTAACATTTGTAGCTGTCAGTTTATCCAATCTTTCTTTCACTGCAAGCGAATAAATGAACACTTCTAAAATGTAAGGCACTATATAAAAAACTGTAGTTAAACCTTTGTTGCAAAAACGATAAACTTTGGTATTTACCAAAAGGGAAAGTTAAACAGTGGCAGGAGAGGATTCTTGTTTCAATTTCCCTTTGCGACACAGCAAATGTTTTAGTCTCCACAGCCATAAACTATATCTAGTGAATAACCATCATTATTTTAGATCTTTCAGTGAGAGAAGCCCAGTGTAATTTTGTGCCACAATATTTGTGCCATCTTTTAGCTTTGTTGTTTGGCAAAGGAAGAAGCATGTAGGATTTTTTACTTTTTTTTTTTCGCTCTGCCACAGGTATTTTTTCCTATACAGGGAAAATGGCTATTCTGAAATGTAACACCATCTTTTTTTGGCTTAAAATTTGCAGTTCCTCGCCAAGTAGCCTTTTAATATAGAACTCCTGTGGAGTATGAAGAATTTGAATGGCTTACTGATTTGCGATCTAACATGAATTTCTTCCAAAAGCTGTGACAGCCATGGCTTTAGCCAAATTAAATGTAGTAAGCATGGCCTTGCCTCAGATATTGTGATTTTTATTAATGCACCTAATTTATTTTAAAGAGATGCAGTGGCGGCCAAAAAGTATATTTGTGTTCTAATCAAATCCTATACTTTAATAAAGGGGGTATAATTGTTTGCAGGTCCTTCCTTCTAATAATTTGATGTGCGTTTTGAAGGTTCTAACCTTGCTGTTGTTTCTTGTTCTATATATCTCAATACCTATAGAAAGTATACTCAAAAGACAATCCCTAATAATAGAACAGAATTTTACCCCTTCACTGGTAAGCCATTTCAGGTCTTAAAACACATTTTTCCTTTTTTTTTTTTTTTTTTATTACTATTTTTTTTCTTTACTTTAAACATGGTCATGTTTGGTACCATTTGAAAATGCCATGCTCTGGCCTTTCTAATGATACCAAACATGACCCTGCTAGCTGAAAACAGTTGGGATATATCGGTTCAAAGTAACCCCTATCTTTCCTTAGGAGTCAATAAGGACGTTCCCCACATGTCCTCAGTAGTGAAAGGGTTAATAATAAAAAAAATACTAGTAAGCAAGACTACTAGTTAAATGGTTATCCTAGTAGTGCTGCAATGTACAGGATATACATCTTATCTGCCATTTGCATCCTGGCTGCCCTTGAAACGGCTCACCAGAGAATTACATTTATACTTTTTTTTTTTTTTTTATAGTTTATCATTCACTTTGAGCTTGTTTCAAGCCATCTTCCCTAACCATCTGTAAGAGGTCAGTCCCTCTCTTCCCTCCAACTCTACTGAAAAGTGGCAGAAACCCCATGCTGCTGTGCACAAGAAAGATGAGGATCACAGCTGAGCTCTGCAGTATTCTGAAAGCTGCTGTACAAATGGGATTAACTCATCGTAGGCAAAAAACTGAATGGCTTTAATTGCCGAAATGCTTTTTTTTTTTCTTCAGGCTGCACTTGAATCATTCGACTGCTCTCCTTAGTTTTTTTTTTGTATTCTTACCAAGGAAATCTTTTTGAGCAATTCAAACGAACAGAGATGCAAATTAGAAACAAAAACAATAGTTGTACAAGTTAAAATTATAGATTTATATCTCACAATTGTACCCCCCCCCCATTACTTTACTTTTGAATGTTATAACTTCATAGAAATACCCAACAATGTTGGGCATGTTAATCTGTAGATTTGTGTTTTTTGCTTGTTTTTTTTTTTTAAATATCTTGCATTTTATTACTTTGACTGTAACACTTCAATGTTCTTGAACCCAGGACATACTTGAAAACGAGAGAAATCTCAATGTATCCTTCCTGGTAAAATACTTTATAAATAAATAAATGTTAACCCCTTAAGGACCCAGGACGTACCATGTACGTCATTGCAGCGGGTCTCTTTTAGACCCGCTGAAGTACATGGTACGTCCTGCAGTTTTTTGAGCGCTGGAAGCGATCGGATCGCTTCCAGCAGCTCAAACGCCATTGCAGGATGCCTGGGAGTCCAGGCATCCGTGCAATGGCGGTGAGAAGTGCCGGGGCACCTTGTGATCGCTCCCCGGGAGCGATCAACATCCGGTTTTACCGGAGAGGTGCCCGGCACTTCTAGAGAGCGCTGGAAGCGATCGGATCGCTTCCAGCTGCTCTGTGTATATTGCAGGGATGCCTCGACATCGAGGCATCCTTGCAATATGCTTACCTGCCGCCGGTCCGCTAAGTGATCGCTCCCCCCGAGCGATCACTTCCGGTAGCGGCAGGAAGTACTGAGTGCCACGAGGTATCGTGGCACTCAGTACAAAACGATCACATGAGTGATCAGGTGCTCTGCTGGGTGCCTCGAGGGATCAAGGCACCCAGCAGAGTACAAAAAAGTGTAAAAAAAAAAAGGTAAAATAAAAATCAATAAAAATGAATAGAATAAAATAAACTGACAGCCAAGATGGCGCTGCCCTTCTAAGGGCAGGGTCATCTTGGGGCTGAGTGGGATGTTCCTAGCCTGCCTCATCAGAGAGGCAGGCTAGCAACATCCAATCAGAAGTTAAAAAAAATCAAAATAAAATTTCTAATTTGTCAGGTCAGGTCAATATTTTGTAAATATTGGCTCTGACCTCTGTGATTCTCCCTCCCTCTCCTCACTTGTGTTTTGGTGAGCGAGAGAGAGAGAGATCAGATTTGACAGGTTAGAGATTTTAGTGAGATTAGAAAAATTGAGGCAGATTTAGAGAGATTTTAGGGAGATTTGGAAGAATTGAGGCAGGTTTAGAGTGATTTAGAGAGATTTAGGTGTTTATTTGTATTTTCTTGTGAAACCCAACGGTTCTTCTAAGAACCAACAATCCGCTTATTATATATAATAATGTCTGAGAGGGTGTACAGCGCCGAGGAGGCATATGCCATCCTGGCGTCAGAATCTGAGGCATCTGCGTCAGACTCCGACCCTGATTTCGACCCCGCCAACTGCTCAGAGACGTCGCTAGATACATCATCTACGCTGGCTGATGTATCTAGTGATGTTTCTGATGCAGATCCTGGGTCACCACCTGCCAGCAGGAGACGCACAGCTCCAGCTGAGGAGTGGGTAGTGCCTCATCGCCAGAGGCCAGATATCCCTCCTTTCACGGCAAATCCTGGCATCAATATTGATGTTGCAGGATTTACCGCCACACAGTTTTTGCAGGTGTTTATGGGGGATGATTTGTTGGGCCACATCGTGGCCCAATCAAATCTGTATGCCCATCAGCATTGTGCTGCGAAGCCAGACTCCTACTTGGCAAGGCAGCAATGGACCCTGCTAGATGTGCCAGAATTTCTGAAATTCTGGGCACTTACTATGCTGATGGGCATCATAAAGAAGCCCTCAATTCGCTCCTACTGGAGCAGTAGCCCCATTTACCCCCAATCAATGTCACGTAGAAGGTATGAAAACATTTTGCGTTTCATGCACTTCAGTGACAACAGCCTGTGCCCTCCTAGAGAGCATCCCCAGTTTGACAGGCTGTATAAAATCCGCCCCCTGATTACCCACTTCGCCGCCAGGTTTGCAGAGGCTTATACACCTGGAAGGAATATCTGCGTGGATGAATCCCTAATGAAATACAAGGGAAGGCTGGGATTCAAGCAGTATATTCCTTCCAAACGCTCCAGGTATGGAGTGAAGGTGTATAAGCTCTGTGACAGCGAGAGTGGGTATACTCAGGCCTTCCGGGTGTACGAGGGAAAGGATAGTAGCCTTGACCCTCCAGGTTGCCCAGAACACATGGGAACCAGTGGCAAGATTGTGTGGGACCTACTTTTTCCCCTGATGAACAAAGGGTACCACTTGTATGTTGATAATTTTTATACAAGTGTCCCTTTGTTCAAGCTGCTGTATTGTTTTGATACAGCAGCATGCGGTACTGTTCGCAAGAACCGCGTAGGTTTCCCAGCACCGCTTGTCCGCACCCGGTTAAAAAGGGGGGAGACCTCAGCTCTGCGCCAAGAGGAGCTGTTGGCGGTCAAGTACAGAGACAAGAAGGATGTATACCTTCTATCCACCATCCACACTGAGAGGTCTGTGGAGGTCTCTGTACGTGGCAGAGCTGAGCGCATCAGGAAGCCAGTGTGCATCAAAACCTATAACCGGCATATGGGTGGGGTTGATCTGGCAGATCAGCTGCTCCAGCCCTAGCAGATTATGCGGAAGTCAAGGGCCTGGTACAAAAAGGTTGCAATTTACCTGATGCAAATTGCAACCCACAATGCCTTTTTGCTCTGCAAAAAGGCAAACCCCGGAGTGACGCTGTCCTTTTTAGTTTCAGCTCCAGGTCATTTCGGGGCTTTTGTACCAGGATGCACATGCTCCCCGGGCGGTGATGGGGGACAGAGTTGGGGCTACGCATTTTATTTATAAAATCCCCCCTACTGAGGGCAAACAGAAACCTCAAAAAAGATGCAGGGTGTGTTTCAAGAGGGGGCAGAGGAGAGACACAATCTTTTACTGCCCAGAATGCCCTGGACAACCCAGTCTGTGTCTTGGACTGTTTCAAGATATATCACACTGTGCGTGATCTGTGATTTTTTTTTTATTTTTTTTTTTTTTTTTTTTTTTTTCCTTTCTATTTTCTCTCACACTCCAGTTAGTTAGTTAAGTTTAGTTTTTTTTTTTCTTTTACTGCACCAGACTTTTACATTTTATTCGTACATTTTTAAGTTCTACAATTGGTGCTGTATTTTGCCAAAATCTTTGCACACCTATGCATGGGGGGCATGGGTGTACTCAGGAGACCTTGCAGAAAACAACCTGGAGAGTTTTCATGCAGTAACAAACAACTTATTGTTGCATAAAATAAGGAAAAAAGCGAGGAATATGTAAACATTGGGTATTGCTAAACTCAGTACTAAATTTAGAAACTACTAAGGAATTAATTTTTTTTGACGGTTGTTGATACATAAGAAATTTTGGGGGTCAAAGTTCGAAAAAGTGATGTTTTTTCAATTTTTTTTGTCATAAAAAATAGTGAAATATAGTAAATTATATGAAATGATGAAAAAAATGGTATCTTTATAAAGTCCATTTAATGACGAGAAAAACAGTGTAAAATATGTGTGGGTTACATAAACGAGTAAGAGGAAAATTTGACGTAAACACTAACAGCGCAGAAACGTAAAAACAGCAGCGGTCACTAAAGGACGGATTTGTGTAAAACCGGCCGGTCACTAAGGGGTTAAACAATATCCTTGGATTTATCCAAATAACCAGACTTTGCAGAGACGTTTGACCATATTAAGTAATGATTTAGCACTCTAATGGTTAATATAGGAAAGCAACCTAGAAAATGCAAGAAAGGTGGGCTGGGTTTGTTTTTCCCTTTTAATGTCCACCCATCATACTTAACCCCTTAAGGACGGGAGTAATTTTACAAGTTTGGAACACTTTTGAACACTTCTAAAAGTAGAATTTCAGCTATTCGCTGTTCAACCATAATTTACCTCTTACATATTAAGTGTACCCACCCTTATTATATATCATTTTGTTCAGGAGAAATGGGGCTTTCATTTTCCATCAAAGATTTATATATAAAATATATTATAGTATGAAAAAAACCTAAAAACTATGAGAAAAAAGGAAATTTTGCATTTTCAAAGTTCTCCATTGTATTTTTAGTGTTAATGACATTGTACGCTTAGCATTAAATGAAATAAAATACATATATTTCTGGTCGGCAATGTCTTAAGAGTTCAACGGTACCCCCCATGTAGAGGTTTTGAGGTTTTGGAAAGTTACAGGGTCAAATATAGAGTTTGCCCATTTCACGTTTTACAATTTGAAATTTGCCAGATTGGTTTCCTGGCCCTATGTTGACTTTGAGAGGTTTTGGCAGCCCAGGTATGAAAAGTACCCCAACATGTCATACCATTTTGAAAAGTAGACAACCCAGGCTATTCCAAATGGTGTACGTTTCGTTTTTTATAGTAGTCACTTAGTCGCAAACTTGGTCTTCATGATTTTGTTTTGCATTTTTTTACACAAAATCTGTTATTTTGCTGCTAATATCATGCTCAGTCAACCTTTTACTGGCCTACAACATTGATATTTGTGGTCGGCAATGTGTTAAGAGTTCAACGGTACCTTCCATTTAGCATTTTTATTTTGCTTTTTGGAAAGTTACACGATAAAATGTAGAGTTTGCCAGACTGGTTTTCTGGGCCTAGGTTGAAATTGAGAGGGTATGGCAGCCCAGGTTTGAGAAGTACCCCATCATGGCATATCATTTTGAGAAGTAGACAACCCAGAGTGTTGAAAATGGGGTATGTCCAGTTTTGTATAGTAGCCACTTAATCACAAACCCTGGCCAAACTTAGTCTACATGTTTGTGTTTTGCATTTGTTTTACACGAAAACTGTTATTTTGCTGCTAATATCCTGCTCAGTCAACCTTTTACTGGCCTATAACATTGATATTTGTGTTCGGCAATGTGTTACGAATTCAACGGTACCCCACATGTAGCATTTTTTTTAGTTTTTTTTTTTGGTAATTTGACAAGTGATTTTCAGGATTTATGTCGACTTTGAGAGAACATGGCACGCCAAGAAAGAATATTGCTCCAAAGATGACGTGCCAATGATTCTAAATTAGTATTTTGAGTTGTTTGGTGCAGCCACTTTAGAATAGCTGGGCTTAACGTAAACAGGGACAGGCCAAATTCAGGGGATTCCAGAAGTCAGAGTAGTCGGTATAACAAGCCAATGAGTCGGTACAGGCAGCAAACAAAGAGTAGTCGTATAACAAGCAAATGAGTCGGTACAGGCAGCAAACAAAGAGTAGTCGGTATAACAAGCCAATGAGTCGGTACAGGCAGCAAACAAAGAGTAGTCGGTATAACAAGCCAATGAGTCGGTACAGGCAGCAAACAAAGAGTAGTCGGTATAACAAGCCAATGAGTCGGTACAGGCAGCAAAGGGTAATCGGGACAAAGCAGAAAAGGGATTTAGTAATTTGGCTCGGTATGATAAATTTTGAAGCACTCGGTTATGCAGAGGCCAGGTAGAGATGGGCAGGTAGGGCAATAATAACTAGAATCCTTTCGGATTCCTTTCTTGTGGCAGACACGACACTTTTTCTGGGGGGACTTTTTACAGCGGGTGGGAGGGACTCAGGAAGGAAAGTGTCTGCCGCTTAATCTTTGGAGATCTCCTGATTCCAAAGCGGATGTAACGGGGGCCGGGGTTAGGATAAGTTGGGATATGATCTCAAGCATGAATTCTAGGAAGGGATATGGCTTTTGTACTGCTGCCTGCTTGTAGAGCACGTACGCATTGAAAATTGCTATCTCGGTCAAATAGATGGCAATCTTCTTGTACCATGCCCTAGTCTTTCGGTTCACCAGATAAGGCTGTATACATTGATCAGCCAAGTCTACTCCCCCCATAAACTTGCTGTAATCTACAATGCACTTCGGCTTTTCCAGTGGCTCAGTCCTCCCTCTCACAGGCACTGGCACTGTACTTTCGTCGTGCACTGTAGATAGCATGTATACATCCTTCTTATCGGTGAACCGAAGGGCTAGCACTTCTTCCTGACGTAGAGCTGAAGAGGAGCCTCTACTTTTTTTGCCTGCTGTCAGGATTTGGGGAAAACCTCTGCGATTCTTCCGCACTGTGCCACACGCAAGGGTCTCAAAACAATTTTAAATTTTTAAATAGGTCGATACTGGTGTAATAGTTATCGACCCATAAATGATAGCCCTTGTTGAATAGGGGATAGACCAGATCCCACACAATTTTTCCACTGGTGCCAATACAATCGGGGCATCCTGGGGGGTCAAGGTGGCTATCTTTCCCTTCATATATTCTAAACGCCAATGTTGCGGACTCACACAATTTATAAAATTTGACGCCATACTGGGATCGCTTGATTGGGATATACTGCTTGAAGAGCAGTCTGCCTTTGAATTTCATAAGGGACTCGTCTACAGATATATTTTGGTCGGGAACCTAATTATCGGTGAATTTGGCAGACATAAGACTGATAAGGGGCCGAATTTTATAGAGGCAGTCATGCATTGGGTCGTTTCTTGGTGGGCACAGTGCGTTATCATTAAAATGGAAGAATCGCATGAGATTTTCATCTCTCCCTCTTCATAACCCTTGGGAATAGTGGGGTAGCCAGGATGGGGTTTTTGTGCCAGTAAGACCGGATACTTGGCTTCTTCACTATTCCCATTACGAGGGTTAGAGCCCAAATTTTTTTTTAACTCTATCACATCCGTTGAGTGCCACTTGTTACGTCTGTGGCGATGTGAATCCGGATGCGCATCAAGATACTGGTTGGCAAACAGGTTGGTTTGCCCAACCACCATCTCGAATACGTCGTCCGACATAAAGAGATTAAAAAAGCTCACTGGCTCACAGTCCTCTACCCTTACTGTGATGCCTGGAGTCGCTATAAATGGGGGTATTTCTGGGGCAGCCATATTTGGGGGTACCCAATTGCTCTCGCGCCTCCCAGTAGATGATGGGGGGTCACCATCACTGGAGGGTTCACTAAGGGGCTCTATATCAGAGGCTGTGAGGGTGTCACTGTCGACGAGGGCGTCGCTCTCAGAGGCGGCCAGGATCTCATATGACTCTTCTGGGGAATAAAAGCGGGAGGACATTTTTATGGGGATCTTGTTATAACTAATTAAATGGGAGGTCGGGGAACTGATGGTCAAGTACACAAATAAAATATTAGAACACCTAAACTAAGCCCTTCCGGTCCTTGTAGTGGCCGGTACTTCTATCTAGACAAGGTAAGAATATTCCAAGGGGGTCGAATGCCAATGCGGGTAGTCAGGAATGCCACGGGGTTGTATGCCAATGTGTGTAGTCAGAAATGCCAAGGGTTGTATGCCAATGCGGGTAGTCAGAAATGCCAAGGGTCGTATGCCAATGCAGGTAGTCAGAAATGCCAGGGGGTCATATGCCAATGCGGGGGTCGTATGCCAATGTGGGTAGTCAGAAATGCCAGGGGGTCGTATGCCAATGCGGGTTCTCAATCAGGGGTACACTGCCAATCGGGTACAGTGCCTGGGTTTTTTTTTTTTCAGTCAGGGGGTACTGTGCCAGGAGGGTACAGTGCCAGCCAGGGGGTACTGTACCTGGTTTTTTTTTTTTCAGTTTTTGTGTTTATTTTTCAGCCAGGGGGTACTGTGCCAGGAGGGTACAGTGGCTGCCAGGGGGGGTACTGTGCTTGCCTGGGTTTTTTTGGGGGTTTTTTGGTGGTGCTCCTTTCAACTCTGCCTCTCTCTCTGCTCTTCAGATCGCAATGAGGAACAGGAGAAAGGGGCAGACACAATGTCTCAGCCAATGCAACAATCATTGGCTGAGACATTCTGACAGTTGCAGAGGTGACAGCTTGTCACCGCTGCAACTGTCAAATCCAAGCGCCGGATTGGCTGCCTGGAGGCTTCCACGAGGGAAACTGCCCGCCTCCCTTCCCACAATGCCGATCGCCAGCTGGGAGGGTCTGCCCGGGTGTCAGGCAGACCCCCAGCCGGCGATCGGCATTGTGGGAAGGGAGGCGGGCCGTTTTCCGGCGCGCAGAGGCACCAAACGCCGTGGGGCGTACCATGCCGTCCTGCGGCATTAAAGCCCACGCGGTGCAGGACGGCATGGTACGCCCTGCGTCCTTAAGGGGTTAATAATTAATCATGTTGGCACAGCAATCTTAGGTGTAATGTGGAGCTGCCTTTGTTTACCTGTCAGGTGAGCTTAATAGGGCCAGCCTATAGGAGACTGGCAATAGCTGCAGTCAATAGGTATGACAGGTGTGCTTTAAACACCATAACTTTGCAGTGAGTGTTGATGATGTATGCTGTACCATTGCACGTAACAATCCTGCCCACTAGGGCATGACTGGTCAATAAGTGCCGCGGAAACTGTTGGCGCTATATTGATGTTGATAATAATTTGGTCTGTAGAGAAACCAGCATGATGTGCTGCAGTGGAAGGCAAACTGTTTTAAGTTAGAGATGGGGAGAAAAATGCTAAACAAAATCCTAGTAATGGTTTTTTTCTTTCTCTTTTATAGAGCCCTTGTATGGATTGCAGGAACAATTTTTGTGGACCATGTTTTGCCCCACCAACTGATAACCAGCCTATCTGTCAACTCTGCTGGAGAGTTCGCTCCACTTTCTTTTCCCGTGAAGAATTACTGAAGATGAAAGTGAAGGACCTGCGGGATTATTTGTCATGGAGAGGCATATCCACAGAACTGTGTCGGGAGAAGGATGACCTGATACAGCTAGTGTTGAATCAGAGGCAGCAGAGTCCACATGCTGAGGTTTCACATTCCAATACGTCCCAGTTTACATCTAACCAGAACAGAGCCAATCAGAGTCCCGAGGAAGCCCCTGCTCCAGGGCAACCAGCTCAGGCATTTCCAGAGGTGAGTTGTATTAAAAAAATATCTGTTTTCATATTCTGTATGAAAGAGTGTGGGCATGAAAGGAAAACCTTATTTAAATGTAAATGGGCCTAAAATATTTTATTGTATATAAAATGTTTTTATTTTGGTTTTATATTAAATGCCATTTGGTAGTTGTCATTTATGAAATTACATGACAGGCATCTTTATTAAAATGCCAAGGGCCTGAAAATGTTAAGATGAACCTGTCAAAATCAAGTTCACTGTTCCGGGAATGAGCATGTCGCTGATACGTGGACATCACCTTCTGGAAAGCAATCCTAGGCATTTGTGCAGACGTCTTGTGGACTCACCTTTTTAGTGATACCTGTCTCGTTCAGCTTTCTTAATTTGGCTGCAAAGTACAGGACCACCACAGATAATGTGATTCTTTTGTGAAAGAGCGAATTTAAATACCTACCAAATGAGATCTTTTATGTGAACCGAGCTCAATGGTCATGAGAATCTACTCATTAAAGATGGAGTGAAAGCAGTTAGTGTTGGAACAATGGGGCTATTGTGGCGGAGTTGCCCTTGCTGGTCTCATTATTCCGCTTTTCTCTCCTATAGGTTTCATATCTTCATCGCAATTGGAATTTCAGGTTTTTGAGTAACTGAACCATAACAGACCTATAAAAGCAGGCTGACACTAATTCAGTTTTGGTTCATTGCTAAATGAACAGCAACTCTCAGAAGGATTTTTTCGTTTCTTTACAGTGCCTATTGGAGACGTTTCATTAGTCTTTTGCGTTCTTTTTGTTTAAAGATATGCATTATATCATTCATAATTATAACTTTAGTATAATGTATGTCTTTATCTTAGGAATAGGTGGAACATTCGGATTGTGTTTTCAATTAAAATAGGGGTGTATTTTCTGCACATTCGCTATTCAATGACACTCTTTGTTTTGGTGATGCTTTATTATTCGTTTGGCTTCTTTTTCTTTCAGAAGACCTTATTTAGCACATACTTACATTCCTTTATCTTGCGATGATGTGCCTTGGTGAAATTATGTTGCTTTGTGATAATATTGAACATTTGCCTTAAAAGAACTCAATGATCTCTCTTATGTTAAAGTTTTGTTCTTGCCAATTGTTACGTTTGTCTGTTTTTGAAGATCTAGGATGAATGTCATCGGGTCTGCTACAAAGCGGGAAAATGCCATAACAAGCAGTACACAAACAACAAAACTAAAAAGTTTCAAGTGTCACAGCACAATTATAGTGCCGTGACTCTTACACCTCCAAAAAAAATTTTAAAAAATCCCATTGCCCTGATGCCAAAACATCCCTAGTTTAACCCTCTGTCATTGCAGTTGTCGGCTGTGATTCTGGCAAGCTTGCATATTAAAGTGCACCTGTTCTGACAGTGCACTTCCCTGTGATATAAACTCACACAGGGGATGGATATCACATTAGTCTTATCAGTTTGAAGCGCCCAGTGCTGGATAGGAGTACAATCTTCCTTGTATGCTGGTGGAGCTGTATGAGGGCCTTCAAACGGGGCATTTGTCACTCATGGTGATACTGGTGCTGTCTTGTCAGTCAATCAAGCTGGAGGAGTGAACAGAGGGCAATCCTGAGGTCTGTTCAGTTCCTCAGCAGCTGCTGAATTGCTCCATTGCAGCAGTCTCACTGAACACTTTCAATCTGAATATTGAAGCAAAAGGGCGGAGGATTGCTTAATGAAAGCTGCTGTTTCTGCAATATCCACTGTTGTCCATTTTATTGCCACTTTAGTGTTAATGTTTACCATGTTCCAATAAATATTTGTAGGGTTATTCAAAGAGAATCGAAAAGTCACCGCACGTTCGGAGATTTTTCGTTCTCTTCAATTCGGTACTATTTGGCGACCCTGCGGTGTATTTGGCAAGCACCACAGGGCCGTCGTAGTGCAGGGAAACCTGCCGAACACTCTCCGCAAAACCCAGCGACTGCACACCGAAACCCGCAAAATCATCAGGATTAACCACGCTGTAGAAACCCGAGCAGCCGCCAGAAAAACTTGACACCGCAGACGTGAGAGTGAAGAAAACAAAAACCAGTATGTTTTGAATGTTTGAAAATTTAAAAGCTGTTTGCAAAGAAACTACAGAACGAAAATGTCTGCAACTTACATACAAGATCCGTAGAGCAGGCCATTTGTGCTGTTGCTCGTTCTCAGGACCCTCACAGACCCCCTTGTTTCTCACTGCAATTGTAAAGTGTCATCCAGACGTGGACCCCTTGCTTGATGTGCCTAGAGGGGTGTCAGCTATACCCTCCTGACGAGGCCCAAGAAGGCAGAAACGATTGTCGGGGGTTGCTGCACCTCTCGTGCAGGGATGACGTCCTTGGCAATCAGCACTGGCCACCCTTTCTGGGTGAGAGCAGGCTGATTTGCATATGGAAAATTCATCCCTGTAATGGCACAAGCAAGCTAAAACCTTGTTTGTGAGACCTGAGCGGGCACCCACCGTAGAGCAGGCCATTGTGCTGTTGCTCGTTCTCAGGACCCTCACAGACTCCCCCCTTGTTTCTCACTACATACAAGATCCAATGAATGATAATAAAAAGGGCTGTTACAGAAAAAGGAAAAACTATTTAAAAAAAATAAACAAGAAAAAAAAATTCGTTTCTAAAAAAAAAAAAAAAAAAATCCCGAAAATGTCTAAGATCTTAAAAAATCTATAAATAGACTTTTTACTGCATAATATTATAATCAACGGTTTATTGGATTAAAACCGGAATATTTTTACCATTTGAAGCCTATGGGATTCTCCTGAATAAACTTGTCGCATGAAACCACCGAATGGCAGGGTATTTCGGCAACTTTTCCCTGCTGTTTTGTGTTCTCTGAATAGACGAAGCATTGCTTCTCTATGGGCATTTCACTGCCCTCGAACAGGCAACGAACAGTACGGTGTATCTGCAAGCAATTCGCCAACATTTTGCGAACTGCCTGCTCTCTGAATAGCCGAATGGCCAGGAAAGGTAACCGCACGCTGAATTTCACTGTTCGGTTACCTTTCGGCCACAATTCAGAGCTCTTTGAATAACCCTGTTGGTGTTTTGGTCCATCAACACTTCAAACTGAACATTTCCTTATTGGATTATTTGTTCTGTGGGGGCGGCCATCTTTTCCACGTCACACTCAGCTACTCTGCAGCACCTCTCTGCTTAGCTGCAAGAGCTAAATTAGCAGTGTTGAGCGCTGAACTGCAGCGCAACGTTCAGTGCCAGGTTTCTAACTCCGCACTTGCTGAGGCACTGAACGCGCCTCTGTAGGATCATCCCTTCACTCACTGCGGTGGCATGCCACCAGACGTTATCGGCATTGAAACTTTGCTAGGGAATTACTTCTAGTAAACTAATTATTATGTATGAGGACAAAAAACACCTATAGAGGGATTCCCTGTGCAATGAGCCCAAATTCCTTTTGGGTGAGACAGGTGCACTTTAAATGAACACTAGCACTTACATAAGCTGTAACTAGATTACTTGTGCATTAAAAACAAAACCACTTTATAAAACACATGTTGCTCTTTTTCCTTTTTTTGTATGAAGTAATGTCATGTAAAAAAAAGGAAAAATAGTTTTATCTCCTGTTCCCGTTTTGTGGATTATTCCCATCCCATGATGAAACATTTACCAAAATCTTCTAAAACTTAACTGACAAATACTGTAGAAGCTAAACCACAGCAGTAGAGTGGAGGAGTGAATGTTTAGATAACGTTTGTGTTCGCTAAGCTACATGAGGCACCGAGATAAGAGATGACGGCTGAATGAGATGAGAGAAGGAGCTTAAAAGACTTCTAATCTACCCCTTGGTGATGTCCTTTGAATACATCCCACACAATACAATGATTTGAGTCAGTGTTTGACCAATATACTGTTATATGGCCATTGCCACACAGTGAGGAACAAGTGATGTAAAGATACTGTGGTGAGGCAGTTTACAACGCAAAATATTACAAAATGAATGCACCCAGTGATGGAGTAAAATATTTAAAACAAAGCCCATATAATATATCAGAAACATAAAATAAGCATAATAAGGACATTTCATTTATTGGTGGTAGAGGCCCTTTTAGACACACAAATAATTCTTCTGATTTTTAGGGTTTGCAGCATCCTGCATTTTTAGCAAATTGTCCCATTTTAGTACTTACTTATACCTGTAGACTGTTAGAAGATCCTCCTGATCTTATTTACCAGAACAGCTTCAGCCCTAGCTTTTTATATATGAAATAATTTGAAGACTCGCTGCTGAACAGCTCAAAGCGTGCTTTTTAGGTTTTATTTTCCTTTCCGTGTTGGTGGGATTTAATTTTCTCCCCTCAGATAAAGTGCTGTAAACCTTTTAGCTAGACGTTGCAAGCTAATTGACATTGGTTATAGCTTCGTTTCTGTTACTAAAATAATGGATTTAGTTCATTAATTCTGCTCATTTTGCAAGAAAAATGGCAAATTCTCATCAGATATTTCTGAAATGTTACGATTGTGATACTTTATTCACCAACAATGCTTTGTTTAGCACTTTGTGTAATTCCTACAATATATTGCAAACTTGAGAAAAAATTAGAGCTTTAGGCTAATGTCAGATGTCCGTGCGCACCGTGTGTGCATAACAGACGGACGTACTGACGGAAGATACTGTGGACACCACACGGTCTTTTTTATTTTTTTATTTTTTTTCTCGACGGACGTAGAAAAAAAAGAATTATGGGAAATGAAATAATGTGAAAAATGATAAAAATTTGAAAAGCCATTTTGTGCGTCAGTGCTGGACGTCGCAAATGCGCTTCGTCTGACATCTCATCACTCCCACAACACTATGCGGACGTGCCGCACACTGCGCGTCCGTCTAGCGGTTTTACGTTCTTGCCAAACTTGCGTCCGTTTGCCATGTGCATTGTGCGTGCGCAGTTTGGGTCACACGTACTTCGTGTGTGGGTCTCTATTGATCATGATTCTATGTTACGACTGACGTTAAACTGTGCGGCAACACGGACATGATAACTGCGCTCATCTGACGCAGGCCTTAGAAAACTGAAGCTAAATTCGCACAGGGCCGCCACCAAATTAAATTATAATCTAGAGCTATGGTCAGAAACCTTGGTCCTCCAAATGTTTTGAAAATACATTTCCCATGATGCTCAATCATTAGGTTGGCTTTGCCTTATGGGAAATGTACTTTAACAAAAAATCTGAAGGGCCAAGGTTGCCTACAGACAAAAAAAAAAACAAACGTGGAATTTTCAATTATTATTTCAGAGGGGATTGGGAATATCCATTGCAATATTGGTCTGATTTTTTTATTTTATTTTATAAAAGTAAATCTAGTAGGCGGATAAAAAGTTAACGTTAGGACATTCTAGGCATTGTGCCCACTCAGTGTTATTTGGTCACAGTTGCCGGTGTGCTGTCACCCCTCACTGGAAAGGCTGATTCAGCCATCAAAGTGCTGAGGTCTAGTTTCTCCCAGTAGCTCAGATCACCAAGCAGTCATCTGAGCTTCAGGGATTGGGACTTGGATAGGATAGCCAGTGTGGGACCTAGGGCCTCTCCAATGGCTCTTGATGTGCTCAACTCGAGAGCTGTTTGGCTTGTCTGGATGCTCGCTCAAGCCTTATGCATCCCTGCAGTCACGTGACCTGCTGCGGCTCAGAGAAAGATTGGTTTTAAAATGGCAGGGGGTTGAGGAGGAGGTCAGGAGGGTTTTAAGGTTTATCCCTTCCGTCTCTCCCAATCCTGTTTTAACTATGGTAACCCTTTAACCGCTTTGCTGCAGAGGACGCGATAAGCATGTCGTCGGGATTTTAATATTCAATATTTCGGCCGATCACTGTGTTCTCCGTGGGAGGGCTGACCTTGAAGTCCCCACCACCCCCCCCTCCCACCCACTGACCGCATTCTCCCCATCTCTACCCTGCCAGGGAATTCCCAGTGGTGGGACATGGACTCCTGTATCTCCTGAACTGTAAAATGTACAGAGACCTGCAAAATATCATTGGAAAGGCCGGTGATACCAAGCTGATCAACTTGGATGTAAAAAATATACTTTTAAAAAAAGGAATTATGTATTTGTCTCCATTTTATAATGCATATAACATTAACAATGATGTTGCACTAACTCGCCTCCTTTCCCATGATGACAGCAAGTTTGAAGGCAATTGCACAACTTGGCATTGTTTCATGGAAAATCTAAACTGGCGCAGACCGAGCACTTTGGAACTCTCTCTGCTTCTTACACCGCACAAGGTCAAGTGAGGTGTCATTGGAAAGGTCAGAGTCTGGCCTTTCCACAATTTCAAACATGACCGTATAATGTGTAAAAATAGAAAAATTAAATGCAAAATTAACTTCTTTCTTTCTGTTCTAAGGCGGTGGCTTTATGATATTTTTAATTGTAAAGCAAACAAAGTGTGGAGGTGATGGACCAATGTGTTTGCTCCATCTAAAACACAAGCTGGTTCACTTGTGCGTGGAGAGCAGGGGTACTTCGGATCCCTGTATTTCCATTCTTTACACACCACAAAGTCACGTTAGGTGTCTGGCCTTTCTAAAGAAAAAACACTATCCAAAAAGATTATTTTTTTTCTTTTAATTAATTTTGTTCCAAGGCAATGGCCTTGTATAAAATGAGCAATACCACTGCCGTTACTCCCTGCATTTCTCACGCCGTGAGCAAGGTCAGTGTTTTAAATTTTTTTGTTATAGCGTTCTGGCAGTGCATGAGGTATACATATAATAATGATATATTGTGAATCTACAGAATCTGCTGAAAATAAAGATATATAATTTGTCTGGTTCTTATAATAAATCATGACTTCAAATAGAGTTTACACGAGAACAAAACTGAAAATGAACTCCACGCAGGGGTGAAAATGTCTCCGCAGCGAAAGGGTTAATGAAGTGAAGGAGCAAATGCTGAATTTCTATACGTTTGTCCACAATCCATTGTTAGAAACTAGAATGTACAGCTTTAGTAATTGTGGTTGAATCAAAGGGTTTACGTCACAAAGTAAACAAACAAAATACTCATGTCATATAGCTGTTTAACTTGTGATATTTTCAGTCTTGTTAAGATGAAAAACGCCTCTCCACATTTTTATGGTAATTCCTCTTGTTGCAGGCAAACAGAAGAGAGATGCCTGAAGAAGATGGCCTGGATGTGGACATAATGGCAGAACAAGAGACTGAGGTAACACTTGCCCATAGAAATGTTAAATTCACATCTTAGAAAGTAATACAATTTATCATATGTTGCACATATGCTGGAAGTATGGTCAATAAATTCAATGTGCGAAGGGAGCGGGCTGGGTTAAACCAGAAGTGTTTTTATTTAACCGTTTTCTGCAATGACACATAAAGCATGACTTCAGTTCTAGTAGGATTTGGACTTTTATACTTCCTTCCAGAAACGGAAACCCTGCTCTATGGTTCCTACCTCTGCTAAGGGGAAGCATTTTGCATGACCACATTCTCATCATTCAGGCTTTTCACTCTGCTGCCATCTACTAGTGGTTTAATATAAATGCCATTAGTTTACTTTATAATGTAACCTTTTAATGGGATACCTGATTTTCACATACCTGTGTTCCCTGCAATAAATACAGTCCGCAATGACTATGATGGTCAGTCACCTGCAGTTTATGTAAAATTCCTGAAAAATTGTGAAGCCATGGATTTTTATCCCTCTGCTTTTCCGTTTACTGAAAGTACTATAGCTTCAGTGTTCGGGAGGTCCTCTTTAGAGATATCCTAGTGGGCACTTTGGACGCATTTAAAAATGACGAGATAAAAACACCGGTTCGGAAATGATGCTCCCACTTTGGAGGCTTCTAAATTTGCTGCCTTGCGTCATCTTCACAAGCCCGTTTCGGGTGCATTCAAATTTTCAAGGTGATTCGAATGGAAAGGTTTTCAAAAGCTAACATATGTTAGAGTTTTTAATTGGTTTGGTTATCATTTATTTTAGTTTCTGGCTAACTTCGAAAAAGGAAAAAATCCAAACATACCTGCTTCAATTTTGGGCAACAGATTCTGCTTCTTAACCCCTTAACGCCGCAGGACGTACATTTACGCCCTGCATTAGGTGGGCTTTGGCGCCGCAGGACGTAAATGTACGTCCTCGGCGTTTTCAGCCCCCCCCCGGGAGATACTCCCCTCCTCCGGCGGCTTCCTCGCTGATCTGAGTCCCACGGAGTCAGATCGGCAGGGTTTCCTCCTCCGGCGCACTGACGTCATCGCGCCTGGGGCGCGATGATGTCAGTTTCAGGTGTCCCCCGTCCCCCCCAAATCCAAAGGATCCCTCCCCTGCCAGAGCAGGGGAAGCACCTGAAGGGGAGGGGGGGGGATCCTTTGGATTCCTCTATCTCCCCATCGCCGGGGACCAGGCGGCTGTGGCCAGCATCGCTGGAAGGGTCACAGCCTGACCTTTCCAGCGATTGTATGGGGGGTTAACCCCTTAGTTGCCAGGTCCCGACCGGGCACTAATTTGTGCCCGATCGCGGCCTATTTCCGGTGGGGGCCGCCATCTTGGATGGCAGCCCCCACCTCTGGGTCACCTCCCGCTCAACTGACTCATCGCGCCATGCGCAATGTCAGTTAACCGGGGAACCCCCTAGCTGCAAAGGGATTTCCTATGGAAATCCCTTAGGGGGTTCTTTGAACCCCTTTATCTCCTCTATCTCCTGATCGGTGGCAGCTAGGGGGTCATGTCTGATAGTTCTGGAAAGGCCAGAGCATGGCCTTTCCAATGATATCAAACATGACCATGTTATATGTAAAATAAAAGTTTAAAAAGAGTAAAAATAAAAATAATTTTTTTTTTTTTAAAATGCAGCACTATTGTTCACATTTCAATTATAATGTGAACAATGATGCTTCACTAATGATTTTTTTTTTGGGGGGGGGGGGGGTTTAGCTAAAATCACGCAATTTCTCCCCAAAAAAAATGGGTTCCCCGTTCTAAGTTTAACAAATCTACCCCATAACATATGACCGCAGCGCCTCGGATAATAAAATTTAAAAAAAAAACACTTTACACACTGTGGAAGATTTGAAATTTTATTGAAAATTCCCATTTATTTACTTTTTTACATTTTTTGTTATAGCATTTTGGCAGGGCATGACATATACATATAATAATGATATATTATTAATCTGCCGAGTCTGCCGGAAAGAACGATATATAATTTGTCTGGGTGGTATAATAATACATGACTTAAAAACAGTCAAAATGAGCTCAGCGAATCTCTACTTCCGAAAGAGCACCGAAGTTGTAAAATTACTCCCGTCCTTAAGGGGTTAAAGCAAGCATCGAAAGGGCAGGATCTGTTATCTTAAAAATTAAGCAAAAATGGAGCAGAATTTTTGGGTTGACACTAATCCTAAAAGTATCCCCAACCCTAAAACTAACACTACTGTGGTCTCAAGTGACCCTAAAATTGAAAGGATTTAAAAGGAAAGTTTCTAAATTATGGCCAATTTGAAACCGCTCCAATTCGACTGCTCCGGAAAATGTTTTGATTACTCTCCAAAAAACCGCTGCCATAAATGATGCAAGCTGTTGAACTCTGAGTACTCCAAATTGGAGAGTAATGTTTGAAATGCCTCTGGTTTTCCCAGGCATCCACAAGTTGGCGTCGCCCGCATACTAAACTGTTTGGTCCTTAAGGGATTAAAAATAAATTACTAATGACAGAACTGTTCCGTTATAAATGCATTGACTTTAAAGACCCTTGATCTTTAAGGGATTAAACTACCCATTTTGGGAGAAAACGTAAAAAAAAAAACCCTGAGAATGCCACCTTGCTGTCAAGCTGACCACCAGATGGACTTCCTCTAATTATGAGCAAATTAAAGTTCTTCTTTTGAGTCTTCTCATTTGAAATCATTTGTCAGTGCTTCCCTATGAGAAGAATCCAGGTGATCTCTTTTGTTTGCAAAATCAGATTTCCGCATTTGCATGTACAAATTACTGGGCGAGCTCCTTTTGAAACTAATGTTATAATATTGTTAAACAAACATACAAATATTATTCAGAAATTTAAAGTCTGAGAGGACCGAACCCGCTCCATTGACTTTACCAGCACAATGGAGCCCAATGGCAAAATAAATTGGACGTTTTTCCATCAGCGCCCCCTACTGACAGAGATGCAGCATTTTCTTGGTCATTGTATTAACATTCCAGGATGTACTAATCCGCAGAGGAATTGCAATAATTTCAGGGATACATAACCTGTTATGTAACATTAACCCTTTCACTGCTGAGGACGTGTGGGGAACGTCCTTATTGACTCCTAAGGAAAGATAGGGGTTTGTTTTGAACCCCGATATCTCCCGACTGTTATCATTTAGAAAGGCCAGAGCATGGCCTTTCCAGTAATGCCAAACATGACCATGTTTAAAGTAAAGAAACAAAATAACAATAATAATAAAAAACAAATGTTTTTTTTAAAACGTCAAATGGCTCAGCAGTGAAGGGGTTAAAGGTTATTAACCCCCCCCCCCCCTGACAGTTTTCGCGCGTGTGTCTCGGTTAAATTTCACCGCTGAGAGCGGTAACCCCGAGCCACAGTCAGGTTGCATACATCACCTCTCCCTGCGCTCCCTCGATGTCCCTCACAGTCTCCTCCGGCGATCGCGGCGTTTTACTTCCTGGATTCCTTCTCGCGAGGAGGGAACCAGGAATTATGAGGATGCAATCGCCGGGGGAGACTGCGAGGGACATTGAGGGAACGCAGGGACAGGTGATGTATCCAGTGGCATCCCGAGTGTTGCTCGGGGTTACCACTTCCAACATAGGAATTTAACTCCGAACCACACCTGGGATGCTGCTGGGGGGGGGGGGACCACTGTTAGACAGGAAATAAAAAAAAAAAAAGACTGCCAGGGAGGTTAATTTGTAGAATTTCTTGTTAACATGGGATGTGCCTCAGTAACCTCATGCTAGCAGTAATGGATCCATTGTGCATCTTGTAGCTGTTAGGACATTTGAGAGGATTAATGTGGTCATTAATCACTCAATATATTAATTATCTGGTCATTTATTATTCTCAGACTTAATTGTATAAAACTGCTACTAACAAAAATAGTCTCCATGTCATTAAATCATTCAAATCCTCGATATTAAAACATCAGTTTTTTAGGGGGTACAGAAAGTGTATCTCTGCCCACTGAGAAGCGGGGAGCTGTGACAGATGTGCAAGGGATCTGCCTACCTATAAAAAGAAAAAAGGTGACATTCGACTTGAGCCTACAGCAAAAACCTCTTTTAATTTATGTTTTTATTTTGTAAAACCATTTTGTCTTCAGTAAAATGACTGCATGCATAGCATTTGAAATAAAATTCTCCTCCACAGTCCACAGACTCAGAAGAGGTACTAGTCCCCGGTCGGAGGGCATCCCTGTCTGACATCCAGGATGTAGATGACATTGATTCCCTAACCGTCCGACAGCTGAAGGAGATCCTGGCCAGGAACTTTGTCAATTACAAGGGATGCTGCGAGAAGTGGGAGCTGATGGAACGTGTCACGCGGCTCTACAACGAGCAGAAGGGTCTTCAGGAAAAAGGTGACATACACAATAATTAAGAATTCAAAGTGTTAGTGTTTCTGCAGGTTAAATGTTATACACACTTTTTTGTGTATTTGTGTTTTTTCCGATAACAGACCAATATTGATGATGTGGGTTTACTACTCTATTTCAATTTGTGTAAACAGGATTTTTCTGTCCGTGACATGTGCTTCTGCACAGGATTATTATTTATACCTGCTCCTGCACGGTCTAGTCTACACAGTATGTAATTTGTTTGTCACCATAGCGATTGCTGCCACATAAAAAAATGGTAACTTTTATGAAATGCTCAACAATAATGAGAACACATCTTAATTATAATCCGCGTTCAGAAATGCTTTTCTTTTCCTCCAAGTAAAATGAAACTGAGGTCAATGTGCTGTGAATGAGCATCTGCTGTGTGTCTCAAATGAACATGATAAATAGTCCATGATGAATATGCGATTTACTGATGCAGAGGGTGTGGGCAGAGGTGCTGTGTTTTACAGAATCTATCCCTGTACATATATACAGTCTTTTGCAGGATAATCGGAATCTATAATCCACAATTATAGATCAACAGGTAACGCGTTCTTATCTTGCCTTTTACCGATTTTATAAGGGTCTGCCTGTATATATGTGTATCTCCTCCATATAGAGTTATGTTCATATTTGTGTCTGACCGTTTGGTAAGTGTATCCCTGGGTTTTCAGCTGAAATGTAATCAAAAGGTTTAGCTTTCTCCCTTGGGGGGGGAGGATATAACATGTAGCTGTAAAAAGGGAATTTCTATGTACACTAACCTAGGAAATCACACCTTGGTAGCCAGGTCGGCCCCAAGAGATGGACACACCATCTTCAAAGACAGGAAGCACATCCTTGATCTCCAAGGGGGGTCTGGAGGGAAGAGGGACGCCTTTTGTCAATTAAAGATTAATTGACAAGCTTACTGAGCATGCTCTAGAGAGGGGCATTCTGGGAATTGTAGGCAAAAGCCCTGCCAGCTAGGAGGAGAAAAAAGCCAGCCCTATATATATTCTGAATCAAGCATGGCTCAGGGCTGATCACTTGGGATTCCTTCTAAATAGGACTGATCTGTCCATGCTCTCTCCAGATCCCAGGAGGCACCGATGCCAGTTACTGAGTATTCCGTCGTAAGTAAGGCTCTGTGATTAACACCTTTTTCTTTATATTTTGCTGTGTATTGTATAAGTAATTGATTTATTCTAGTTATGATTTTTTTATGCAACCAAGCACTGTGATTCTTCTATCATAAATAAACAGAAAAATATTTAAGTTTTGACTCTGGCTGATCAAATCCACGCTAACTAAGAGATTGGGAGTATTGCTATTTGCCTTAAGCTCGGTTATATATAAGAAATTGCGTGTTGCGGTCGTCAGGAAACGGCAGGGAATTGTGGGAATTGTAGTCACTGTCCGAGTCTAGGATAGTGCGGCTGCTAAGCCCTGCGTCTCCTGTTGCGACGCGCATGGTGTCCGTGAGGACTGGTGGCAGCGTTACTAATAGAATAAGAAAGTGAGTTCCAGGATTGTGAGACACGTAGTTATTATGCGCTTCAGGAGAAGGCTTGTGCTGCGTTGCAATCCTGGGATCAGTATATCGCGCTCTACGTGCCTGTTGTGAGAGGTAGTGTGGCCGGGACGGGTAGAGAAGTGCGCGTAATTATCTGGGTCTAGGATAGATAGTGCGCGGCTTAACCCGGCGTCTTTGCGCAGCAGCGCGCGTAGTTGGGTCGTGACAGTTGGGTATCACCATTAGGGCTGCAACTAACGATTATTCTCATAATCGATTAATCGAAATAGTAATTGGCCAACTAATCGCTTCATCGGATAAAAAAAGGGTTTTTTACTTAAAAAAAAAATTATTTAAAAAAAAAAAAATAAGTACACAACCCCTCCCCTTTTTTCATAAGTAATTTGCATATTGTACTTAACTTTCATACATACATACGCAAATTGCGTATCTTGCGTACTTGTCACACAAGGTATGCGAGTGCTTGGTCAGAGGGATGGGTTGATGCTGCATGCCCAGTTTAAACCCATGTTTGCTTTCTAAAATGAACACGGCTACAAGCACTTGGTCATAGATGTCAGCATGAAATCGGGGTTAATAAGCTAAAGTGGTCAGGGTGCATAGAGTCTCCCTTTTAAATAATTTTGTGAAAAAACTGTGAGGTGGGAGTGACTTTGCTCAAGTGACTTGACTGGAGAGTGACAGGGAGTGGGTATGGACAAAAGTGAGTTTGGAGAAAGGGACCCAAAGGGAGGGAATGGCTGTTCCTGACCAGAGAGGGTGTGGCAGGGAGGATGGGGCAGTGGCATAGGACTCCAGCTTCAAGTAAGGATAGAACACAGGCATACAGCTCCTTCACGCAGTGCCAGTATCCTATTTATTATAGTTCTGCTACTGTTGTAAACGGAATGAAAACAAACTGGTTGTGTCTGACATAACCCTAGAACTAAATCGTACCTAGTAAAGCATAGGTGCGTCTTCTCCAAAGCTGATGTTATTTACGTTTAACGCCAGTCTGACTCTAAACAGTGTGTGCTGTACACAGGACGATTAATCAATACTGATTAATCGATAATGCAAATAGTTGACAACTATTTTAATCATTGATTAGTTGTTTCAGCCATAATCGCCATCTTTCACCGGTGTGTTGGAATCCGTTTCTTCATCTACAGTAAAAATGTACTGTTTAGCAGTTTCAGAGATGGCAAGTTCTCACTCCCACCACCAGGAATCCTACCACAGAACCTTTTTCACCCAGGGTCGTCAACCGTGGCCCTCCAAATGTTCTGGAACTACAGTTCCCATGAGGATCTGCCAACCTCACGAGTGCCTTATGTAGTTCAAAAACCTCTGTAGGGCCAAGGTTGCTGACACCTGGTTTAAATTCTATTGGTCAGTTGCTGCTCCAAAATAACGAACGCGTCAATGTACTTTTGGAGAACCTCCTCTTTAAGCATTGAGCGTTTTGTGCACAACTGCTTCTCATTCTTCCTGGCACTTATTTTATGTATTGTGCCAACATATTCTATACTACTACACAGTTGTTATAAAATGTAGACACAGAAGTGGACAGAGCTACAAGCAGTGCTAAATTATTCATTTTGAATATTCTGATGTTGACTGATCCTCCATTTGATTCTTCTCTGGGAATGAAGCAGACTTGCTTAGCCTAGTTTCATTCAGTGCAGGTCACGCACCGCTTGCTTTACGTATACATGGTAACATGTTTTTTTGGTGTTTTTCTTGCCCTCTTTTGTAAGGACGTTTTGGTGACTGTACTATACAGAAATGATTTATTATATGCTATGAAACAAATTGGTGTGAAAAATGCTAAGGAATTGGCAGTGGTAATGCTAACATCACCCTTTCTGCGTAAACTAAAGATGCAGCACTCACCTCTGCATGACTAAATCTGACTGATACAAAGCCTGATGCTGAAGTACAAATAGAAATACTATCATGCAGAGGAAAAGAAAAGCTCTGGGACTACTTTGAATTAAAAATTAAGTATGTACCTGCTGGATGGAGTAGAAGTAACCTCAGGGGCGTAACTACAGGGGGTGCAGAGGTCGCAACTGCAACTGGGCCTGTTCTTTTGAGGGGCTCAGCAGAGGCGACCCTGCAAAGTGATTGTCTTTTATAGACTGTCTTATATCTGGCAGATGTGATTTTATGAGTTTTCAAAGTCAGGAACTGGTGAGCAGTGATTTTGGGCACTGTCTGTGTCCAGCATGTAAGCCCTCAAGAGGCCAAACCGATGACTCCCAGCATCCAGTGTGGAGAAAGCAGAGGGAGGGGAATGAGTCTGTTAGGAATCTCACAGATATAACCCAGGGAGGTGTGCTGGGGTAATGGTATGTAAGGTAATGTGTAAAATTCTGTGTGTGTGTTTGTTGGGGTGTTTAAGAAAGTGGCTGTGTGCAATAATGTATTCATTAATGCGTGTATAAATGTGTATATAAATGTATGCAGGAACATGTGTGTGTATAGGTGTGTGCCTGTGTATATATTATTGCCTGCAAGTGTGCATGTAGTGTGTTTTATATGCATAGTTATATTGTGTGTGTTTTTTTTTAAATGCAACCTCTCCAGTAAGTGTCCTTGGGCAAGACCTCTAACAGTACGTACTCACCTCCCAGGACATACTTGAAAACGAGAGAATCTCAATGTATCCTTCCTGGTAAAATCCTTTCTCAAAAAAATAAAATAGAAAAGACAGTGCCTGGCGTACTGGCACTTTTTGGAGACTGTCTGGATGTTACATGGAGCAGAGCCCTGGACAAGAGAATATGTGGACGTCTGTATGTGTGGTTAGGAGTGTTTGATGATGGGAATATAATTTACAAGACCTAAAGCTGCTACGTGTCCTATCAACATGTTTAGATTTTTATCAATCTTGGCGAATGAATGCCAGGCTTTAGTGCACAGCTGGTGCACTTTAATTCACAGGCCCCCTCGGTAGTGTCTAATTAATAGGTTGTATCAGTAGCCCACATAGGAAATCTATATCCGTGTCTATCTTTGTAATTTGTGTGTCAGCTGGTGGGATAATGTGCCAACTGTACTTCCTATTTTTTAAATGCTGGCACCGTTCATTTAGCCTCTCCACTGTTGATAAAATGACTTCCATTAAATTTGGCTAAAAGTAAAATGTGTCAATCTTCTGTGAATTTGCCACAAAGACCTGAAGGAGAAAAATATTGTGTAGAATGGGCTGCTGTTGTAAAATATCTCCATGCTGGCTGTTCTTAAATCAAAATGCTTTTTTCCCCATGTGCTATTTTTCCTTGATTTAATTTTATTTGTGTCCAATTTCTCGCTTAAATTACTCCTTCATACCTTTGACACGATGCTCCGTCTGACATGGATGTAGGGCTGTCATTTCAAAGATTGCAAGATCTCCTTTTTCACAGTCACGACTTGAAAGAGTGCTGTTACTTTGAAGTCTAAATACAGAAAATGTATTTTATTCATTTCTTCTATATAAGGATTTGGCTGCCGTCACGTATAAATGTGCTGATTTGTGCACTTGGGTATTTATGTGTCTTTTCTTTTTATCTTGCAGTTATAGGAGCTGCTGAAGAAGGAGGTAAGTGATGTGAATCTTTCAGATGAATATATCTCTTTCCATTTGTTTTGCCCTCATCGTAATCTACATTCTAGAAGTATGTGATGCGATGCAAAGTGAAGGCTGTATTAAAGGTATAAGTGGCTGACTATAATCCGGCAAATGCTGGAGGTCTGTAATGAGATTTCGTTTTAATGTGAATTTCCAGTGTGATTATGCATTCAATAATAATTAAGATGTGACTTACAAAATAATGTACTTGTTTGTCCTTTACCTTTTAATGAGAAATGCAAATGTAACATATTCTGTGACTTAAACTGGCTGTGGGAAAATAGTTGACAGCTTCCATGTACTCCATTTCCACAGTATGTCATTCAGCTAAGTGACACCTTGACTCCCTGATGATTAATGAACAAATATCGGCATTGGTTCTCTGTTTTACACAATGGCAATTATTTATAAAGCGCAAACATATTCTG
This sequence comes from Leptobrachium leishanense, assembly GCA_009667805.1. Taxonomy (NCBI): domain Eukaryota; kingdom Metazoa; phylum Chordata; class Amphibia; order Anura; family Megophryidae; genus Leptobrachium; species Leptobrachium leishanense. The sequence goes on from CM019064.1 coordinate 251,691,624, forward strand.
CAGCGCTGTACCGTAGGTAGGATCAAGCTTGCATAAAATTAACAAATGGGTTTGATGCACTTAGAACTATGGGAAACGAGGACCCGGTTTCAGAGCTTACACTCTAAAGAGGACTGGGCACACAGGGGTGAGGGTATACAACAGAGTATGAGAATGGGTTGCATGGTGGCTGTGTGGGAGATGGATCAGGAAAAGTGCAATGGGGGATTATGGAGTGGGCCAATGGGTTTAGCCAAAGTAATGTAAGATGGCTTGACAGCCTGGATGCATATGAAGAGTGGAATGTGGTGAGGGGGGATTTCTGTAAAAAGGGGAGCAGCTCCAGAAGAGTGATGGGTTAGCGTCTCCTTGTACTTGCACCCATCACAGTGGATGGCTTTCATGTTCAAAGAAATGCCCCAAACTTTTTTTCATGGGCTCCCGTTAGGGTTTCCAGATCAGCTAGGTGTTCCACAATGCATAAAATGTCTATATGCTAATTGGTGGCACATGGTGGTCCCATGCAGTGTGTAGTATTCATACATTGCCAAAAGGCATGGTCTTTAATCCGTTCAATGACTGACTTCCTTAGTGCTCCCCTGCAGTATGTGACATGATGCATTATCTAGCACCCCTTGTGTAGTCGGCAGATTATATTTTCCTGCATACATTTTGAGGTTTCATGCAGAGGTAGAGCACACAGAACTTGCACCCCTGCAGAATGTATAATTCATGTGTTTCAGGAGAGAAATCCAATACAGAATCATGGCACCTGCATTTCCTTGTGCATGAGATTGTTTTTATTGCATTGCTTTTATATATAGAACAAAGTCTTGTCACACCCCCCCCCCCCCCATTAATCAAGTTCATGACTTTCCACAGACAAAGCAAGAGCAATAATCGATGAACACATATGCAAGGTTTGCATGGACTCCCCGATTGACTGTGTCCTGCTGGAGTGTGGCCACATGGTGACCTGTACGAAGTGTGGCAAACGTATGAGTGAATGCCCAATCTGCAGACAGTATGTGGTGCGGGCTGTCCACGTCTTCCGATCTTAATTATTCCATTACCATGCCCAGGACATCTTCACCACCTGGATCCATCATTCTGTGTTCGCCATCTTCTCCTGGAAGGAAGCTGCCTGAGACTATAGTGAAAGCAAGCCGGGAGCAAGATGTCTTTCCAACCACAAGCTGGAGATGGTGTGAACTCCTCTTGTTCTTCCATTCCTCTGTCCCACAGTAAACTCAGAAAGCCGAATGATGTGAAGTGATTTTCTGGTGTCTGCAAGTTCTTACCAAAAGAACACTGAAGCATCACTGACATGCACAGATTGTCATACCTGAAATGAGCCGCTCGCTTCCACATCTCTGAATTCACTTCTTTACCAGCTTAAGCTACTCTCAGGTGTGCTGTATTGGTATTTATAAATCACTTAATTTTGGGAATACGATGGTCACGTGACTGGGTGTAACGAATCGATTTTTGTAATTGTATTTCAGTAGTGCCTTACACTATTGCCTTAGCCATTGCACTGGTGGGAAATCTTTATAATTGTATGTTGGTTAAAAGTTTTTACTGGCGTTTAATTCATTGTATCAGAGACCAATTGCTTTAATTTTCATTTTGTTTGTAGATTTTTTTTTGTCATTAGGAAGCGAGACCAAAAAAATAATTTACAAGGGAATATGCAACTCTGCTTTCTCCCTGTGTAAAATAATTTTTACGCAGTAAATGTTTGCGCAGCGGGAACAGGGACATCTTACAGACTTTCGTCTTTATAATGGATGACCTCCTGATGCAAACTGCTTTCCTAAATCTGTGTTTTTAGCGTAAGATGACTTTGTATTTGCACTCTGTAAATTACCAGGAAGTTAAAGTGACTGGCACATCTTGTTAAATGCTGTGAGAAGACTCTTATCACGTGGGCACTAGCAGTCATATTTTGTAGACTTAACTCCGCCCCCCCCCCCATGTTGATGGCCTACAATTCCCAGAATTCTTTCGGTGTAATAGATTTGAGAGGACATCATGGGAGTTGTAGTTCAGAAACATCTGGGGGCCAGAGATTGACAGCCTGCTGTACACTGTGCGACCACTCCGTGTTATCTGGATCCAAATGCGCAGGGGATTAGTCCTGCCCGGATTTCAGAGTTGAGACCTTTGGGGACTAGCCATATCCAATGGTATCAAGACTTCCTGCAACGAGAGCCATTGGATTGGCTGGAGCACCCAGCCTCCCAGTGGTCACGTGACATATTAAGCTGGAAGCATGGCATCTACTTCAGAGATTAGAGGAAGACCAGTGTCAGATTAGGGGGAGTTTCTGAAGGAAACTAAAAACAGGAGGGGGTCGGGAGAGGATCATGTGGAACAACTTAATTTTTTTACCCCTTCTGTTTTATTTCTTTAGTATTCCATTACTTCTGAAGATCCGTACTATGCAGGCTGTGAAATGAAACCCAAACCCTGCTATGTGTATGTCTTGTGACTATCCTAATTCTATAGAAAATAATCAGGAACACTACTCCTGCAAAGCACACCTTGTAGAAATGCAGTAATCGGCCTTGGGGGGAAAAAACGCTTTGTATCCTATAGCACACAATACAAACACACACACTAAAATGTGATTGCTTTGATTACCAACCGGCAATAAAAAAACCTCAGGCTTTGTATGACCTGTGAGCTGCTGATGTGGAGCAGTCCTCAAGTTTAACATACGCTAAATTAACACATCCTAGCTGAGAGTCTATAGGGTCATTCCATGTCAAATCAACCAATGCATAAAACTTAATGTCATGGATTTGGTTCATTTTTGGTACACTTGTACCTTACCAGATGTTTAACACCATCGAGACCAGGTGGTTTTACCATTCTGTCTGAAAGTACCTACTTCTGTTTTTAAATTTCTGCGCCATTTGTGTTTAGGTCTAATTTTCCTCTTACTTGTTTATGGAATCCACACATTATATACCGTTTTTTCTATAAAAAAAAAGATGGTTTTTCCATCATATTTAAAACTTTAATCCCCAAAATCTACAACCGCCAAAAAATACCCCGAATAAATGGTTTCAAAATTCTGTCCTGGTTTCAGAAACACCTAATTTTGACATGTTTTCGCCTTTTAACCCCTTCATTGCTGAGACATTTCACCTCGGTGTGCTTAGCTCATTTTGACAGTTTTATGCTCCCGTTTAAAATGATTTGCAGTCTTATTTAATTATACCCCCAGAATTCTTTTGAATTAATAAAACTTAATTTTTACACCAAACCTGGTCATGATCAGGCCTTTCCAATGATATTAAACATGACCCTCTAGCTGCCACATAGGACCCCCCCCCCACTACACTTGTCAGTTGGCAGCCAGGTGGTTAACTGGCCATCACACATATGGCGATGACCCTAGTGGGTGTGTGGTGTGACCCCCGGAGGCATTACTGACAAAGATGTGGGCTACCTCCCAAGAGCGATCTGGCACCTAAGGGGTTAAAGAGAAACACAGCTGGTAAGGCCAGATTATATCCACTCCAGCAGTTGGGTCCCCCCCCCCTCTTTATGTATAGCTGTTGGTGAGGTAGAGGACCCCCCCTCTGTTTCAGATTTCCCCCTGCAAGTGCCGGGGGGGGGGGCAGCGCCGCGCAGTCACCTGAAATTAACATTGTGCACGGCGATTTATGTCATTGTGATACTGGGGCCCATAAAACCGTCGGGCTGACTTCCAGGAAGCCAGTCCGATGTGGGACCAGCCGGGGAGGGGGGGGGGGGGGGGGGGTTAAAGGACCATGACATACATGGTACATCATTGGTACTTACGTGCTGGGGAAAATTCCCCTAATTTGTGGTGAGGGTACAAAGGTACCAAAAATTAATCAAATCCATGAAGTAAAGTTCCAAAATTTTTTCACTGGTTGACACGGAATGACCCTATATCTTGCCTTCTATTTGTGGTAGAGTTTTCCTTAAGCAACATGGTATAGAGCAAAATAATCTTTTAATCACAATTGTTGCAATGTGAAACCATGAACTCCTAAAGTGCCTTGGTGCGTTCATGTATAGCACATAAATGCACTGCTAACACAGTATCAATGTTTTAATATCTCTTTGGTGGTACAGATGAAAATGAGCACTAACCTTTAAGAACTGTAGCAGGGTAACTGCATTTTTATATCCGATTCAGAAATCTACAGAACTTTATAATCTGATGGGTACTGCAAATTATGAACTTTTTCTGGACCTGGTGTCTGTCACTTAAGGCAGTTTTAAAACTGGGTACAGTTGTGTTCAAAATTATTCAACCCCCACTGAAATTGAGTGTTTTGGCCAGTTTGACATTGATTTTGATCAGTCAAGTGTAGGTCAGACAAATAACCACAAATGTCTTTTCTGTGCTCACATCATTATCAGTTTTATTCAACCCCCAAGTGACATTCAATCTTAGTACAACATCCTTTTACAGTTATAACAGCTTTTAAACGTGAAGCATAGCTTGACACAAGTGTCTTGCAGCGATCTAAGGGTATCTTTGCCCATTCGTCATGGGCAAAAGCCTCCAGTTCAGTCACATTCTTAGGCTTGCGCACTGCAACTGCTTTCTTTAAGTCAGGTGACTGCGATGGCCACTTCAAAATGTTCCAGCCTTTAATCTGCAACCATACTCTAGTGGACTTGGACCTTTCAACAGGACAATGATCCCAAGCATACCTCCAACGTCTCCCAAGCCTCAGGTTTGTGACGGACTGCATCACATTGTCATCCAATATCTCCTGGTACTGAAAGAGAATTCATGGTACCTTGCACACGCTGAAGCTTCCCTGTACCTGCAGAAGCAAAACTGCACCAAAGCATGATTGACCCCCCCCCCCCCATGCTTCACAGTAGGCAACTCATTTTGTTTCATCAGTCCACAGAACACTATCCCAAAACTTCTGTGGTTTGTCCACATGACTTTTGGCATACTGCAGTCGACTCTTCTTATTCTTTGGAGACAGCAAGGGGGTGCGCCTGGGAGTTCTGGCATGGAGGCCTTCATTACGCAGTGTGCGCCGTATTGTCTGAGCTGAAACTTCAGAACCCACATCTGACAAATCTTTTCTCAGTTCCTCAGCAGTCACACGGGGACTTTTCTCCACTCTACGCTTCAGGTAGCGCACAGCAGTCGAAGTCAGCATCTTTTTTCTGCCACGACCAGGTAGCGTTTCAACAGTGCCCTTTGCCTTGAATTTGCGAATGATGCTTCCTATGGTCTCTCTTGGTATGTTTAACATCTTTGCAATCTTCTTATAGCCATTGCCCTTCCTGTGAAGAGTAATCACCTCTTCTCTTGTCTTCCTGGACCATTCCCTTGACTTCACCATGTCAGTAAATGTCTAGAAGGAGCTGAGTATCAGTCATTTTAAAGCTGCCTAATTGGTGCTTATTATGCTTTATTGCTGTTCCATGACATCCACAGGTGTTTTCAATACCTGATTGAAAACACTTGAATGAACCTCTGTTCTTCAGAGTGGTAGTCTTTAAGGGGTTGAATAATTGTGTCACTGAAGAATTCACAAAAGAAACATTTACTACTGTATTACAAAACCAATTGATGTCATTTTAGTTGCATATGGTTCTTTAAAAAGTCCTTGTAGGATTTCATTCTGAATACAATTACAAATGTACACTAAATTCCCTAAAACCCTTTACAGCATTGGGGGTTGAATAATTTTGAACACAACTGTATATAGCAATCCCTGATGTGCCAGTCACTTTGAGAAGATGCCTGACCTTCTCAGCTGCTAGGCGCGATATTTAAAGGGCTAACCTATCAACTGGACTCATAAGGTGGGTGCTGTGTCTTCATGGATGGTGCCCCCTTTGAACTTTAGTGCCTCATTGTAAATGAAAGCATTCAGAGATTACTATCTTGGAAATCCCACTCCAGGTGTTAAATATTTTTACAAAAGTTTGGGATTATTTTGTAATAAAGTTAAGTTGATTGTGAATCTGCATCTTGTGTTTTTTTTAATGTTCCTTATTGGACTGTTTCACTATAATTTAAATCCATTTATATTACATGTTTAGAATGTTAAATGTGTTTCATGGTCTTTATTCATTTTGCTGTTGTAATTATGCTCTGTTGAAGATCTAGCAACCTAGGCCCTCCAGATATTTTGGAACTACATTTTCCTTAAGGCACAGTATATGTGTGACTGGAGTAGTATTATAGGAAATTTAACTTCCAAAAATTTGGAGGGCCAAAGCTGGGGAGCCCTCAAGACCCATAGCTTCAGACAACTGAGGACCACTCTACATTTTGATTGTCATGTCTACACTTCAAATGTAATTTATGCAGGAAGGAATTCCACATGTATTCAAACTTTGCAGAGGTTTTGCCCCATCCACACAATTGTCTCATTAGCATCAGACCGGAGACCATCCAAATCCAGTTCGGAGGCACGAGCTTGAGTTTGAACCATCTTAAATTCTTTATATGAGAGGAAGAAAATAGAGCCTTCAGCCATTCACAAAAAAATTTGGCATATGGTTTCTTTCAATAAGTAGATATCAGAGCCCTTTTCCCAAAAATGTTTAAGAAGTCCGTTGCTTTTGGGACAAAGGACAACATCAGAAACCTTCCTATCTTATTAGCCCTAGATCTGCAACTTCCATGCTAACCCTTTTACCAGGGCTCAGAAAAATGTCAGTCTGGGCCATGCAAGGACAGGTGCACACTAGCATTGTCTTCTGTGCACTAGCGTGCATTATGACGCTTGATATGGACATGCGTTGTAGCATATAATTACGCAGATAAAGAACACACGTAGTACGTGCTGAAGAGGTCAGTCAAGTAAACAAGGCTTTTGCGCTAGGATTGACGTGACGTTGGCTGCGTACTGAATGTCAAATGCCCAGCTTTTTTTTTTCTTCCATTCAACACATTGTCTGGCATCTACCAATCTCTTCCGTCATAAAGTGCATCCTTTTAACACATGCTAGTGCGTAAAAGAAAAAACACTAGTGTGCACCCAGCCTAAACATTTCCTGATGTTTAGTCACAAACGCTCCTCAAACTTGGGTAAGGCTTTTATTCCAAATGTCAGTGACAGGTTCACGTGCTCATCTCCCCATGAATGATGTGGCCTAGTTCTTTAGACTCCCTGTTAATGGTTATGACTAGATAATCTTGAAGTGGATGGAAATTACAAGGTTTTCCTTCACTGAACCTTTAAGGCTCGTGTCAGACAAGCACACTGATCACGTCTGTGTTGCCGCACATTTGTACGTATGTTATAGCATATAATTATGACCAATGGAGCCCCACAAAGTATGTCCGCACCGAACTATGGACGCAGCAAACAGATGCAGGTTGGGCAAGAACTTAAATCCACTAGAACGGACGCACAGAGTGTGCTGTGTCCGCATAGCGGTGTGTGTGTGTGTGATGGAACGTGGTCAGACAGACTGCATTTGTGTCCAGCATTTGACAGTAAAATTTTTTTTTACTGTAGCAGGGAAAATAAACTAAATATGAAAACCATTTTGTCCGACTGTGTGGCCACTACACTTCCGTCAGTGTGCCTGTGCAGTACGGACGCACTTTCTAACTCTCGAAAGCAGATGCAGAGTTGCCCCTGTAAGATGGATGCTGAATGTGGAATATGTGACTGTTAAAGCAAAGGGATTATCATTAAGAGAGAGACCTTGCCTGATTTTTAAGGTCCAACCATTTCTAAATGTCAGATGCCTGCAACCAAATCACAATGCAGCCGCAAAACATGCTCGGTAGCAATTCTTGCAAAGCCTTAAGCCTAATAGTCTTTTTAAGAATTGGGGATACACGGATTATCAATATTGGCCCTCGAAGTGGCAAAGGTGACCCACAGCTCAGTACGGATGAGGCACTTCTTGCACAACAGGCTGACATCTTGACTGTCAGTGGGCAGGGGAGGTCCTACAGCGAGGGCTGACTGTATTGAGCATTAGTGTAATTACTATTGAAATGGGGCTCCCATCTGGCATGGAATTACCAATGCAGAGATACAGGGGTCCAACAGAGCCATCAATCTCCTATAGCAGGTGTTGGCAACCTTGGTCCTCCAGATTAATTGGAACTACGTATCCCATGAGGCTCTACCAACCTAAATGTAGTTCCAAAACCTCTGGAGGCACATAACTGCTGTCCCCCATAATGTACAGGGTCACGAGGCATCATTGAAAGGACCAATGTTTGATAATTTTAAATTGAATAAAATGATGTCGACAAGGGTCATTGTTTCTAATCTTATTGAAAGCATTCCGTTAATCGTATGCTAGATTTTATTCCCCCTCCCCTCACACAACTTTACACGCACAGAATATCTGTAGCAGATCGTGGCTTACAAAGGCTGCCAATAAATAAATCGTAAAAAAAAAAAATTTAAAAATCAATCCCTCAATAATTGGATATGGTTTTCACCTCTCCAAAGCATCCAAGCCAGAAGATATGCTTCCCTGACCACCTGTACAAATCTACTGAAAGCTTGGAGAGCTCGTCAAATAAAATCTTAACTCCTCATGATGCATAGCTAAGACAAACAAAGGTATGCCTCTTTGCTCATTGGAATGAAGACCTACCAGTGATTCAAAGAGCTGGAAATTGTACTTATACACCATGTTTGGATTCAACCACACTGCCCTCTTAGGAAACATTGCTAGAAACAGACAGTGACGGGCAGCTTTGTCTATTACTGACTATGCTCTATTAATCCTAGCTTCGGACAGGAGTATCCCGATCGATTACAAAGCCATACAATGTGTCCAATAAGAATGGACAGTTAGCACGGTCCAATGCCATCTCTGCAGCTATAGACGCTAAAGTGTTCAGGTTGCTTTCATTGATGGCATTGCGCAGTGGTAGTTTGCGTCCTTGGTGACTTGGAAAGGGCCACTAGTGCCTATTCTTTCAAGACATTAATCCCTATGTTAACTCTAGACACAGGCTCAAGGCAATTTTGGCTCTCAGGCCAGCTCCTTACAAGTGCTCCACAATCTTAATCTGGAGTACCTGCAGCTCAAGGATAACGCGATCTGGTCTTAATCTGGAGCAATGCAAACAATTTGCTCTTCCCAGCCTCCCTGAACCAATGATTTTGACAGCAAATTTGGACCCTTTCACTGCTGAACCATTTCACCCCACGTGCTCAGCTAATTTTTATCAGTTTGTGCTCATGTTTAACGCCTTTGCTGCAGATAGCATGCACTCGCCAGGACTTCCTCCACATGTCATGTGCAGAGGATGTCGCCCCACACGGCATGGGGTCTCTGTAGCATAGGGGGAGACCCCAGTCGCTTAGGACATTGTCACATGCGGCCTGACCTCCTTGAAGTCAGACTGTCCCATCCCTAAGTACGAAGTTTCAACCGACCCCTCTGTTGGAAAGGTCAGACTGTAATGCCCCTCAGCGATAAGGAAACAATGCCTCTCAGGGGTCAGTCCTGTATTCTGGCACCGGATCATGAAATTCTCCTGGAGGTGGCTGACAATTTGTACGTCAAGACAGCCTCCCCCAGCCCACTGACATCGCACATGGGCACAATGGCGTCAGGAAAATCCCAGGGCAGCAAATTTGCTTACTATGGATCGGTGGCAGCTAGAGTGTCAGGATTGATCACTTGGTCATGTTAAGTGTATATAAAAAAATAAATGGATATATCTATTCCCTATTTATAATGCAGCACTAATATTTTTTCATTGTGGGAAATGAATTCAGTTTTAGCCGAAATCATTATCTGAAAAATACAGTAACAATTTATGGAATATATAACCACAAAGGCTTGGTTAAAATGTAAAAAAAAAAAATTTTCCACACGTAATTGAAATCTGAAAATCCCCCCCTCCCATACTTACAGCAAGGATATATAAAATGTCTGGGTCCTACAATAAACATTACTTCAAATTGCATTTGTCAGCACTAGAACAGCGTGTGAGGGTCATGGAGCTGTATAATCAGGAGGAGAGGAGCGAATGGGTGGGAGGAAGCCTCCATTTAAAGGGAAGATGGTACTCAGCGACTCACCCCATAACCCCCCTGCGAAGTTCCAGAGGAAACCATAGGCACAGGGCCAAGTGGCAGCGAGAGCCTATGTGACCGCCACACAGCTCACCTGAGGCTGAACCCTTCCTCTGTCCCCATCCAGGGGAGCGAGGAAGAAAAGTGGGTAAAGCTGGATCAACTAGGTAGATGAAGGGGTGGGAGAGGACATAAATGTCCAAGTCTGGGCCGTGTCGCCAGCTGTGAAGGTGATTATACCACCAACAGCAGCACAATCTAAAAAGGTCAATGGATTGTCTTCAAAAGTTTATCATATCTTAGCTTAGTTTTTTTTTTTAATACTCTGGCTGTGTGCAGGCACTGAAACGTATCAGGTAGTGAAGAGAGCACTCTTCACATCCTGACCACTATAAAAGCATCCCCTGAATTGAATGTATGAAGAGTGGCCAGCCAGAGCTCTTCATGGAATGGAGGTGGCAAGACCGATGTAACAGCTGCCGGTTAGGTGGGCAAAGATCTATTTTTATGTCGTCACATTGGTCGCATGTGTGTGCGCACAGAGGGATGGGCAAAGAAGGAAATGTCAGAGGTGTGGAGACTGAGGGAGCAATGTCTGGAAAACCTGATCTACATGGTATTTCAGAACAAAATGTACTTTACACAACAGAAACCATATTGAATAACATTTTTGGGGTTTTTATTTGTCACTACTTGGCATATATCGTGAAAAATCATTTTATGCAAAAGAATCTACCAAAAAAAAAATAAAAAAAATCCTAATGCATGATTTGTTCCTGTAGGTTAGATTGCAGTGAAACTTTAAATTAAAAAGACTTTCTGCCAACTCATTAGTATCAGACCAACTTAATGTCAAAATGCATCAATCTGGTTTTAGCATTTTACGACAGATTAAAGAAAAAAGGTCAATTTCTGCAAAAAAAATTCAAATTGTTCTTCCAGGGAGAGTTCCACTGGGAGAATTCATGTTTCATACAGGTCGTACTAGTAATGTCAGAACATGTAAAACAAAGTTTTAAATTTTGCGGCAACGTATGGGGGGGGGGGGGGAGAAGCTTTGTGCAAATACAATGTTCAAACCATTAGACTAGTTAAAACTGCACACCGCAAGAACATGTCCGAGGTAGAACTTATTTAGGAGAATGCACACCTTTTTTCAAATACCACATTTCTACACCTAGGCAGGTTCATTGTTTGGGTGGTGGCTTGCTGTTTCTCTGTATTGGTTACAGCAGTACTTTACAAACTCCTGCAGTTTTACCTCTGGCTCTTACAGTAATGTGTGGTTGCCTCAGTTTTGTCAGAAAGTGGATACCGGCACTTCTGTCCATGCAAACAATTCAACTACAGGTACATTGCTTACATCTCTGAAGGAGCTTGAGCCACAAGCAGTTTGCACCTCAAATGGGATGGAGCAGCTAGTAAAGTGATGGTTTAAGTGCAGTGGTCATATATTAGCTACAGTTCTATTCAATTAAAATGCAGTTGCTGCCAGATGCTCAGCTACATCTCCCTGGAACACTTTTGGGGTATGAGATTATCGGCGGACACTGGTAGGTCTGAACAGAACCGAAGACTACAGCAGAATTAGAACGTATGCCTTGTATTTTAAAAACACATGATCTACACCAATGTGAAAAATGGCATTTCCAATATTAGGTTTCTGGAAGGTTTGTGTTTTCAAACATCACTTTCTGAATGTCTGGTTAATTCACTCAGCCATCATCCTGAGTAAGTAAAATGAGGTGTGTGAAAAACAGGATTTTAGCAGTCAAGAATAGATGCAACACTATTATAAAAGAAAAAAGCATAGTAAACCGTAATGTGATCTGAAGAATTTTGCCACTAACTGCACTTTATCAAAATAATCCCCACAAGCATGATTCATTCGGATAACTACATCGATATGTAACAACATTAAAAGAACGTACAGGTAAATATTTAACCTTCAAAGTGGTGACCGTTCACAGCTAGGAAATTTTTCCTTCTAAACGCCTATTACTCTTCTGTTTAGAAGACCGGCAGGTATCACACCAAGAAAGGGGGGGGGGGAAGAGAAGAGAAGAATCTCACAAGGATCATTTAAATACAAAAAAGGTCACTTAGACCCTTTTGAAGTTAGGTTGGACAGAATGAATAAAAAAAAAAATCTGCCTGTACACAAGCTCTTAAAATGTATTTTGCACAGATGACATGCAAGTGAAAGAAAGCATACGGTTTTGTAGCACCTGCCTACACACATGCCCATTTGGCAACGTGGAGCTGCAAAAGTCCTTGTGTTAATTGCTGCCATATAAAAAAGGCACTGTGCCCCTACCCTGTCTGAACTGGGTAAAATGAACACCGTAGTGTATAGCATATAGTTGCTGTTGTGGGGCCAACACTGGTGACCAAAGGATTAACTGTGGGTTCTTTTATTTAGGAGTGATCAGCTAGTGGATTCCATACACTGCAGATTGTGTACATTAGATTCCAGTTGATCCCCTTGGCACCTCTGTAAACAATGTAAATAGTTCATGTTGTCTACCCAGTCAGGTCCTAGATGTCCTAGTAGATCAGCATGGGGCAACTAATCTTCGGCGCCTGATACACTCCCATATCCAACGTGGGGTTACATGCTTAGCATCCGCAGAGCTCTCAGTTAGGTCACCTATTACATGGGTGGCAGAGGAAGCATCAAATTCTGGAACCAAGTCCCCATCGTATGCGAGGAAGTAGCGACGGAGTTTTGCAAAGTCATCAAGGGAGGAAGGTAGATAGAGTTTCACACCAGTGAATATGTCCAAGAGAGTCTAAAAGTAAATATAAAAGTAAGATCCTTTTCAATATCATGTGTTTAAGAGTACAAGAGCACAAATAAAAAAAAAATATGGTAAGAGTTCCCTTATTTGTAGTAATGTCAGTACTGGTGCAAGAACAGGCAAGTGTGTGTTACCATACCTTCTATACCGCATGGTCAAAAGCGGGCTTTCATTTTTAAAAAGGTCATTTTAGGCGTCATCAGCAGTTTACCAAACTCTAAGACTATATATGGTCTGGATACGCTCCACTTGCAAATCTCTTACAATAAAGAATTCATGCACCATGCAGAACTAAATCAATGAACAAATGAAACCATGTTGGAAGGGATTTTAAAGAGTTTTGTTTACCTTGGGAGTGGATGGTGATTGGAACAAACTGTGGCCGTTGCTGTGACTTGCTTCGGTGGTTTTAGTCTGCAGAAACAAAAAAATAAATAATAATGCAATCACTAAAGTCAGATTCCTGCTGGAAGCTCTGGAGAAACTGGCCTTCAGTCACACATGGATCAGGTTTCAAAAACAATGCCACAAGAGATTTTTGTTTTTTACTTCTTTCCAAGTGTCTGGATTCTCACAAATTATGAAAATAATGTCTAAGATATTCCACACCAATTTATCTGCAGGTTGACAATACCACTTTAAGTATCCCCATTTTTGATGTAGAGATTGATTTTTGTACATTACACCATTGATACATTTTACAAAGTTGGGGATCACGGTCTATTCCAAACTTCTCTATAGATTACAGGCATTTAAATTCACCCAGTGCGCACATTCAAGTCCTACCAAGTTTATCCCTCTGTTCCATTTCAGTAAAGTAAAACACCTTTTTGAAAGACCATGTGAAATCATTCTTCATAAATAGTTACGTGGTAAATTGCTATGGTATGCTTAGTTTTGAGTTTACCTTCTTGCTTTGTGCAGGGACAGGGGACACAGTTTTGCGCTTTTCAGCTTTAGTCGGCGCCTCCTTTTTCTGTGGTGCAGGCAATTTTTTCCCTAGAAAATTAGAAAACTCAAATTTAATTTCTGCAGCTTCCAAACTTTTACAGCTGCAGATCTTAAACAATACAAAAGAATAAATTCTATATAGGTTTTATTGTGGAGAGGAAACTGATCTTTCCTATAAAACACACATTTATACAAGAGATTTGGTGTAAATAAAACCCACATACAGGTCTGGGTAGAGTTTTGCTGTAAAAATGATAAACCACAATTGTGAAGACTAAACCACAAAATCTTGTTTGTTTTATTTATGCTTTTAGTCAACCAGCCAATGAAAGGCAAGTTCTAAACTACGGAGATAGGGTTCATGTGTACTAATATCAACCCTAACTTTAAAAAGGTTCTAATCACAGAGATGGTGTTCGCCATTTAGTGAAAGGTCATGGTTTTGAAGAAACAGTTATTGGACGTCAGCAAAAAACATCGAGTTTGCATCTGCAAATTCCACTGAACAAGGAAGTCTAATAGGAGTTTCAATCACAAAATGTGTCCAAATAATAAAAAAAGAGCTGATAAAACAAAGACCTTTTGGTTTAATTATTTATTTTTTTAACATTGAATCCTATGGGATTTGCCTGTTTAACCCCTTCCCAACCGCTGACGTACCATATATGTCAGATCGGGAAGTCGCCCTTAGACCTGCAGACATGCATCGTATGTCAGGGTCTAACCTCCCTCCCCAGCTCCCGCAGGCTGGAAGCCTGCCCCCCCCTTTTCAGGGGGGCTGGCAGGTGCGATTATGTCATCAGCAGGTGCCCACCAGCATCTGCAGTAAAAATCAGGAAGGGGGGGGGGTGAGCTCCTTGGGAGCCCTCTATCTCCTACCATTGATGCAAGGAAAAAAAATAATTGCACCGTTGGAAAGGGGATAGTCTCCCCTTTTCAGCGATGCATAGCATTAACTATTTTGCTGCAGGATCGCGGTTCGGTGCCGAACCGCGATTTAAACCTGGAGGTGACCAACATCTTGGATGTCAGCCAAGCCTTTGGGTAACCGCCCCACCCACTAACATCCTCACCATATGTGTGAGGATGTCAGTGGGCAGTCAACCCCCAAGCTGCCAAGTGGAGACTGGATCTCCCCATCTTCCCTGATCTGTGGCAGCTAGAGGGTCATGTTTTAGATCATTGGAGAGGCCTGATCATGATACCAAACATTAATTATTTTTTTTTACAACAAACCTGGTAAACACCAAATTGTCGGGGGGGGGGGGGGGTGTTTACTACGATAGGACCTAAGCTAGCATTTAAAGAGCATAAAATGGTCAAAAGGTGCTCAGCGCACAGAGGTGAAATGGCTCAGCAGTTAAGGGGTTAAAAAGCAAAAATAAATGTAAAATTTTGGTATTTATATTCTTGGGACAAAATTTTGAATCCATTTAGCTGGGGTGGTTGTAGATTTTGGGGATTAAATTTCAAAAAGTGTTTTTTCCATTTATTCATCATATTTCTTTTTTTTTATAGTAAATTATAGGATTTGATGGAAATGGTATTTTTAGAAAGTCCATTTAATGGCGGCAAAACTATTATATGTGTGTGGGTTGCATAAACGAGAGAGGAAAATGTGACATAAACAAACAGCGCAGAGATGTAAAAACAGCAGCGGGCAGGCACTAAAGGACAGATTTTCGTAAAACTACTCAGTTATACCCCACCCCCCCCCAAAAAAAATACCCAAAAAAAACCAGTGCATTTTGTGAATAGAAGACACAGTAAGGGGAGAACTTGCCACCGAACAGTTAATTTCACGGCAGTTTGGTCTATTCACTAAACTCAAGTGCCAGTGAAAAACGGTGCAGTTCGGCAATCTTTGGCAGCAGCGAAATTGCCCCAGAGAGATGTAATGGTTAATCTATTAAGAGAACGCTAAACTAAAGTGTCAGGGAAATACAGATGATTTTCAGTGGTTCAAAAACAGGCGAATCCCATAGGATGCCATTAAAAAAAAATAATATATATATATATATATATATATATATATAGAATTTTATTCTAGTCGACAGATTATTTTTGGAACAGTTATATTTTTTTTTTTTAGTAGTTTATTCTGTAACTTTTATAGGAATTTTTTTTATTCACACGCATTTCTCATGGCTATTCTTCTAAAAGGTGTTTAAGACAGTTCTGTGTCCCCCCCCCCCATGATCAGCGCACTTTGGAGGACCTTGCGGTGAATAGTGAATTCACTGCAGGGTTGGCAAAATGGAATCGCCGAAGTGCACGTAACAAGAAAGCACTGACATTTTGCTGCTTTCTGAATAACCTGATTTGTAACAGACCATTTCTGTGCAGCTGAATTGCACCGAATTCTGCAAATTGACTCAAACATAGCAAACAGTGAAATTCACAATTCGGTGCAATTCTGAGGCTAGTGAAGAACCCCTGAAGTGTCAGTCCATTAGAGATCTCCAGAATACCTCACCTTCTGGCTTTTTAGCTGGAGATTTTGACGTGGAAGCTTTAGGTGGTTTGAGCGAGCCACTGGGAGTAGGTGGCCTCGAGTTTCCTTCATTCTCCCGGCTGCTGCTCTCAGATGATCCATCCTCGTCCTGAGATCCAGAGGCAGTTATACTGAAGTCTGATTTCTCCTTAGACAACTGGTAGAGCTCCTGGAGACAGAAAAGCATAAAAAGTAGTTTAGAAAGAATGGTATTTGACCATTCCTAAAAACGTAATACTAAAAAAAAAAAAAAAAAAAATTGGTCAGGCTATATCACATTGTGTATTACTTTGGTTTTTCCCTTGGTTTAGTAGTAGATTAAGATTCAATAGGTAGGCTGCATGCCTCACATTGTATACATTTAATGTTTTCCCTTGATTAAATGTCATTTTAGGGGTCAATAGGGAGGCTACGTGTCACACTGGTTTAATCAAAGTTTTCCCCTGGTTTTGTGGCATGTTAGGGGTTAACGGGTTTTCTACATACCTTACTGTTGGTTATAATTTTTTCTTGTTTCATGCCATTTCAGGGGTTGATGTCCAGCCTACATGTCACAAGGTGCATTCTATGGTTTTCCCCGGTTTTATGGCATTTTAGGGGTTATTATGGCAGTTAGGTGTTTGCATGCCCGCTTTTTTTTCTTCACAGCTCACTCACACAGTTCCATTACCTTTGCCGTTTATTCCTCATTTTGCTTTGGAATGATTTTACTTTATGCCTGATGTGATCTGAACTGTACAAGTCTTAGGCTGGGGTCAGACGAACGCAGTGCGAACATGCGTTTACCCCCACTTTATGACGGCCATGGTAGCAGCAAATGACGTCCAACGCAGGCACACATACGAAGTACGGCCTCACGAAAGTTCAGCCGCGCAACGCAAGCGGCAAACGAACCGCTAGTACTGACGTACAGAGTGCGCTGCATCCGCGTGATTAGGAGACGTCAGACGCTGCTCATGTCCAGCCAACATCACGTCTAGACACCCAAAGTTTCCTGGTTTGGATCCGTATGGTATCACATGTGAAATTGTGCATCGTATGACCGCTATCGTGTAGTGAGTGAAAAAGTACGTCCATGCGTTCGGACGCACTTTTTTTCCACAGATGATAGGATTAGATACTAGTGCTACCTTGCTAAGGCTAATAAATGAAGTTCAGTGGTTTTGCCACCTCATTGGCAAGGTATCCAAGAAAGGAAGGCATCGTGTGACATCTGGTTGTCGCAGCCTGGAAGAGTAACTAGTCTAAGCAAATCAAGGAAATTAAAAAGGATATGAGTGTATGGAGTGTCGCTTATGCGTTGACGGTTTTAATCCCAGTATCCTATAGTGCCATCCTAGAATAAGGCCGATTACAGATACATGCAGAAGGAAAAAAAAAAAAAAAAACCCAGCTACATCCGGCGCCGATCTCCCTTTAAGAGCGGTCCTTTTTCGTCTGAAAAATGTAATTTTGAACACCATATAATTTTTCTTTTAACTTTAATGCCAACGCTGAATATGCTAAAAACCATAACAAGAAAAGGGAAGCAGTGAAACATGGAGCACTGTATATCACAGCTAACACACTAGAACATGAAGTTATATAGTGTGTATTCATAAATCCGTCAATAGCATGTTGTCACCTTAAAAGGCACACAAAACAACGAGACTCTAGACCCCTACCTTAAGCTGCTGGAGGGAGGTTGCACTCTTCCAGTCCTTGTCATCTCGAAATCTAGTGCATCTGGGAAAGCGAATCGAAATTCCTCCTGCTGTGTGGGCCTCTGCTTTAGAGAACTCTGCCCCAGTAATTTCCCATATAGGAGCTTTCTGTGGGGGGATGGATCAAAGCAAATCGAAATAAGAACACCTTACACCAGATTTAATGTGTTACCGAACAAGCAACCCAATTAACTTGCCCATTTGCTGTAAGGAGGCAATCAGATGCATTGATTTGTTACTGCTTACACTATCTGGGAAATGAGAAAGCTAAGAGGATTATGGTATTAAAGCACCTTCCAACAAGATACATTCACACTGTTTGACATGATTTAATGACTGGATGTGGGATTAGAGGGGGTTATAAAACAGGCTTCCTTCAACAATGCTTCAAGTTTACTGGCATAATGATATGTCCTATCCTTTTGCTTTGCATCATTACTTCATTAAATTCAGCCGGATCGTAAACTGGAATGAATGCGTCATGGACAAAACATTTGGATTGGGGTTCAAGCATTTTTTAACTCAAACAGTTGCAGGGCTTTAAGAATTTCGAGAGTGACAAATACTGTGCAGGGGCCCTTATCCAGATCACAGGAAAATCGGTTTTAATGCACTTCATGAGAAATTCATACTTTGATCACACACATATGTGAAGCGCTGGGAAAACAGCCAGTGTAAATACTAATGTTCATGTAACTGTTCTGTCACATGAATCCATTCCTGCATTTTATTAAGAGTTACACTGGGGAGGAGATTTGAGAGATGGAACTAGAAAATAAAGACTATGAAAAACAGCCAAATATTAACATTTACAAATGGCGAATAACCTGAGAAATGCACAAAGCAGCTGTCATGCAGCACTTTCATGGTCCTTTTTTAGTTCAGTGGCATTAGCATAAAATTTATCTCGTTAGCGATTCATGTGACACTACAGAGGGACGCCACAGCCATTTTTTTTTTTTAATACTACCCTCTAACTTTTTTTTATTATTATTATTATTATTTTTTGGCACCACGACTGCCACCAAAAATCCAGACGCTGTAACATGAATCTGATGAAAAAAAAAAAAAAAAAAACAATTTCATGCTATTCAAATTAAACTCTGAAATACACTATATTGCCAAACGTATTCGCTCACCCATCCAAATAATCAGAATCAGGTGTTCCAATCACTTCCATGGCCACAGGTATATAAAATCAAGCACCTAGGCATGCAGACGGTTTTTACAAACATTTGTGAAAGAATGGGTCGCTCGCAGGAGCTCTGTGAATTCCAGCGTGGAACAGTGATAGGATGCCACCTGTGCAACAAATCCAGTTGTGAAATTTCCTCGCTCCTAAATATTCCACAGTCAACTGTATTATAAGAACGTGGAAGTGTTTGGGAACGACAGCAACTCAGCCACGAAGTGGTAGGCCACGTAAACTGACGGAGCAGGGTCAGCGGATGCTGAGGCGCATACAGCGAAAAGGTCGCCAACTTTCTGCAGAGTCAATCGCTACAGACCTCCAAACTTCATGTGGCCTTCAGATTAGCACAAGAACAGTGCACAGAGAGCTTCATGGAATGGGTTTTCATGGCCGAGCAGCTGCAGCCAAGCCAACATCACCAAGTGCAATGCAAAGCATCAGATGCAGTGGTGTAAAGCACATCGCCACTGGACTCTAGAGCAGTGGAGATGCGTTCTCTGGAGTGACAAATCGTGATTCTCCATCTGGCAATCTGATGGACGAGTCTGGCGGTTGCCAGGAGAACGGTACTTGTCTGACTGCATTGTGCCAAGTGTAAAGTTTGGTGGAGGGGGGATTATGGTGTGGGGTTGTTTTTCAGGAGCTGGGCTTGGCCCCTTAGTTCCAGTGAAAGGAACTCTGAATGCTTCAGCATACCAAGACATTTTGGACAATTCCATGCTCCCAACTTAGTGGTAACAGTTTGGAGCTGGCCCCTTCCTCTTCCAACATGACTGTGCACCAGTGCACAAAGCAAAGTCCATAAAGACATGGATGACAGAGTCTGGTGTGGATGAACTTGACTGGCCTGCACAGAGTCCAGACCTCAACCCGGTAGAACACCTTTGGGATGAATTAGAGCGGAGACTGAGAGCCAGGCCTTCTCGCCAACATCAGTGTGTGACCTCACAAATGCGTTTCTGGAAGAATGGTCAAAAATTCCCATAAACACACTCCTAACCTTGTGGACAGCCTTCCCAGAAGAGTTGAAGCTGTTATAGCTGCAAAGGGTGGACCGACGTCATATTGAGCCCTATGGATTAGGAATGGGATGTCACTTAAGTTCATATGCGAGTCAAGGCAGGTGAGCGAATACTTTTGGAAATATAGTGTATATCTGGTATGGGAGGTTTCCTGGTCAGTTTCTATCAGAAGGCATGTAGCCATTTTTCTGGTGTACCTTAGGCTTGTGTGTTACTGTAACAGCTCAGTATAACACTCTTTGTTACTAATGAGCTCCTTTACCTCCGGGGCCCGTATGATGAAGTCGGGATAATAATTCTTGTTGATCTTCAGCCAAGCAGGTATTTTGGATGGATCCTGCAACAAAAGCAAAAATGTCATTGAGGCAACAAACACTCTACGCCAGGGATCTCAAACTCTGGCCCCCCTGATGTTTCTGAACTACAGCTCCCATGATTCCCTAGCCATCTAATGCATTCAAAGAATTCTGGGACTTGTAGGCAAAAACATCTGGGGGGCCGTGAGTTTGAGATCCCTGCTCTACGCACACCATGAGAAATCTTGCCCTTATTAGAACAGATTGTTGTTACACCTTTTGCATAACAGTCATTTCCAAAACGGGTTTCAAATGCAGACTTTATTAGATGCACGTCTTACCTTGCTGATCTTCACCATATCCAGCTCCTTTTGAAGACGTGCAAGCGTAGCATCATCATAGCCACTAGAGCATTTGGTCACAGTACACCATTTTTGAATCTGGGGGTCATAGCAACCCATAAGGAAAATGGACATTAACCCACCTGAAATCAAGTGTGAAGAAAAAAATTTTTTTTTTAGAGTACTGCCATCATGCATTACCACCAACAAAAAAGACTTTGTGAATCATTAAAGCATATCAAGCTTTACACTCACCATTTGCACCTTTTCCATAAAAAGCACCCAGGACTGCAAGATCAGCAGTGTCTGCCATTGCACCTTCATTCAAATAGTCTTTCTTCACCTTAAGCCAGTGGCGTTTCCCTGGTTCATAGATCCCCTGATTGAAGAAGAGAAGTGTTACTGAAAGAACAAGCCTCTTTAAAATTCACTCCTAAATTCCATCTTTTACTTGACATACATACCCTTACATCCTTCAGAACAAGACCTTCCAGTCCTTCTCTGATAACCCTAGTGATCATGTCTGCCAGATCTGTGGCTCGCTTTGAAGAAAAGTAAAGATCAGGGGTAAGAGCTGAAAGCCATAATCGGCACGTGTATTTCAGAAACGCGTATATAAGTGTTTAAATCTCTCTTCACACAACTGTAGATGGCAATTCTAATGGGGATTTTAGAATAGTGGGTCATAGCCGACACATGAAAGTACATCAGAGACTAGGAAAATGGGTCAAAAAACCCAATATTGTAAATTGCTTTGGATGCCAAAGAAACAAATTAACTGCTACTGTAAGAATGAAGAAAATAAAATACAAATTTAAAAAGCAAAGACCGCTTCGGGAATTTTTTTTAAAAAAAAAATGGGTCAAGCTCAAGCACTCACTGTGACATGTTTCATTTCGGAGAACAGGATTCTGTTAGGGATTTCTACCATGTTATCATGCATAAATTTCCGGCGGTCGTTGAGTGGCCTTTGTGGGTGAGAGAGGAGGTGGAGTAGTGCGTGGTTAGTTTATACATTTGTATACAATTTATAGACATTAAGCTTTTTTGGCTTACTTACCTGTCCATCAAACTAACCCCATTGAAGTAAATGCAGTCAAAAACAAAGAGGCAAACATTGGCATCTTGAAAGGCTGCTTTCTGTGAATAGAGAGCGTTTCTTAAAACATACACACAAAAAAAACTCCTCTAAAAAGTAGTAACTCCTGGGCCCCTGATCTGGCTCAGACAGGAAGAGAGCCACAAAAACAAAAGTTGGTGCTAGTCACTAATCGCAAAACACCTCTAGTACCGTTTCATGGAGAGAGAGTGTGTGTGTGTGTGTGTGTGTGTCTCAGAAGGATCTTTGGAACCATTTGATCCCAATTGTCCTTCTGCATGAGGCGAAAAGACGCAATGGATCATGCCATACTCTGTACCCTGGGACTAAAAGAAAGGGATTTACAGATTTGGTATTAAAGTGTCAAGTAATTTTGTAAAAGAAAAATAAAGCTAGGGTTTCTGACCAAGGATTCTTTCTTGAATACAGACTTTGTACACTCATGTGACTCTGGCTTAATTGTGTCCGTAGGGATTCCTCCTTCCAGTGTTAGTGTAACTTGCGTACTAGTATTGCACATTACAACGGGCGTGCTGTACTCCTCCCTGTCGAAATGCTAAGCTCACGCTTCATATGGCTGAGGACAGTAACATGCGCAAAGCGAGGTGGCCACACGTGTGTCCGAGTGGAA
Organism: Leptobrachium leishanense; assembly: GCA_009667805.1. NCBI lineage: Eukaryota > Metazoa > Chordata > Amphibia > Anura > Megophryidae > Leptobrachium > Leptobrachium leishanense. The sequence continues at coordinate 251,714,164 of CM019064.1, forward strand.
AGAAAGTCTGGTCTCACGGACGATCCTTCCAGGCACATGTGCACTCATGTGACTCCGGCCTAAAGGCAAGAACAGCAGCTTACGTTTGAATCGCTTTGTTCTCAGGCTGTCCACAAATTAACATGTCTGAGATATAGCAGAGGTGCAAGCAACATTTGCAGGTTTGAATAGTAAGTAGAACCATTCATTTAGCGGCTGTCAGATTAGGGCCGTGTTTAAAGTTAACCTGAGCATCAAAAAAAAAAAAAAAAGGCACCAAAATACAAATTTAGTATTTTATTTCTGCCTAGTCTGTTCTATAAATATAACTAAGACCCTGGAAGAGGCATGCTAAATGAATAAATAAAACGAGTACACAAAGCCAAAGTTAAAAAACAGAAGTCTACCTTATGAACCCCTAATGTCCCAAAGGGAAGGGGCTTGCTGGTATTAGTGTCAATAAGAAGGACTTCAGCATCCAAGATGATACTATTTCCCCCCGGGAAAGCTTTTGGGATGAAGTCTTTGAAGTGTGCAACCTGAAAAGGGAAATAATATATATTATTATTTTGGCATTCAGGCAAGTTCAAGCACTGTACACACTCAAAGTCAGTGTGTATAATAGCCAAAGAGTTGTGTCGCCACCTTATGGGGAAGCACGGGCTTGAGGCTGCGACTGAAATAGCTGAAGTGGTCTCCATTTTTGTGCACTTGAACTCTCTCTCCGTCATACTTAATTTCAGCGTACATGCCATTGGGGCACTTCTTCATGGCATACTCAATAGATTTGCAAGCTTCAGCCTAAGTGGAATTAAGATACAGATATTAAATGAGATCCAAAAAAAAATTATGAAGATGTGAGTGTTTGGCTACAAGTACCATTAAATGTTTTATCATTGTTAGAAGTGGCTTGTTTTGCTCAGTAAAATCTCACCAGCATAGGTTGGACAGGAGTCATTAATGAAGCCTGTACACTGAGTGTGCGCTTCAAGCCAGGAGCCTCCTGATTGCGCAATACACGTTCCACAACATCTCCCAGGTTCCGAGAAGCTTTGAAAGCATCATAAGCATTGGGATCAAGAGCATCCAATCTGATGGAGTGGAAGAAAAAAAAAAAAAATTCCATTAAAGACATTTGAATCTTCATGAAAAAGGGGAATTGCCAAAAACATGATTGGAGAATGTACTAGCATTGCACTTTAAAAAAGTCTCCAGTGATGTCACTATGATGTGTAGGGAGTTAAACTATCAAGCGGACTGTTCTTAGCTCACCCATTTACTTTCACCCCCATGTCTCTCAGCCTTCTACTTTATAAAGTAGAACAAATATCAATATACGATTAACCTGGCTTCTAGAAATCAATGCTCAAACCTCAACCTGGAAATAATGTACTGGAAGTGAATCCAGGAGTTTGTGCAAGATCCAAACCTTAAAAAGGCACTTAAACTATGCAACTGGCCAATTTCTTTCACTGGTGTACTTTTGAACTTTTAATTAAAAAAGCCCAGGGGAGGTGCTGTGCGTGTTAGTTTAAAGGTTTGGGATATTCTTGCATCAAAAGAAATCCAATTGGTACTTAAAAACAAAAATAATGGTTAACGGTTTATAAAAATAAAAAAAAGGCGAATCCGATTGTTAGGGTAAACCGTAAAAGCAGTGGCGTCCAATCTTGGCCCTCCAGAGGTTTCAGAACTACAATCGCCCATGATGCTCAGACACTCCCAGTTCCAAAACATCTGGAGGCCCAAGGTTGAACAGCCCCGCATAAAAGGTAAACTACACAAGCACAAATATGAACCTTAACCCTAAAACACTAGCGTAAATAAACACTAGTATTTAAGGATGCACAGATACTGGGCATACTTTGAATCATGTAAATGCCTCCAATATTGGACGCCAGCGTGGGCTATATCCGAGTGACTGGGGCAAAGGGCAGAATAAACAGCATTCTGCCAGGCCCCTCCGGCTGACTGCTGGCATGTGAAGATTGTAATGCAGCACTGCTGGCCTGCAGCCACACTCATTTAGTGGAAAGCGGTCAAGGGACATTAAAAGTATGATACTCCTACTTTGTGTAAAAAAATAAAAATAATATCTCATCTGTGCATTCCTACTAGTAGGGTACCAATTTTAACCCAAAAAGATGGAAAACTGCCATGGTTTGCATGAAATACATCCTTTTGCCCCTAGCATGCCAACACTAGGAAGCATTTTTAGAAGGCGACTTTTTTGCAATGTCGTAATCCAAGAAACGCAGAAGGTGGCGACATTCCCACATATTGCTGCAAGAAATTATACATTTAAATTGTATGTCCACGTTGTAGATTAAATGTAAATAAACTGTAAACATTGACTATGCAGGGTAAACAAGTTCAAAGGCAATAAAACAATCTTGTATAAATAGTCAAGACAATTTTTAGAAAGCAAGCATTACATTAACATTTACCCATTTGGACAACACTTCAGATTTCTAATGAGGCTCATAAATGTTGTGTAACTGGAGCCTGAAGTAAAAAATGATCTTTATAAATCCTGATTTGCTATTTGCCACCAGATCGACAACATGTGAAGAGAAATTAAAATTGTCCCATCTGAACTAACAAGAAAAAACCCCCCAAAAACCACACACTTACACATGTTTCGCTCCAGAGTTCATCTTCAGATCATGTTTGATGAGGCGTATGACACATTTCAAGTCATTACTGGTACACCTATTATTTACACAAAAAATGCAATTAAACAGGTTTGAAAACAAAATGTTGTATGCAGTATTTATTTAAAATACATTAAAGCTACCCTCCATATTGCAGCTAAAACAAAGGCTTTTTAGAAGACAAAAGTCAATGAAACAAAAACCATTCCACCGTAGCATATTTAATTACGAGTGCGGAAAGTAACCATCACATTACGCATTTTAAAGGAATCTTGGAAACCTGCATTCCAAAGCAGACATACAATTCTATTGTAAGAGAAGAGTGGGTGCGTCATGGTTTTAGAAAGGCTTGCTCTTGAAAATATATACACTTGTCTAAGGGTTTTGTTACACAGGATTATAGAGTAAAAAGCAATTCAATATTAGGTTTATAGCGGCTTAACAAACATGAAGGCATTCTATTGTTTGCAACATATAGCATGCTATTCAGAGACAATCTTTTGTCCTCCATCGAACGCCACAAACATCTTTAACCAAACAGATTCAACATCTCTGTCACAATGCAGACGCTTACCTGTGTGCAAGGTCTTCCAGAACTTTCTGTTGATCCTCCTCTTTGGTCATTTTGGAGAGCTGATTGAGCGCGTCATCCACCTCATGAATAGTCAAGAGACTTTTAGTAGCCGGTGGGAACATTTTGCTTTTATCGAAGAAGATACGAACAGTCTCTGACACATCCCCCTATTTACAAATAAGAGTATAGGCTGTTTTATTCATGAAAAAACACATAAAATAGCACTGACATGTCTATGCACTCTGCATCACAGAACATGTACAGTGGTAAAATATATTCTACATTTAGGGCTGCAACTAACGATTATTCTCATAGATTTTTTTTTTATATATCTATATGTTGTAGTGGAGGACAAAGTGAGATAAAAGGCCTCCATACTATAATAAGTGTGTTTATTATTGCAGAAGCCACTTGCGCATTCCAGCAATTCGATGAATTGCATCCCAGAGCTCCTGTGCCACATTCCCCATATGCAGCAAGCAATTCTGGGTAGGATATGCAAATGGCATCTCACTTTTATGCATCCTGGGTCTGTTATTACACAGAGCCCTAAAAAAAAAAAAAAAAAAAAAAAAAAATGCTATGCCACACTGTGGCTTTGCCCTATGGGCCCCAAGCATCCACGGAAACTGGTCATCATGCCTAGCTCCTAGGAGTGGCTTTGACCAGTTGCATACACCTTATCTCTGGTACAAAGCCACAGTGTGGCATAGCATTGATTTTAGGGATCTGTAATAACAGACCCAGGATGCATAGAAGTGAGACAGATGTCATTTGCATATCCTACCAAAATTCCTTGCTGTATATGGGGAGTGTGGCACAGGGGCTCTGGGATGCAATTCATCGAATTGCTATGATGTGCAAGTGGCTTCTGCAATAATAAAACTGATATCTATCTATCTATCTTACACAAATTGTGCATCTTGCGTACTTTTCACACAAGGTATGCGAGTGCTTAGTCAGAGGGATGGGTTGATGCTTCATGCACAGCTTAAGCACATGTTTGCCGTCTCAAATGAACGTGGCTACAAGCACATGCAGGGCCGCACTGGCCTACCAGGATACCGGAAAGAATCCCGGTAGGCTGCTGCAATCTGACACTCACACTGCATGGGAGGCCGCCCGCTGTGGTTGCCGCCAGCCCCTCTGCATGAGTGAGTGATGGAGGGCGGGACCGGGCAGGGCTGACAGCTGATGCAACGCATGCGTGCCTTCCAGTGAACGCAAGGCTGTGAAGGCACTCACGCTGTGTTGGCGCCGCCCCCTCACGTGATGCCACGCAGCTGCAGAAGAGTTCGGGTGATGAACGAGGAGCAGCCAGGAGTGCCTGAGGCTGCCTAACGAAGATTTTTTTCAGTATATGCCGGTGGTGAGAGATGCCGTTCGGGGGGGGGGGGGGGGGGTGTTAATATAAACACTCTGCCATGGCCCATTGACGATACGTTGGGAGGTGGGGGTTATTCCCCTCTCCCAGCATAACGTCAATGACAGTCAATGTATTAACAGCCCCAGCATATCAATGGTAGACAGGGGTTTATTAACCCAGGGTTATTAAACGGTCTGCCATTGACAATTGATATGCTGGGGGCTAATATATTGTCTGCCATGGCCCATTGACATTATGCTGGGGGGGGTTATAAACTGTCTGCCCATGTTTGTTACGCAACACACACACCTTAGTTTTATTGCTGCAATGCTCTGGGATACGCTCATACACACCGCACATTGTTGAGGTTTATTGCTGTGGAGCTCTGTCATACCCTCACAGAGTGGTAGCCATCTGAAGCAGGGATGTGCCGTCAGGGGCAGCCGCCATTATGTGGGCTCCCCTTCCATTAAAGCACTCACTAGCACTGAATGAATATAATAAAAAAGTTAAACTTCACCTGCTCTGTGCTCCCCCACTATCTGACTGCCAGCCTGTGCATTATTTTTTTTCTGTTCACAGCAGTGACAGCTATTAGGTTTTTATTTTCACCTCTAGTTACATCACTGTCTGCTTGCCTTTAGCAAGATCCTGGGTGAGCACTGAGAGCAGCCAGTTCCTGGGGGAGCACAACCTACATAACCTGTGTATATCTGGCTCTGATGCTAGCCAGTGCCTCACCGCACATTACTGAGAGTTGTATTGCGGTGGTACTCTGATACGCGCATACACACCACACATTACTGTCTTACTGTTGTACAGTGGGCTGGTATAATAATTTCTTATCAGACCCATAGCTTTATTTCCAAGGCTAGTTTTTATCCCCAGTCAGGCCCTGAGCACATGTCATAGATGAGGTCAGCACAAAATTGGCGTTAATAAGCTTAAGTGGTCAGGTTGTGTAGAGTGTCCCTTTTAAATAATTTCGTGAACAAACTGAGTGGGAGGAGGGACTGGAGGCGGAAGGGAGTGACTTTGCTCAAGTGACTTGACCCAAGTGTGAGAGGGAGTGGGTATGGACAAAAGTCCGGATCTGAGTGTGGGAGTGACTTTGGGTAAAGGGACCAGACCAAAAGGGAGGGAATGGCAGTTCCCGACCAAAGAGGGTGTGGTAGGGAGGGTGGAGTGGCGGTACAGGACTACAGCTTCAAGTAAGGATAAACAAAACGCAGGCATACAGCTCCTTCACCCAGTGGCAGTTTCTTATTGTTTGTTTTATAGTTCTGCTACTGTTGTAAATGGAATAAAAACAAACTGGTCGTGTCTGACATAGCCCTAGAACTAAAATCATACCAAGTAAAGCAGCGGCACGACTTCTGCAATCAGCTCCGAAGCTGAGGTTATTTGCGTTTAACTCGGTTTGACTCTAAACGGTGTGTTCTGTACCCAGGACGATCAATCAACACCGATTAAGCGATAATGGAAATAGTTGACAACTATTTTAATCAATCAGCGATTAATGTAGATTGCTCTAGTTGTTTCAGCCCTAATTCTTCTGTGCCAGAAAAAAAATTAACCACCTCATACCTGTTCAAGGTCCCGCACCATCTCCTCCAAGTTGCAGTTAAAAATACGACTGAAAAGCTTGACAATCTGCTTGTCATTCAGGTTATATACACTTTTGATGACTCCTGGCAGCAGCAACTTCACAGTCAGGTATGTATCCCCATGAAATCCATCTGTATCAACACAAACCATATATACCATTAACACTTTGCCACAAAATGTATCCCAACATTGTATTTTCCCTATAGAAAAACTTGTGAATTCTTTTTCCACAACTATGTTTTCTAAGCATAAAGAAGAGCAGCTGTTAGGGGAGATGCCTAATGAAAAAAACAAAAAAAATGAAAAAAAAACAGTAAAAATGGTACACTAGTTAGCTTGGCCACATTAAATATGTGTCTACACCCCCATCCACACCCAGCAGTCTCGAAGCGGTGACACCTCTTCAAAGCTGAGCTTCTGTTTTACAGCCTTTCAGGATTTGGATCCATGATGATGCTCTAAAACCTCCCTATTTATTAGTATAGAGTTGCCCTTTAACACAGTCTGGGGGGGGGGGGAAAAAAAATATATATATACATTAGTTGCAATCCAGGCCGATTGGAAAGGTGTCAGTTATGTCCCAACCCTGAAAATACAAGAAGCATTTGAAGTACAACTACAAAGTAAAAGAAAAGTATTCTAAACCAGACATTGCTTGACGTTTCTAGCTCAGGGAAATCCAAGATTTAAAATAATAAAAAAAAAGTAGTTCCTTTTTTTGCCCTTAACTAGGCAGAGGCAGCCGCTTGCCAATTTATGCTCCTTTTGGTCCTTGCTGGGCTTTGCTCCAATTCAGCTCAGACTCCAGAACGCAGAACTCCCGAAACCTTTCAGCGCAATTTGTGGTGCTACACAACCACAAATAGTGCAGCACTACAAAGCTTCTGTACTTTATGTAAGCAGATTCCGTAGAGTAGGCACAGAACGATGGATTGAAGCTTCCACAAGTGCAGATCCAATCCATTGGCTGCTTCCCTGAGACTGATTGAGTGTCGATGTCACTAGTGACTCGCAGCTGGGACGTTCAAAAATCCTGGCTGCTCTTAGCACTTGGTGGGGGTGGAGGAAACGTTACTTCACCCAGTGTTTTCTCCAGATCAGTGGAGCTGGAAGAGTGTGAGGCAATCCTCGCATCCTGACCAAATTAGAGGTGTCAAGCGGTCATGACACGCAGAGCGTTCCTTTAATTCAGGGAATGAAATCTAAATAAGCAGACGGCACAGGATAAGAGAATCTACAGTCACTTTTGGGCCATTGCAAATGAAAACTGAGGTATTTTTCAACATTTTTTTTTAATTTGGCATATTGACAGAGTCACTTCGGGTATGAGCCCACGCAGAATTGCAGGCCCATATCTTCTGCATTTACAACAGTATAGGCGTGCAAAGATTGCAAATTCAACCACTATTATCACCACCACCTTGTTAACGTTAAACCAGGGCACCTAGCAAAGTGTTGCCGGAGTCTGTAAAAAGGTTCCAAAGAGCCCTTTCAGATCAGACATTAGATGTCTGTATTAGGAAAGACAAATTCTAAAGCTGTTGCAATCAATATTTGGGCGGTCATTAGTTCAGTACACCCCCCCCCCTTCCCCTCAAACCAGAAAAAAAAAAAAAAAAGTTGAAAACCTTGTTGACTCGATACGGACCATAAAGTTTGCATTATTTTCAGCTTCAAAATACAGTTTCTGAATTTTATTTCTTTAAGTCATTGTAGAAATTCTTGACCTCAGTTCTTTAACACCTAAAGTCTCCCCATACAGATCCAGTAGATTTCCCTGATATACATACATACCGCCACCACTGCCTTTCTTCAGGAACTCCTGAATAATCTGTGTCTTTGAGTTGTAGCTGGATTCCTCTGCCACCATTGCACATAATTTGCGGAACTCACGCAGGAGGCAGTCCTTATGTTTGGGATCACATTTTGTAGTTGAAAGGTTTGAGCCACTGCTGGTAGCCGGTGCGGGAGGAGATGGACTTGGTTTTGCTGTCAAAAAAATAAAAAAAAAATATATATATATATATATATATTACATAATACAACGGTCGAAAAAGGTTTAACTGCTTAAGGACCAATGACGTATCTGTTCCGTCAGAATTGCATCGACTTTAAAGACCCTTGGTCCTTAAGAGGTTAAACAAAAATAAAAATCAGGCAGGACAGAAATGTAAGTCTCTGAACCACAAAACTCGTTATACTATGGCCGTCTACTGCATTCCACAAATTCTGGAAATTGTAAGCAAGCAACATCTGGGGGTCCAGAGTGTCTAATGAGACTTCACAAGAAAACAAAGGGGATTTCTTTTTTTTAATAAAATAAAAATAAAACTCAAAAGCAAGACACTTCCCATAGTATCAGTTAGTTGTAACTGTAAGTGCTATGGTATGAGGTTTTGTAATCATAGAAATGAATAAGGTTTCTACTAGGGATGCCCCGATACTAGTATCAATATCAGTGCCAAAGCAAAGTATTTGGGCGAGTACTCGTACTCGCCCAAATGCTCCGATGCCTAGCCTGAGTACCTTTGCCGCACGAACCGCCAGGGCAGGGTCAGCCCGTCCATGGAGCGCCCAGTCCTCGGAAAGGCACAGCCGTCCCACGCTCTATGACCAAATCAGAGGGAGGCGGCGGTTGGCCCCCGCTGATTGGTTCACAGGGCGCGCCGCGTGACATCTGCCACCCTATGTTCTGGTGCCAGAGGACACGTGGCCTGAGCTCTGACAAGGCACCCTGATACAGCACAGAGGACGGGTCGGACCCCTGCCATCCCTGGGAGCAGCCGCGGCCTGAGTGCAGCCATGTTCCGGAGGATCCTGCAGGAAGTGGGCCCTGCGGGAAGCGTTGTTCACGTGCTGCCAAGTCTGGGGTGTGTTAGTGAATGGCTCCTGGAATGTGTCACAGCAAGCTGGGGCCGCCGCCTGGGCCCTGTGTGTGAAACCCGGTGCCTCCCTGCCTGCCAGACCAGCCCTGATAAAGGCATGCTTACCAACCTGCACAGTAAGTGTATGAGTTATACAGAGGCCAGCCTCTACCAGGTTTACCACCTCTGTCCTAATTGCCAATGTTGGAGGTCTAGTGGTGTCCTAAACCTGTTGTAATTCCTTACACAGTGCAGGGAGATTACCAAGCAAGGAGCAAATGACATTGGGATTTTAGCCTGAATTTAGGCATCATTAAAGAAATATTTATAACTAAACAATGGTTCCGATATCCCCGGAGGCTCCTACAGGATGGATAATGGGGCTATGGAGGTGTAATATGATGTAACAGGGGTATGGAGGTGTTGAGGGTGTCAGAGCTCCACATTAGCTGAGTTTTATTGCTTTGCAGCTCTTCCAGAGAGGGAGATCTGCATTTTACAGTGCTGTCATTTTATTTATTCATGCTGTATTCACAGCATGGTCAAAGATGAATGGATGTTAATTTGATATAAAATCAGTGATTATAGCAAATTAATATTCATTCATCTTTGACCATGCTGTGAATACAGCATGAATAAAATAAATGACATTTTTTTTCCTTTACTGAATAGTAATTATTATTAAGCACTATTCAGCAATGGAAAAAAAAAAAAAAAAAATCATAATTTTGTATTGCTTTAGAAAAAAAATGTGTCCTGTCCCTTTAAGAAAAAGTATCAGTAATCTGTATCGGTGAGTACTTAAAAAGTATCGGTACTCGGTCTTAAAAAAGTGGTATCGGTGCATCCCTAGTTTCTACTAACGAGTGGATAATTTGAGCATAAAGCAACACCTTACTCTTGGAGAACAGAGCCTCTAATGTGATAATGGTGTTGCTTAAAGTGCAGCACTCTGACAGTCCTGACACCACTCAATTTCAATAGTCTGGATCACACGAGCCTGGAGTGCACTTCACATCATACCCACTTGTAATCTTATGAGGAACAGATTCCCTTTTCAGATGGCCAAGAAATTCCCACATGCACCCGCTACTTCTTGTACTCCATTTACACTCACCTAGTGTGTCACCCTCTCCAACTGTAAGCTCGCGAGCAGGATCCGCTCTCCTGTTCTGTGTGTAATGTGTATTTATATTTGTTATTCGGTCTCTCCCGTTGTACAGTGCTACGGGACTTGTTGGCGCTTTAGAAATAGTTTGTAAAAGGGATGCTGAACTTGATGACAATGTGCTTTATTCTCTTTCTAGCGCAGAGAAACTTCCATTGGAAATGCCGCATTTTACTGCAAATGTCTGACAGGCTAGGGTCAGACGAACGCATTTTTCGCATTGTTCGTAAAGAGGTGCGTCCAAACGCATGGATGTACTTTTGCACGGAATACGCAATAGCGGTCATACGATGCGCAATTTTGGCCGTGATTTCATACGGATCCAAACCAGGAAACTTTGGGTGTCTGGACGTGATGTTGGCCGGACGTGAACAGCGTCTGACATCTCCTAATCACGCCACTATGCGAACGCAGCACACTCTATACGTCAGCACGAGCGGTTCGACGTTTTTTTGCGAAAATGCGTTAGTTTGCCGCTTTCTTTGCGCGGCCGAACTTTCGTGCGGCCGTACTTAATGTGTGGGCCTGCGTTGGACGTCGTTTGCTGCTACCACGGCCGTCATAAAGTGCGGCTAAACGCATGTTCGCACTGCGTTCGTCTGACCCCAGCCTTAGAGCCAGTTACCAGCACAGGTAAACAATGAGCAAGTGATGAATGAAAATTTACCTGAGAAACCAGAAAACTTGAGAGGAGAAGGGCTTGCTGCAGGAGCCTTATTCTGTGAGGATCCTTGTGCAGCAGGTGGCTGACTTGCTTTTGCCGGTGTTTTTTTCCGAGGTGTAGCTCCCACTTTTGCAGCTAGTTCTGGAAAGACATTCTGGATTCAGTTTTTTTTTTTGGGGGGGGGGGGGGGGAAGAGAAGAGAGAATCTTGGACTTGCGGTAATATAGTCCTGCTACAAACCTATGTATGGAGATCGGTGTATAGACTACAAATGATCTTTGGCGTACACACATTGTAAAGAAGTTGCCTATGGGTAAATAGGTGTTTGTTACTTTACTGTGTAGCTGATCACATTACCAATTCACTCCCCTTGCTATAACCCATAACCTTGGCTCCCTGTTTTGGGAACTACATCTCCCATGATGCTCAGTCACCCATTAGGCTGACTGAACCACATGGGAAATGTAGTTCCCAAAACATCAGGGAGCCAAGGTTGCTGACCCCTGCTATAACCCATCAAATTGTCCCTCACATAAGTGCAGCACTTCTATAACTTTTTCATCTACAGTCCAGCCACTAGTTACCCACACTGCCTCCTCACCGCCAATGCCAAAACGTTGAAAGCAAGTAAATAATGTGGCATCAGACACCATGCCCATCCCCCACCATTGAATATAGAAGTAGGGGATTAGTCAATCAGTGCTGCAGAGCCAACAAACACTGGTGTTTCACAAAAATTAAACCAAAAATCTGTCCCTTTGGATAACGCTTTTGTAAAATGCCAGAATTTGTTAACTGGCACTTATTGAATAACCCCGTAGCATTTTTCAGTTCGGTGGGCCGCTGGTGTGAGAAGGATCTCCCACCAGTACAGGGGCAAGCAGGATTTTCAGTAGAAGGTTGGATTCAGACAAGAGATGTCCCAGGTTCAGGTCGCGAGAAGCTGCTGTATTACCTACTTAACAGCATGGTTTGCCGTCTCAAGCCCAATTAAAATTATTTAACATTGACACACATCAAATCTTACCTTTCACGTGCTGCCTAATCATCTCTTTTTCTGCGTCCTGAAGTTCTTGCCATCCTTCTAGCTCTGTGAGATCCTCAATCTTCTTGGTGGTTGCCCTAGCACGTTCAAGTTTCTCAAACATGCACTTAACGTGGTACCACTCTTTCATGTCCCCTGCAGATTCGCTGAAAGGATTGGGGACCACTTTTCCGATGCGTACCACTTCTTTACCAATCTTCTCCTTGCATTTCTTGCATCCAGCAGTGCCACGCTTTGCGTATTCCACAACGTACCGCTGCTCTGCCATGCTGTGGCACCTAGAGACCCTCACCACAAAACTCAAGTGGTGGATACTCTGACAGTGTCTGCTGTATTTTACTGGAACAGGAAAAGCGACTTTTGAGGAGAATTTTAAAGTCCGCTGGAAAAGTGTCCTTGACGCCTCATAAGCTAGAAGACCAAGGAATCTTTTCGTAACAATCCTAGTATGTGAAAAAAAAAAAGTCACATTAGCAACAGGCTAGGACAAATCTACAGTAAAGTTAGAGCCTCATTAGAAAACAAGCCCTAACACCACATGTCAGGCACTGGGGAACATGGTGTACATACAAGAAAGCTGAAATGTTACAATTCTAGGAGCCAATGCCTACCTAGTGCCATGCATTAGCTTAGAGCAGTGTTTCCCAACCGCGGTCCTCAAGTCCCCTCTCACACACTGCAATTTGAAAATCACACGATTTTCATATTCGCAACATAATGTCGCAGTTTTGTGCGATTGTTGCAAAGCACCACCAACGCAAATCGCAAAAAAGGGTCATGTACCAGCGACATGTCACGGCAAGATGTGAACAGCTCCATTGGAGACACTACACAGCGCGACGTCATGCGGATTTTGCCGCGACGTGGCAGCAAAATCCGCGTGACGTCGTGTATAAATCGCACAGTGTGAACGGGCCTTACAGGCCAGATTTTGCATATCACCTTGGGGAAATGCAGACTGAATCCTGCAATCACTGAGCAGCAAATCATATCACCTGTGCTGTGCTTCAGATGTCTTGCAAACCTGGCCTGTTAGTGGGTCGTGAGGATAGGGCTGGGAAACCCTAGCCTAGATCAGAAATACTCTCTAGGAATGTAGGGGGTTATTCATGAACCAGTGTTTTGTTAGTGAATAACACTGTGTCTTTTCCAAAATGCTCTATTAGGTATAATGTTACCAAGAGAGTGGATTTAATGCAACCAAAAGAAAAAAAACACAAATCCAAACGCATTTCGAAGCCATCAGGTCTGGGAAAAAAGTACATGCAAAAGTTCTTCCTGCAGTCTTGATTTGAAAGGAACATGCGAGGAAAAGCAAAATTACTAGCATTCACAAATGACGTGCTAATAGCACTAAGGTGCATCTCCAGGACACAAGAAATGTCAACACAAGCTGCGCTGACGCTGCAGTCGGACATGCGCACCGATTGTGCACAGTGCGTCAGTTAAAACGGATGCTTTATAACAGATGAGATTGTGGTTACGATACTATCAGTTATGACTTTTTTTTTTTACTCCACAACTGTATGCGGGGGGGGGGGGTCTACGTCTGCTGTAGCTTTTTGAGGTCGATGCGTCCGTTGCATGTGCGTGAAAAAGTGTGCACATGCTTCATGTGTTCTCCTTTGGAAAAGCTATGACAGACAGCAAACAGTGCTATCAGAAGGATGCAAAAAGTGCGCTCATGTGACCGCAGCCTGACTTAGCAGGACAAGTAAACAAAACGGGCTCAGGTTTAAAAATTAAAACATATACTGCTGCAGAACACCGACTACACCATTAGTTCAAGATAATATTTTTATTATCTGAAAAATAAATCCATAGAATTTTAACAAGATTATATCATTAGATTGTAAACTCACGGGATGTCTAGTAGAGCACATGTGTAAGTGTGGTTTTAGCTGTCAGTTATCCTATGGGCAGAGCGCTCTGTTTCTTATGTATCACATATATATTTAACAATTGCAAAGTTGCTACAAAGTACGTTGACTCAATATAAATATATACCGTTTCAAGACAAGAAAACATTGTGGTGAATTGCTGAGTCAATGAACTTTCCAAGTTCTGATAACTTAAAGGGTTATTCAGAGAGCACCAAAATTTCAGTGCTTTCTCGTTCGGCGCACTTTAGCTATTCCAGTTCGATGACCGTACTGTGAATCCACTATTCACCACAGGGTCCCTGGGAGGAGCGCCAAACGTGGAGCTGCTGAAGCCTGCCGCACAATAAATGAAACTCCGCCATTAGGGATGCACCGATACCATTTTTTTTTTTTTTTTTTTTTTTAAAGACCGAGTACAAGTACCGATACTTTTATTTTAAGTCACGTGACAATTTCCAATAAATAATCTAGGATTTTGCTGAAAGCCTGTCCCGTTTATGCTTATATTGCAATGTATGACCACACACCCCATTTACCCACTGCACACACAGTCACTAGAGATAAAGATACAGTCAGGTCCAGAAATATTGGGACAGCGACACAATTCTAACATCTTTGGCTCTATACACCACCACAATGGAGTTGGAATGAAGCAAACACGATGTGCTTTAACTGCAGACTGTCAGCTTTAATTTGAGGGTATGTACATCCAACTCAGGTGAACGGTATAGGACTTACAGCAGTTTGCAGATGTGCCTCCCATTTGTTAAGGGACCAAAGGTAATGAGACAATTGGCTTCTCAGCTGTTCCATGGCCAAGTGTGTGATCTTGCCTCATTACCCCAATTACAATGTGCAGATAAAAGGCCCAGAGATCATTTCAAGTGTGCTATTTGCATTTGGAATCTGTTGCTGTCAACTCTCAAGATGAGATCCAAAGAGCTATCACTATCAGTGAAGCAAGCCCTCATTAGGCTGAAGAAACAAAAACAAACCCATCAGAGATAGCAAGAACATTAGGTGTGGCCAAAACAACTGTTTGGAACATTCTCAAAAAAGAAGGAACGCACCGGTGAGCTCAGCAACACCAAGAGACCCGGGAGACCACTGAAAACAACTGTGGTGGAAGACCAAAGAATTCTTTCCCTGGTGAAGAAAACATCCTTCCCAACAGTTGGCCAGATCAAGAACACTCTCCAGGAGGTAGGTGTATGTGTGTCAAAGTCAACAATCAAGTGAAGACTTCAGCGTGAATACAGAGGGTTCACCACAAGATGTAAACCATTGGTGAGCCTCAAAAACAGGAAGGCCAGATTAGAGTTTGCCAAACAACACGTTATGGAATGTCCTCGGCGTTAGGAGCACAGCCGGAGGTTATACTCCCCTCCCCGGCGGCTCCCGGGGTTTTTTATAGCCTTCCGGCGCACTGACGTCATTGCGCTGGCGTGATGACGTCAGTTTCAGGTGCAACCCCCGCCAGAGCATGGGGAAGCGCCTGGAGGGGAGGGGGAGGGATCCTTTGTTTCCCCTCTATCTCCCCATCACCGGGGGCTAGAAGGCTGTGGCCAACATCGCTGGAACGGGTCACAGCCGGACCTTTCCAGCGATGTATGGGGGTTAACCCCTCAGTTGCCAGGTCGTGGCCGGGCACTAATTCGTGCCCGATCGCGACCTATTTCCGGTGGGAGCCGCCATCTTGGATGGCAGCCCCACCTCTGGGTCCCCCCCCCCCGCATCAACTGACTCATCGCGCCATGCGCGATGATGTCAGTTAACCGGGGAAGCCCTAGCTGCAAAGGGATTTCCTAAGGAAATCCCATAGAGGAGATAAAGGGGTTCAAAGAACCCCCCTATCTCCTGGTCGGCGGCAGCTAGGGGGTCATGCCTGATATCGTTGGAAAGGCCTGAGCATGGCCTTTCCAATGATAAACATCACAATATTAAAAATAAGAAGCATGCTTTTTTTTTAATGCAGCATTATTGTTCACATTTCAATTAGGTGAACAATGATGCTTCACTAACGATTTTTTTTTTGGGGGGAGTTTATCCTCCCTGCCGGTATTCCGAGTGTGACTCGGGGTTAAACTAGACTTGAACATATATATATATATTTTTTTGTCTGGGTGGTATAAAAATACGTGACTTAAAACTGCGTTTAAACATGATGAGCAAACACCTCACTTTCGAAAGCGCGCCGAAGTTGTAAAATTACTCCCGTCCTTAAAAGGGGTTAAAGCACATTGGAGTTGGAATGAAACAAACACATTGTGGTGGTGTATAGAGCCAAAGATGTTAGAATTGTGTCGATGACCCAATATTTCTGGACCTGAAGCCGGTGGTGTGTATTATTTATATATAAAATATACCCCACATGCAGCATCAGATACATGTATACCCAACAGACCACAGTGTGTATATACAAACACACACAGTGCGACACAGTGCTGGTTTGACAGGTGTGTATGCACACACAAACACACACACACAAACACAAACGTCCGAAATGAAATTACGGACTTTATCCAGAGGCTTCTGGGTACTCCAGTTTTCTGCTCTGTTTTTCCCAGGTAAACCGCACATTACCCTAGTGTTGCTGGATAAAGTGCGATATGCAATGAAACATCAGATTTTATCCGAGTAAACTGCAAAGTATCCAAATGCCTCTGGGTACCGCGTTTTTCTTGGGTTTTCAGCAGGTTACAGTTGACTGAATTCCGAGGATTAACCGGATAAAGCTGAAAACTGTTATCGGACTGATAATAAAATATAAAAAAATATTTTGTTATTTATAATGAAATTGTAACCAGTCACATAACACCGAGTAACCTGACGGTTATTTAGTGAGTTAATTGTCTGAAAATTAATTTCTGAAGATAGAAGATATTATATAAAGAGTAACCTGATGGTTACAATGTTTTATAAATGATATACAAGCACATATGACACATAATAAAGATCATGTAACTCTTTCACATTCATATAAGAAACATATCCTGTCACTCTGTATATTAATTTTATCTTTAATATGTTTTAATGCTTGGTCTTTTGCCATTTTCGTTGATAATATCCCTTGATAATAGCAATATTCACGGTTACCCAAGCGGGGTTGGATGCTCTGAAGATTACCCAGGTGAAGCTGTGGATAGTCCAGGAGATTACCCGGGTGAAGCTTCAGACTTGCACATTATCCGGGTAAAGTGCGGATTTATCAGCTCTTCCAGACCGTTACCCAAGGGCAGTTGGTTAGTCTAAAAATTACCCGGGTAAAGTACGAAATTTACATTTTTTTTGCAGCTTTACCCAGCGCTTTTGGGTAATGTCAGGATTACCCGGCGTAAATTTCATACGTACATATGCAAATTACGTATCGGGCACACTTTTCACACAAGGTATGCGAGTGCTTGGTCAGAGGGATGGGTTGATGCTGCATGACCAGTTTAAGCCATGTTTGCTTTCTCAAATGAAAGTGGCTACAAGCACTTGGTCATCGAGGAGGTCAGCATCAAAAATCAGGGTTAATAAGCAAAAGTGGTCAGGGTGTGTAGAGTGTCCCTTTTAAATAATTTTGTGAACAAGCGAAGTGGGAGAAGGGACTTGAGGTGGAAGGGAGTGACATTGCTCAAGTGACTTGACGTGAGAGGGAGTGGGTATGGACAAAAGACCAAATCTGAGTGTGGGAGTGCGTTTGGGGAAAGGGACCAGGCAAAAGGGAGGGAATGGCAGTTCCCAACCAAAGAGTGTGTGGCAGGGAGGGTGGGGTGATGGCACAGGACTCCAGCTTCAAGTAAGGATAAAACACAGGCATACAGCTCCTTCACCCAGCGGCAGCCTATTGTTTGTGTTATAGTTCTGCTACGGTTTTAAACAGAATAAAAACAAACTGGTTGTGTCTGACATAACCCTAGAACTAAATCCTACCTAGTAAAGCAGCGGCGCGTCTTCTCCAATCAGCTCCGAAGCTGAGGTTATTTACATTTAACTCTGACTCTAAACACCAAGTGCTGTACACAGGATGATTAAAAATCGATAATGGAGATAGTTGACAACTAATTTAATTATCGATTAGTTGTTTCAGCCCTAATATTCATACATTACGTACATCTTACAAGGGTTGTGGTGGAGGACAAAAAGCCTCCACGCTATAATTAGTTGTGTTTATTATTGCAGAAGCCACTTGCACATCACAGCAACTAAAAGAATTGCATCCCAGAGCTCCTGTGCCACATTCCCCATATGCAGCAAGGAAAACAGGAAGTCTGTTATTACACAGAACCCTAAAATCAATGCTATGCCACACCGTGGCTTTCTAGCAGAGATAAGGTTTATGCAACTGGTCAAAACCAGTGTGGCATAGCATTGATTTTAGGATTCTGTGTAATAACAGACCCAGGATGCATAGAAGAGAGACAGGTCATTTGCATATCCTACCCAGTAGGGATGCACCGATACCACATTTTTAGGGCCGAGCACAAGTACCGATACTTTTTTAAAGTACTCACCGATACCGAGTACCAATACTTTTATTTAAGGTCATGTGAGGCTTTCCAATAAATAATTTAGGATTTTGCCAAAGTGTGTGTGTGTATGTGTATGTGTATGTGTATGTGTATGTGTATGTGTGTGTGTGTGTGTGTGTGTGTGTGTGTCCCTTACACAGACCAGCGTGTCATGTATAATATGTACATACATATAAACCCACACCTTAACATAAGCACCAGCAGCAGAATTTAATTCTGTACTAACTTACTACCTCATCTGGACAAATTATTAGTTTTGTTTTTTGTGTACACGTTAATTTATTTGCCATTTGTAAATAAAAAATCATTTATGTAACTTTATTTTTCGTTTAATATATATGCTCATTTCATCTGCCCAACTATTACTCAGAAAATATCAACTGTCCCAGCACTACGTTGTTCCCCCTATCAATTTATTTTCTTTTGTTTAGGGGGGTGGGGGGGGGGGGAGATTGAACAGAAACTTCAGAGTCCTGCTGTCCCAGCACTCCGTATCCCCCAATTTATTTCCTTTCGTTGGGGGAAGGGGCAGCTATACCATCAATTTTGAAAGCCTGATGAGCCGTTCGGAGGCCTGTCCCGGCACTCCGATTTTTTTTTAAAACTATTTTGGGGGGGGGGGGGGGAGTTGCATGGTGGATCAATGCATTACGAGGAGCTCTCTGTGGATTTTTTTTTTTTTCTCCCCCTCTGGAGTTTTTTTGATGACTCCTCTCAGATTTGCTGCCCCGTGTGTCTGGATGACCCGATTGAACCCCTCTCCAACCTGCTTCTTCCTTCGGTGGGGTGGATAGCTGACCTGATCCGCTTGCGGCCTAGTCGGGACAGCCTTGGCGGTTTCCCCACGTCCCGTGAGGTCAGTCTTCCGAGCCAACTCTTTACACCCTCACGTGCAGAGCAGATGCTGCATTCCACTGCAGTCTCTCCGCACTGGGTCTGTGCCTTTTGGTGGCCATCTTAAAGCCTGTTGGGCTGGGAGAGTCTGCACCTCCTGCTTGGGGCACGATGGGGAAGAATAATTTATTTTTTTCGTTTGGGGAAGAGACAAAGCATACGCACCTGCTTCTCGTGAGATGTGGCGCTCCTTTGTGACTAGCCGGCCAGTCTCCCGTGACCTGTTGCGGTCATTCTCTTGCGGGCTTGCTGCGGTGATGCGCTGACTCGTGCGACAAACACGCACGGAGTGATCGTTTGAAGTGCCAGAGGCTGCGTCTGACATCCTGCTGGAGCCGAAGTATCGGTAAAAGTATCGGCCGTTTTTTCACGGGTACTCGTCAAAACGGCACCAATACCGATATCGGTGCATCCCTACTACCCAGACTTCCTTGCTGCATATGGGGAATGTGGCACAGGAGCTCTGGGATGCAATTCATCGAATTGCTGTGAGGGGCAAATGGCTTCTGCAATCACACACACAGTCAGAATGCTCTAACGGCATTTGGACAGGCCCCTGCAGCTTACCGCGTTTCTTACAAATCCAACGAGCACCGCCTGCACAGTCTTCGAGCGGCAGCTCATTGGGAAGCCCCCAGGCGCGATCTCACGAGAATGCTCCCAGCTCGATCTCACGAACTCCGAGATCTTGCGAGATCGTGCCTGTGGTCTTCCCAACAAGCGGCGCTCGCTGGAAGGTAGAAGGAATGCGGTCAGCTGCAGGGGCCTGTCCGAATGCCATTCGAGCATTCGGACAGCCGCCCGAGCCCCTCGGATGCCGGCAAGCCAGCTCAATGCTGGCTTCTAGTATCGGGGGCATCTGCAAGAGTACTAAGTACTCGTGCAGAACCCGGTATCGGCACCGATACATCCTATCCACTATTCTTTAAAAAAGGTGTTTAAAACAAAAATGCATGGAGATAAAGATCTGTCGATACAGAAAAGAAAAAAAACAAAACACATTTGCTGAAAATGAAAAAGATTGTAAATTGAATCCTATGGGATTGGCCTTTTTAAGGCTAATGTCAGACAAACGCATTCTGAGCACACTGTGCGTCCGTGCACAACTGACGTACTTTCTGACTGATACTGTAGACACCACACGGTCTGTTTTTTTGACTGATGTAGATGGGAAATAAATTGATACACAATATGAAAAAACATTTTATCCGTCAAAAACACTGGACGTCAAAAATGCAGTCTGACTACGTTCCATCACTCACACACAAAGCTACGCGGACGTGGCGCACTCTGTCCTAGCGGTTTGACGTTCTTGCCTAAATTGCGTCCGGTGCCACGTGCGTTCGCACTTCTGTGCGGACGTACTTCGTGTGTGGGTCTCGATCACAATTTTATGCTATGACGGATGTTAAAATGTGCAGCAACACAGACGTGATCACTGCGTTCGTCTGACACAGGCCTAAACCTGTAGAACTGAATCACGTAGCCAAACTACCATGAAATTGCACCGTACGGTGCACTTCAACGCTCTTTGAATAACCTTTTAAATCCTAAAGGAACACTTGTAGAAAGTCAAAGCTTCTTGCAGAGTAAAAGGCAGATTGTCCTGGTCAGTTTTGGCTAGGATAGGTTGTGGAGACTGTATCCTGGCACACAGCGCAGCCATAGTATTGCCGATGGGGTCTCAAAGCACTATGACTGGATACATGGCAATGATGACCTATAGGCGCCTTGTGTGTATGTGCGCACTAGATAACAGCTCTGTATACAGGCTCCAAGTGTACCCAAGCCAAACACTGCAGGAGATTTATGAAAGCTGAATTATACCGGGCTGGACTATGTCACTTGACTCATTGAAAGGAGACCATTTTCCTAAATTGTTATTTTTTCCCTGACAGCCACATACACATTGTTTTAAATGGTCTGTCTGCGCAAGCTACAAGATTCACAGCTGGAAAAAAAACACCCAAGCAGTTACCTGACGGGAGTAGACGCGGTGTGATCGGTAAACGCATTGTGTCAGGTAGAACATGACAAACAATGGGGAGGACGCAGCGGAGGATAGCGAGCATGAAACCGCCATCAGATGTGTTAATTTGCCACCAAACATTAGAACTTCCTGAAATTCTAAGAAACCTGTCCAGAGTGCACCACCAGTGTATCCCTGTGGGACACACGTCACCTCCACATGATGACTAGAAATAAATGAAAAGTGCTGCCCTGATGTAAACCATGTATCTGGTCAGGGGACGCCGAATGGATCTGACATGATCAGTCCTGTTTATTTCTGCAGCAGATGGCAGCAACTTAGGCCCTTCATTTGTTTTGCTACTAGATCTCCCATTATACTCGGCCACGCATTAGGCTGGCTGAGCCACATGGGAAATGTAGTTCCACAGAAGCTGGGGTGCGGTAAATAAATTATACACACAGCAAGGCATAACCTTTCATATATTGTCCCGCCACCGCGAAAAAAGCTGCACCTCTTGGGAAACACGGAGGAGCTCCGCGGGCACCAGGCACAAATCGAGTATGCAGTACCCAGGCCCCCCAGCCATTAAGAGGCACACGGATGGAGCCTGTGGGGCCCCGGGGCGGCCGCTCAGACCAGGAGGCAGGCGGCCATGTGGCACAGCACGGACACAACAAAACGGCTAGGGGACCCAACACGGATCAAAGAGCCGCTCACCTCCCTAGCGTTAACATAGCACATCAGCTCGCTCACCCTGCGGTTGCGGTTTGACCGGCTGACGGATCATTCAGGAAAGCCCGGGGATGTTGGGGCCTGGGAGGCCGCCAGTAACGCCGACTTCCCCTTTAAATCTTCGGTGCCTGCGCCTGCAGGAGACAGCTGTAGGAGGGAGGTGACATCACCCTTAAAGGCGCATCAAGGGAATTAATGTGAGTGGACAAATATCAGAGCGCCTGTTGACGTCACGTATGTGCGACGGCCACGAAGTTCTTCTGGGTTGGGGCGACTAGCTTGACGCGGAGGAAAGATGTTTAAAGGGACAGAAAGATGAATATAATGACTCACTGACAGTCACATCTAACACGTGGCCCTATATTGCTGGGCTCTATTTTGGGCCAAAATCCCTATATCCCTTTTCAGTATGTTATTTAGTATGCTAGTGCTCTATTTGGTAAAATCCTTTATAAATAAATAAATTTGGTTTTCAAGGTATGTAACAGCTACAGTATAAGGTGTTCCCAGAAATGTCTATAAAATTGTAAGAAGCAGTAGCTAAGAGTTAAAATCTTTGCCTTACAATAATTTTTTTTAATATCATTGTATCGGGATGTTCCATAATAAAATGTTTATAATAAAGATTCAGAACATAATGTCCAATGCTCCCACCGTATGAGACAGTCAGATTTCCAAAAGAACCTAAACTAAACTCGTGACGAGGTCATATTTTGACACATGACCTTCCTGGGGTCTTCTTACGTAACAACAACTCTTTTTCTCTCTAAGCTTCCAGTAAATGATATGCACAAGCTCTAAACTGCGCGCATAGAGCTGATAACCTAATTGTGTACCATTTTTTGCACCATGACATCGGCAGGGAGATGAGCAGCGATGGGGGCCAAATAAGGTTAAGGCAAAAACGCATAGATTTTTTTGATCAAAGGTATGGTCGAGTTTCCTCGGTTATAGGGTTGATTACCTATTGTGGCAGCTGTAACATAGGAACCTTGACCCAAAGTCGATGCATCTATGTGACAGGCAATTGATGGACAGTTGATTGTCATTTAATCTATCAAAAATATAACCTTACTAAAGTGAAGGGGTTAATCAAAGAGCAATTTCGGTGCTCTTTCATTCTGCGCACTTTGACAAGCTCAATTTGCCGACCCTGCATTGAATTCAGCATTCGCCACAGGGTCCCCGAAGTGCCCCAAATCGATAAACTGCCGAAAATCCACCATACACATCCGAAAAACCACCGAACGCATCTGATAAACCACGGAAAGACAACTAACGCATCAGAAAAATCATCGAACGCAGCCGACAGACCGACAGAAACCTCCAATCAGCCGCCAAACGCTGCTGAGAAAAGCCGATAAACACAATTTTTAAAAGGTGTTTTAAAAATAACAAAGTAGTGCCATAACTGCGTCAGGCATCAAAGAGCCAAAGTTTGAAATATAAAGGCTAGGGAGGCCCGTTGAAAGTTCGGATTATGTAGAATAGGGGACCAAAGCACTTGTGGACCTTGATCCAGGCCAATTTAGTAGTGTGCAACAGAGGATTGGACTGTTGAATTAGAGGGATAGTGGAAGCGTGTTGGTGGAGACGACCTATCAGAAAGAAGGAGGGCATCATAGGAATTTGGGCTTGATGATAGAAAGTCAGTTGTGTGTGTAGGTTGTCTGGACTCACTTAGTAAAAGTCCACAAAATAATCACGAAAGTAATTGGCAATGGCGGATGGGTCTGTGAGAAGTGTGCATCAGATGTTTTGAGTGAGGAGATCTGGGGTCTCTGAGGTTTGGGAGCGAATGAGGTTGGTGAGGAGATGTCCTTGTTTATTGCCATAGCTGAAAAAACGATTCCGCTGCTGCTGCCAGGAGAGATGGACATGATTGGTGACCAGAGTATCATATTTGATTTTACAATGCTTGTGAGTTTGGAGAGAGTGGGGAGTAGGATTCGAGAGATACGCTTTATAGCTCTGTGTCAATTTGCTTTGGAGAGCAGAAAAAAGCTCTGAGGCCTTCCTACTAGCTTGATCCACATATTCAGTTATATGACCTCTGATGTCCGGTTTCAACTGACCAAAAGAGGTTAACATTGTCAATGTGTGCTATATTGTCATCAGTGTAGTTGTTCCAAGTCGGCTCCAGGTGTTATTTTAACAGCCCAGAGGAAAGTAAATGAGAAGAAAAGCGCCAGTTTGTAGAGTAGGAGAGAGCCACCCCATAGGCTAAGTGCAAGGTGATAAGTGCGTGGTCAGTAAAGGCTGCTGGGCCAATAGTGGCATGTCTTACTTGACGGGAGAGTGTACCAAAAGTAAGAAAAAAGGTCAATACAAGTGGACATTTATGGGGGTCGGAGTAAAATGTTAAGTCCCTACCCGTCGGAATGTGGGTCTTCCAAACGTCAGTCGAAAATGGAAAAAAGCCAGACCAGTGGGGCGTTGCCAACCTAGACCCAAAGAGAGACTGGGAGAGTGATCCAAGACGGAGTCCGGGACATCATTAAAATCACCCCCACGATCCTACGTGAGGAGTCGTGGAGGTGGAGTGGTGGCAGTAGCGTTTTATAAAAAGCTAAGGGCTCTATTACATTCCCTGCGCAAAAAAGCTTGTGCAGCCCGTTAATTTGTGTGCGAAGCATTAAACGTTAACGCGCCTAAATTAATGCTGGTATTACAATCCGCGGCATTTTTGCATCTGTCAAAAAATAACGCGCGTAAAAAAAGACGCACAAAAACGCGCGCGCATTAACGTTGCGCGCAGAAATCGGTGTGCGGACTGTTTTTTCACGCGTTTCAGCCAATCAGGATTAAGAACCACAATTGTCTCCAGTTACGTTTTTGCGCCTGCCGAAATCAATCTGAGTATATATATGCTGCAGCAATAATAAAAACACGCACAACCTCTCAATTTTATTGTTTGGGTATGCGTAGAATGTGTAACTGTACTTTACTGTATTTTTTTTTTCGGGCTGGTGTATTTGGTTTCGGCCAGGACGTTCAGATTTGCAGTTACCACCAGCTTTTCAAAGACGTTAAAATTATGCGCACAAACGCTGTGCGTTACATTTTGTGCATAGATTGTAATACCATCCGCATACCAGCGCACAAATGCATTTGCGCTCACAATGTTAAGTATTGGACGCGCAAACTACAGTATGCTCGTGCAGCGTTCGCGCAGGTTCACTCGCGGTAGACGTTAATGCGCATTTTTTGCGCGGACATTGTAATACGACGTTCAGCGCAAAGGGTTTTGCCCCTAGCGTTAATGCGTTTTTGCGCACACGTTAACGTTTGTGCGAAGAATTTAATAGAGCCCTAAATTGGGAGCGTTCATGGATTACATAATAATTCATTTAAGCAATTCCTGGCCTATGGTAAGATTCAAAATCGTGCATCAGCCCTCAAGGTCATTAATGTCGTCAATAATAGAATAGGGAAGACGTCTGTGGAGGAAGATCATGGTGCCCCATTTCTTTTGAGAGTAAATATAGACAACATTTTAAACCCCATCCATGGTACCGGGGGGGGGTCCAGTGTGTCTCCTGAAGGAAGACAATATCCATGTCCAGTAACTTCAAATACACTACTTAAGAAAAAACAACAACTTTCTTTTATGTTTCCTGAATGAAAGTAGTCAAACTTTACTAATTTTGGGTTGAGAAAAAACAAATCTGCTAATAGTTGTTTTTTATTACCTCTAGTTTCGGAGATATACAACTTATCCCATAAATATAATCGAGAAAGCAAATTTCAACAGTATTATATTATACAACTACAATGTAAATGAAAGTTATTTTCAATCAATCGTAAATAACACTAAGTGAAAAAACAAAATGACTAAACGTAGAGGAATTGTAATTAGTTACCATCTGAAATAGAGTGGAGAAAGTGCATTTTGAGGAACATGTTGCAGCCTAAGCGATGATACTTGTTTAGAAGGTTGCTTAAAAGCTGAACATAATTTCCAGCTCTTCGGTTACCCAAGAAGCCATGCATAACGCTTTGAAAAGCTTCCCAAGCTGGTTGCTCATTGCCATGGAGGACTAGCGCAAAGTTTTCATCCACAAGAAGTTCACTAATTTGAGGACAAGTTGAAGATTCCTTCCGTAACTTTAGCCTCACTCAGTCGTGAAAATTTGCCTATCAGGTACTTGAAAGCCTCCCCTTCTTGTTCATCTCCTTTCAAAGTTCTTCATAAATATGAGTTTGATGTGTAAAGTGGGCAGAGGAATTTTGCTTTGATCAACCAGACGATTGAACTGGACTCTCTTTTCCCCGGGTCGCAGAGTTTCCCTTGGAGACCAGTCTTTTCTGTTGTAGTGTGAGGATCTATGGAATATGTGTAGTGTCTGTTGGCGCTATATAGGATAACATTTACATATATGTGAAGTTGTGGAGATACTTGTTTTTATTGTTATATGTGGTTATTCCGTCCCTCGTTAGTCTCAATGGAATATGTCTAACACCCAGAAAGACACAAAGTCAATAAAGAAAAACAAAGTTCTCCAGGGGCGTGGGTTAGAATAATGTACGTTGAAAAGTGAAGTAAATACATTTCTATTGAAGGCCTGTCAGAAAGTTGTCATATCGGCCCCCAGGCTTGCATGCATAGTTAGACACGTACTAGGTGGGATATAAATCAAAAGTAAACTTGGTGCAGAATACCTATAGGCAACATTCATATAATAGCGGCCGCTGTGTTCTTCGTTAAATCACCATGAGCGTATAAAGAAAACCTTACTTTGCATAAAGTGCCTGCAAAACTTAACAGAGCTTAGTTGGTCCATGAAACTATGGTGTACTAATTCTCATATTCAAAATCTAAAAATTCTAGTAGCCATGTCAGACGATAGTGGATCTGGGATGATGTTGAAAAGCTTCTGTTGCTCCTCCGTTGTTCGATGCAATAGCAGGCCAAATCACAATGCTATACTGCAGGGTAGACACAACAAAATCCACTCGCTCCCCCTATGGGATACTTATCATGTGTAGAGCCCTTATCCTGGCTCTATGAAAGGATTGCCTCTGAGGTCCCTAGAGGTGAACTCCAACCGTCAATCAGTGTAGGATCTCTCTGGTCCGGATGTTGTGGGGGAAAAGGGAATAGTAGAAAAACCCAGGACCGAAGATATAAAATATTTATTAAAATAAACCAATAAAATGAGTCAATTGACCAATAATTACTCCATAAAATACAGTCCTGAGTTGCGTTTCACCATGCCCTGTGGCTTCCTCAATCAGTAAGGAAAAGCTTACACACTGTAAGTTCCCCATATCCAGAGGTAGTTGTGTCATAACGTGTGCAATCAGAAGTTCTCTAAAGGTCCTGGGGTAACCAATTGTGTTGGACCATGTTACAGCCTGCCTTTTGACTGTCTGACTGGATGACTTCCTGTTTTCCAAAGCTCAAACTCTCTAAAACTGAACTTCTCTTCTTCCCATCCTCTAAATTCTACATTCTTGCGTCCATTTCCCTTCAGGTGAATAGTGCCACCATTATTTCTACCTTTCAGGCTTCTTTCCTCGGGGTCCTCTTGGAATCTGATCTGCCCTTTACTCCTCACATTCAGTCACTAACCAAAACTTGCTACTTCCACCTAAAAAAAAACATTGCACGCTTCCGTCCTTTCTTAATCAGGACTCTACTAAAATGCTCTTCCAAACTCTTACTATCTCCCTTCTTGACTACTGTTATCTCCTTCTCTCTGGCCTTAAAAGATCCCAGATTCTCCCTATGCAGTCTGTTATGCTTGCCTGTGCCAGACTAATCTTATTGATTTTTTTGATTGGGTAACAAAAATAATAGACACAGGTGGTGCAGTAGACATTGCTTATTTAGATTTCAGTAAGGCTTTTGATACTGTTCCGCATAGAAGGCTTATCAATAAATTGCAATCTTTGAGCTTGGATTCCTATTGTTGAATGGATTAGGCAGTGGCTGAGTGACAGGCACAGAGGGTTGTGGGTAAATGGAGTTATTCGGGCGCAAGGTCTTGTTACCAGTGGGGTACCTCAGGGGTCAGTACTTGGACCTGAAGGGATTTCACCCTTGATTCCCTTCCCCTACACAGTTAAAACATCCAAAAGCCTTTCTGTATCTAAATAATAAAACTCATGTTTTACGCAAGATAACTGTAGTTTAGGAATGCGGCTCACGGCTGTATCTCTGAAAGGTCGCGTGTTTTCTTTATTATCGTTGTAAACAGCTCATGTCCTTGTACACGCCAAGGCAGTAATCAACTTAACTAGAACACATAGAAAAGACCGGTCACTGTGTCCGTACAATTGAAACCATAATATGAACTTTAAAAACTTCTTAGGAATGTGTATTTCTCTGAATTTCTGCAAGCACTTACGTGTGAAAGTAACAAACAACAATAATTTGTTTATGCCGCATGAGATATGTTACCTTCGCCTCAGTGTGTCACGACTGATTAACGTGGTATTTTGTATATGTTGCAAGATGTATGACGCATATTGCTTTTCCACTTGCGTAAGTGGTTTTTACAATATAAGGCTAGCGTCTTGAAATATTAAAGTCAGAGAGATTCTGCCAACTGAGCATCGGTTATCTGTCTGTGTTCTTTCTGGTCCAATCTCTCTCCCAGCGCTGGACGAGTGTTTCCTCTACCGAGTGTCCATCCCACCAAAGGGTCAAGTGACCAGTTAACCCCTTCACTTGGAGGCACTGCTGAGATCTCCGACAGGCTCTGCTCATTTAACCGGGTGAGTACCATATGTACTCCGGTATGTGACAGAGACCGCTGTGAGATAAAACGAACTCGGGGTTAACACTAAAGTTCTAAAGTTCTAAAGTTTTAAAGACAATAAGGGAGGTCTGGGACTACCTTATCTAAAGAATCCAAAGACAAAGAGATTGTTATATTTGGGAGGACGCTCGGTGTGGAACCTCGTGAATCATTGTTTTATTTGTTTGTTTGTCTATGATTTAAAGTATAAGTGTATGGTATAATCAGGTGAATTAGTAGATGGTAAGACGAACATTCCCTGACTGTTGTTATATTTTGTCTGTTTGTAACTTGTTTGTATAAAGCATAAGAATATGGGGAATAATAATAGTTATAATGAATATCCACCCCCAGAGACAGGAGAACCATGCAATGATTATGTAATTAGAATAGGGGGTACAGATAGATACCTGGTAGATCCATGTAGTACCTGGTAGATCCAGAGTTGTGATCCCTTCCCACGAGAAGGAGACAACAGTCCATTTCATATGGATATGGTAAAAGGTCTCTGTCTTGGAGACTCAGAAGCATTTCCATATTACGAAGGAGATCCAGAGTGAGATAAACAGTATATGCAATTAGGAGGAGAACAATGGCTTCTAACCCCAACTCACTGATAAATGGCGAGATGACCCAATGATTACTTTGTATATACATGGCAAATCTATCGCATTTATGGCAGATACAAGTGCAACCACCAGTACTCTGGAGGCTTGTCACTACACGGGTCCCCTTTCTGAGTCAGAACCTTCCACGGGTATCAATGGCGTATCCACACCTACATACACCACTGTTCCTCTCCTTTTAACCCCCGATGACGGCACAACCTTGTTACAACATTGTTTTACAATTATCAAAGATTGCCCTGTTAGCCTACTGGGAAGGGTCTACTGGCTCTTTTACAACTGTCCATACACAACACACCAGATAGCATCCACATTGAAAGCCCGGTAATCCTGACTTTATGCAGGACACGTCACTTTTTCCTAACCACAGACACCGCGCCCCCTGAATTACAGGAGTTCACCTCCCTATGGTCACAAGGTCCTTTCGACACCGGAATGATACCATGCACCCCTTATAAGGCCCGAGTGCACACGAATGTTGACCCCGTATACCAAAAACAGTACCCGTTGTCCCAAGAAAAGATTGAGGGTATCAGACCTATGCTGCAACAGTTTCTGACAGAAGGTATCCTGGAAGAGGTTGTGTCCCCCTTTTCCACTCCCATCAACTCTGTCCGCAAACCCGATGGGTCAGTTAGGTTTGTCCAAGACCTGCGCGCCATTAACTCACTAATAATTCCCATTGCTCCCATAGTTCCTGACGTTACAACGCTTC
Organism: Leptobrachium leishanense; assembly: GCA_009667805.1. Lineage (NCBI taxonomy): Eukaryota > Metazoa > Chordata > Amphibia > Anura > Megophryidae > Leptobrachium > Leptobrachium leishanense. The sequence continues at coordinate 251,744,171 of CM019064.1, forward strand.
TTTCCTCTGTTCCCGCAACACACAGTCATTTCACAGTCATCGACCTAAAGAACGCATTTTTTTAGCATTCCTGTGGACCCTGACACGGCACTACTATTTGTTTTTTCTTTTGAGGGTTGTTAGTATACACGGAAGCGCCTCCCTCAGGGGTATATTAATGCCCCAGTGGTCTTTGCCATCGTGCTTCAAACCGCTTTAAAATCGTGGCACCCCAGCCAAGGTTCAGTCCTGCTACAGTATGTGGATGATCTCCTCCTCTGTAGTCCATCAGGCGAAGCCGCCAAGGCTGACGGACTGTCACTCCTACAATGGTTACAAGATTGTGGTCATAAGGTTTCACTTGAAAATTACAATGGTGTCAAACACAGGTTGAATATCTAGGTTTTGTTTTACGGCAGGGGGAAAGGAGTATCAGTCACAAAAGGATCCAGACTGTCATGGGCCTGGTCACCCCAAGTACCAGAAAAGAAATGCTATCTTTCCTGGGAATGATAAACTACTGTAGACAATGGATACCTGACTGCTCCTACTATGATAACATCCTGAGACAACACACTGTGGGGAATCCAGGCAAGCTCACCTGGACCCCTGAGATGACAAACGCATATAATGCTCTTAAAGAACGCTCTTATGTCCAGTCCAGCCTTGGGGCTCCCTGATTACATGTTACTATTTTATTTGTTTGCAAGGGACAACTGTAAAACCATGGCCGGCGTTCTCACCCAGGAACATGGGGGCCGCTTGCGTCCCATAGCTTTTTCTCTAAAGTCATGCCAACTCCAGTCCAAGGTATGCCCTCTTGCCTACGCTCTCTGGCAGCTAGCTCGATGGCGGTGCAAATGGCTACTCAGTTCACTTTAGGACATGAAATCCATTTACACACCTCCCATGACGTACTAACCCTCCTCAAAGGTATACACGCCCAACATATGATATCACAAAGACTCTCAGGCTATGAAGTGACTCTTCTCAGCAACCCGACCCTACATATAGAATATAGCATCTCTATTGTAGGTCCTTCCGCTATCCTTAACGCCCTCCTAGGACTCAAGGATATTGATGACAAAACACCCCCCGACATGACTGCCTCCTTACCATTGACTCTGATACATCCCCCCGCCCAGACATGTGCACAACCCCCGTTCCAGAAGCTGACGTAGTATTCGTAGACGGTTTATGTACCCGTCCCACAGACACCACCTACCATGCAGGTTATGCCATAGTCTCCCTGCCTAATATTATTCACGAGGCAGAACCTATCCCTACCGCTCTGCACAAGCTGCCGAGCTCATTGCTCTCACACGCGCTTGCATTCTGTACACAGGTATGCCCGTTACTATCTACACTGATTCTAAATACGCCTTCGGCGTTGTCCACGACCATGGTAAGATATGGCAGAAACGCGGCTACGTAGCAGCGGATGGTAAACCCATATCACACTCATCCCTTGTGGATGATCTCCTAAGTGACCTTATGCTCCCTCTGCCCTCACTGTTCTGCACTGTAGAGCACACACACGTAACAATGATGTCGTCCCCCAGGGGACCGAGTTAGCTGACATGGCTGCTAAACGTGCGGCCTCCACCGGCAATAGCCACCTACACCTTCCCATGTTAAAACCCCTTTCTATTGCTAATGAGTTTCTCTTCTGTGAGCTACAGCGGTACGCCATAGACACAGAGTTAGAAGACTGGTGCTATCCCACTCTACACAAGAATTTCACCTCTGGTTTGATTACCAAGGACGGTAAAGTATGCATACCCCAATCCAGTGCCACATTTTATCATTGATCAATTTCACGGCGCCAGCCACCACAGCATCAACACTACCAAACGGTTGCTAGAGTCTCGTTTTTATATCACTGATCTTCTAGCCCTCACGAAGGATTATGTTTCCCGCTGTCTCACTTGTCTCCGCATCCACCCCAACAACCCTCACCGTATCGCACATCAGCATCTAGAGTACCCCACGACTTTTTTCACACATCTGCAGATTGATTTCACACATATCCCCAGGGTTGCTGGTAGGGCTCAGGAGTACGCACTTGTCATGGTAGATATGTTCTCTCCGCTGGCCAGAAGTATTTCCCACTAGGGCAGAGGATGCTAAAACAGTGGTTCGCATTTTGACTCGAGAGATAATCCCCCGTGGGGGATTCCTCTCCAGCTCAATTCTGACAGAGGCCCCGCATTTACCTCCCTCCAGATTGACATAGAGCCTTTGTAAGGCCCTTCAGGTGGACTGGAAGTATCATATCCCTTGGCACCCGCAGAGTTCTGGCCTTGTCAAGCGCATGAACCGAGCAAACAAAGATTGTCTGCGGAAAGCTACGGGGGGCACCTTTCATAACTGGAAGTCTGTCCTCCCGATAGTTTTGGCGGAAATCCGTATGTCCGTCAATCGGAATACAGGGTTTTCTCCACTTGAGATCCTAATGGGTAGACCGTTCCCCAGCCCCTGGGCCCGTCATCAGGTACTCACTGACCTCGGGGACCTCCAGCAGGTTAGGGATGAGTATGTCAGGCAGTTGATTACTTCTTTAAAAACCACCAGAGACGAAGTTACGTTCAGATCTCTTTCCCAGGTACACCGACCCATCCTTTCCAGGAGGGGGACCGGATCCTCCTCAAGCACCTACAGGAGGGGAAACGTCCCGAGGATTTCGCCTACGGACCTCCCACCACTATTGTCGCCTTCACCAGAACCGCCATTCTACGGTGGCCAGCCCCACCTGGATCCATGCCTCCCGTGCCCAGCTAGTGCCTCCGAAAGACAAAGAGAAAGACAAAGAGAAAGACAAAGAGAAAGACAAAGAGAAAGACAAAGACAAAGCCAAAGTAAAGTCAAGCCCACGACAGCACCAAAGAGGTACTAGCGGTCATCCCAGAACCCGATAACGGGGACCTAAAGGTCCCGACCTCCTACGCCATGATGGGACAAAGGGAGAGTATCGAGACCTCCGAAGATACAGAACCGCCAACTACGGCCCATACCCCTAGACAGGATGATGACACACCCCATGCCACCCAGCCTCACCAGTCATCCACTGGTTGGGTGGAAACTATTATCATGTACCTTCTTTTGGCCCTTTTTGCATCCCTACGTTGATCCTCACCAATAGACGATTATGTTGCCCTCCGCTGACACATACGCAACCTCTCCAACCTCCAATGACAGGGAAACGATCTAGTGGGATGCTACCACACCAGGAGCACCCGGAGTAGATGCATTTGCGTGTTACCCCTTCCGCAAATGATATTTCCCACTATTCCGATGTGCTCCACTTGACGTATGTGAGGTTTCCTGGTGAAATCCCATATGTCACCATCTCGCTAGATTCATCATATGTTCTTAATTAACATATGAGGAAAAGAGGGGATTGAAGGGATTTCACCCTTGATTCCTTCCCCTACACAGTTAAAACATCCAAAAGCCTTTCTGTATCTAAATAATAAAACTCATGTTTTACGCAAGATAACTGTAGTTTAGGAATGCGGCTCACGGCTGTATCTCTGAAAGGTCGCGTTTTTCTTTATTATCTTTGCAAACAGCTCATGTCCTTGTACACGCCAAGGCAGTAATCAACTTAACTATAACACATAGAAAAGACCGGTCACTGTGTCCGTACAATTGAAACCATAATATGAACTTTAAAAACTTCTTAGAAATGTGTATTTCTCTGAATTTCTGCAAGCGCTTACGTTGTGAAAGTAACAAACAATAATTTGTTTATGCCGCATGAGATATGTTACCTTCGCCTCAGTGTGTCACGACTGATTAACGTGGTATTTTGTATATGTTGCAAGATGTATGACGCATATTGCTTTTCCACTTGCGTAAGTGGTTTTTACAATATAAGGCTAGCGTCTTGAAATATTAAAGTCAGAGAGATTCTGCCAACTGAGCATCGGTTATCTGTCTGTGTTCTTTCTGGTCCAATCTCTCTCCCAGCGCTGGACGAGTGTTTCCTCTACCGAGTGTCCATCCCACCAAAGGGTCAAGTGACCAGTTAACCCCTTCAGGACCCTTCTATTTAATATTTTTTATTAAGTGATATTGCAGAAGGTAATTAATGGAAAAGTATGTTCTTTGCTGATGACACAAAGATTTGCACAGGGTTGACGTTCTCTGGAGGATCATCCAAATGACAAATGATTTAGGTAAACTAAAAAATCGTCGGAACTGTGGCATTGAGTTTTAACGTGGATAAGTGCAAGATAATGCACCTGGGACGTAAAACCCAAGGGCTGAATATAGAATATTTGATACAGTCCTAACCTCAACATCTGAGGAAAGGGATTTAGGGGTTATTATTTCAAGAATATCTAAGGGTAAGTAGTCAATGTAATAGAGCAGCAGGAAATGCTAGCAGAATGCTTGGTTGTGTAGGGAGAGGTATTAGCAGTAGGAAAGGGAAGTGCTCATGCCACTGTACAGAGCACTGGTGAGACCTCATTGGAGTACTGTGTGCAGTACTGGAGACCGTATCTCCCAGAAGGATATAGACACCTTAGAGAGAGTTCAGAGAAGGGCTACTAAAATGGTGTACGGCTTGAAGGAAAAAGTTACCAGGAAAGGCTTAATGATCTTAAACATTTACAGCTTGGAAAAAGACGAGAACAGAGGAGATATGATAGAAACATTTAAATACGTAAAGGGAATCCACAAGGTAGAGGAAGGGAGTATATTTAAAAGGAAACAAAGTAGCAAAACAAGAGGACATAGTCTTAGATTAGAGGGGCAAAGGTTTAAAAGTAACATCAGAAAGCATTATTTTACTGAGAGGGTGGTGGATACATGGAACAGTCTTCCAGTTGAAGTGGTAGAGGCCAAAACAAATGAATTTAAGTATTTTAAGTATAATTTTAAGTATGTAATTGAATTTAAGCAGGCATGGGATAGGCATAAGGCTATCCTAAACAAAAGATAAATCCAGGTAAAGTATCCATGTAATTGGGCAGACTAGATGGGCCGAAAGGTTCTTATCTGCCGACATTTTTCTATGTTTCTATGTTCATACACCTCACATCCTGCACCTCTCACACCTCACCCCTTTGTCCATCTCTACACTGGCTCCCTGTTTCCTTTTAGAATCCACTTAAAAATACTGGTCCTCACGTACAAACCTCTCCATAATCACTCCCCTGCCTACATCTCCTCCCTTATTAGCAGGTACATCCCGTCCCGACCACTTCGCTCTGCCAATGATCTGACACGATCAGTTCCTCGTACCTGCAACCCGAACTGCCGCCTTCAAGACTTCTCCCGAGCTGCCCTTTCTATGGAACTTCCTCAACCGCAACATCAGACTCTCCTCGTCTCTCCAGTCCATCAAGAAGTCTCTGAAAATACATTACTTTAGAGAAGCCTATCGGCTCACTCCATGATCCCCACTGTTCATCTCTTGCTCCTTCTTCCCACACAGCCCGCATGCGCCCCGCTACTTCTTGTACTCTATTCACCCATACCTTATGTGTCACCCCTCTCCTCTTAGATTGTAAGTTCTCGAGCAGGGTCCTATCTCCTACTGTTCTGTGTGTAATGTGTATGTATATTTGTAATTCTGTCTCTCTGTTTGTACAGTGCTACGGAACTTGTTGGCACTTTATAAATGCTTGTAACTGCATGCCTAGCAATAGTGTAATCACCAGTAGGTCTCCACAGATCTGCCATTGGTGGTCATGGCACTTAATTGCTTCCAGAAGTAATTTCATATTTGCATATGTTTCACTCTCAGGTTTTCCAACCCCAATATTTGCTTTATGTACTACCTTAATTAGCCGTTCGGAGCGCCACATGCTTCATTTCATATACATATCCTAAAAGATCATAAATGGGCTATATCTTGGAAATGAGTTAACTAAGCATTTTAAATGTCATATTTGTTTTTAACATACTGAAATCAATACGAAATAAGGATTTTCAAGTCAGAAACAATTTCATCTTTGGCCAATGATATTGAAGGCTCTTAATCCTTTTAATGGACGAATTGAGCCTCTCCACATTCCATGAAGCAAGTCTATAAGCAAGTAGCACTGGTGAAGATTTGAGTGGCAGTTACAGGGGAGCGACAGGTGTGAGTGGGATAGATCCACAAAAAGCGTGCAACACAGATATCTCCATCGGAAAGTTTATTGAAAAAAAATGCAGGTAAAAATGCGACGTTTCGGTCCTACAGGACCTTAATCTTGCAAGATTAAGGTCCTGTAGGACCGAAACGTCGCATTTTTACCTGCTGCATTTTTTTTCAATAAACTTTCCGATGGAGATATCTGTGTTGCACGCTTTTTGTGGATCTATGGATGTTCTTTGAGGTTTGGGCGGACCTCGCTGGCGTTTGCACCAGGACTTCTCCACTAGCCTGATAGAGCACTCCCTTGGAAGGTACACCACGCTTTCTTTGTTTTGATCTCCCATGTGAGTGGGAGGTATCACTGGGGATACCAATTGGTAAAATGCAGCCATAGTATGATAAAGTTTGCAATAATAGGGGCTGGGGACTGTCCCAGCAGCTGCTCCAACACCCCAAACAAAGCAATGCAGAATGTGTTCAGTCGCAATGTAATATATACTTGACCCATAACATTTTAAAATTAAGCAACGTAAAATAAAAGTCTATGGCAGTGATGGCACCTTTCCAATGATACCAAACAAGACTACATAACGTGTAAAATTAAAAAAAAAAAAATTTTTTGTATTATTATTCACTTCTAACGCAAACAATGCCCCTGCATTAATTCAACTTCCTTTTCCCCACACTGTGAGAAAGTTTGGAGGTGATGGCATAATGCATTATTACGCATTGTTTCATTTAATGCACAATCCAATGCACCACTGCAAGAAGAGGCTGGGGTACTTGGGACCCCTTATTGCCATTCTTTACACCCTACTTGGTCAACTGAGGTGTCAGTAGAAAGGCCAGAGTCTGGCCTTCCCAATGATACCAAACATGGCCATGTAAAATATAAAACAAATCAAAAAGCAAAAGATAATAAGTAAAAATAAAAACCTTTTTTATCCCTAAGGCTGTGAAATTGTCCATTTTTAACATCTAAAATTAACAACGCTGCTGCCATTACTCACTGTCTCTTTTCCCATGCTGGTAGCAACTTCAGTGTTTTATACAGTCATATTTTTCATTAAAAAAAATACAAGCAAAAAAATATTGTTTTTCAGTTTTAATGAAAATTGCATATGTAGCGCTCACTCCCGGAGGAGCCGCTGAAAATGAACCACGGGTCAGTCTCCCCGCACTAGGGAATAAATATACTCCAACACGCTGGACAGTTTTACAATTTAAAAGGTTTACTAAAAGGTTTGCAGCTCTTAAGACACGGTATATGCAGGAAGATTTACAGTACTTTCGTAACACGATAAACGCGTAGCGGTAAAAGAAACGAAAACACGAGGGCTTCGTATTTTCGGAAAAAAACCCCGACCGAGCAGAAAATTAAAAGATACGAAATTCGAGGAAAAAACCGCGTAGCGGGACACAATAAAATACACAGTTCTCGTATCACGGTGAACGCGCAGCGGGAACAAAAAGAGGGAAAATGTTCGGAATGTAACTTTAACTTTGCCCCCTTGTCCCGGTTCGGAAAAGGAAAATGAGTCCTGCACAGGTTAAGTCCAGAACATGAGGTGATATGTATTTGTGTGTGTGTAGAGTACCCGGTACTTCTCAACTGGCCAGTGAGTTTACTTTAGCGATGTCTTCGACTAGTCAGTTGGGGCCCTGTGGGTTTTAGAAGGAAACAGCAGCGTACGCTCTTATTTAAACACGGCCTTGGGGCCTCTCACCCATCCAGCGCAAGCTTAGATTCGGCTGGCCCAGGACGCCTCTCCGCTCGATGTTGCCGGGGATGCGCCGACACCGGATCTGTTGTCTGGCCCTCTGTCTGTCAGCCGCGACTCATCCAGCTTACCGCCTGCTCCCCGCTTCGATCGACCGCGGTACTCCTCACTCCTGGGGTCTTCTCTCCTTCAGCTGCACTTGAATAGCATAGAGGGTGAGGTCTGTGTCCCGCAAGCTGAGTGAGCCAATCCTGAAAGCCCGATCCACTCTGTCTGCGCTCCGGCCTATCTTTGGTCTCTCTCTTTACTTTGTGCATCCGCTCTCCTTGACTCCCTGGCGCGCTCTGCCTGTTCTCCACGAGGTGCAGGATGTACAGCTCTCCACAAACCCACCCACTTCCTGTTTCTTCGCAAAGCATGCATGGACATGTAGTTCAAGTGTCCAGGGTCTTTAATCGTGATAGTCTCCATCTTGTGGCCAAAAATGGGTACTGCCACAGTAAACTTTAACACATCGCTACACTCTCCCCCTCCTAGAACTCTTGGGTCTCTCAAGGAGGTACAACAGTTACATTATCTTTTTACAATTTGCACACAGTTTATACAGCATACATGCAGTGGGTTAGAAACACTTTCTCAAGCTGATTCATGTTCTGGGCTACCTCAGCTAACAAAGCAGACACTTCGGGCAATCTCTGTACAGTGGTGATGGCCTCTTCAGTGCTATGTCCGGGTGAGTCATAGGTAAGACGCTGGGGCGGCCGAATAGAGCGTTTTTGTTCAGGCTCCCTCCGTTCCTCTTCAGGTGGAAGTACTATGGGCGTTGGCTCAATTTCTCTTTCTATCACTGGAGCAGACGTTTCTTCAGAGTATGATCCCTCCAGTGAAGGCATAGAACCGTAATCACCTGAATAAGCTTCCGGAGCTACCGGATCCCCACAGCCTCAGGGCTTCCCACTGAAATTCAAGCGGCTCAGAGATATCAACAGTCTCAGGGACTTCCAACAAGAATTCAGGAGCCTCAGGCCTCAAATTACTCTCCCATCGTTCCGGAACTGAGGATCTCTTCAGGCTCCGGTGAACGTATCCAGTCCAGACAGAAACTTTCTTCCTCACTGTCCCTTTCGCTCTCTTCGACAGCCCCGGGTCTGTTGAGACCGAGTAACAGGAGGGACACGTGGAGCACGGATTCGCCGGAGGAAGTTCGTTTTCCACTGGTACCCTCACAGCTCTCTCAATGGTAACAAGTGATTTCGGTGCCAATTCTTGAGGGACCAGCCTTTCCATCAGGGCGAATCTGATACACCGGCAAACCTGGCAGTTGTTTGCAAACAATGTAAACCTGAGAACTCCATCTATCCGCCAGCTTGTGTCTCGCAGCAGCACCCAAATTCTTCAACAGAACCCTATCACCGGGTTGTAAATCCTGTACTCGAACCTTCAGATCATAGTTCTTCTTGTTCCTTTGCTCCCTGTTACCTGACGTCAAACGAGCCTGTTCAAACGCAGAAGCCAGATTCTTCCGAAGTCTATCCACATAGTTTTATGAGAAGCTACCGACGTCTGGTCTAGAGATAACCCAAATGCCAAATCAACCGGCAGTCGAGCTTCTCTTCCGAACATAAGACGGTACGGTGAATATCCAGTGGCATCACTCTCCGTACTGTTATATGCATGCACCAGAGTAGCTATGTGACGACTCCAACTCTGCTTCTCCACATTAGACAAGGTCCCCAGCATATTTAGCAGCGCGTGCGATTAAACCTTTCAGGCTGAGCATCACCTTGAGGGTGGTATGGCGTAGTTCGAGTCTTTTGAATTCCCAACAACTCCAGCAATTGCCCGACCAATCTACTTTCAAAGTCTCTTCCCTGATCAGAGTGTATTCTTCTTGGCAGGCCGTAATGAACAAAGAACTTTTCCATCAGCACCTTCGCCACTGTCGGAGCGCGTTGGTCTTTGGTAGAAAAAGCTTGGGCATAACGGGTAAAGTGATCAGTCACTATCAGAATATTCCCTTGCCCACTAGCATCCGGCTCTAAGCACAGGAAGTCAATGCACACCAAATCCATGGGTCCCTGACTCTGTAGATGGCTCATTGGAGCAGCTCGGGTTGGTAGAGTTTTCCTCTGAATGCACCTCAGACAGGAATGGCAATAACTCTCAACTTCAGCCCTCATGCAAGGCCAATAAAACCTATCTCGCACCAACTTAAAAGTTCTCTCCGCACCCAAATGTCCATGCTCATCATGTAATGATCGCAACACACTCTCCCTGTGTTTAGTGGGGAGAAATAACTGTTGAATCTCTTCGGAATTGGTCGAGGGGCCCCTTCGGTAGACCACCCCATCCAACATCTTCAACCGCTCCCACTCTTTGTAAACCAATCTGGCTCCATCCGGGGAATTGGTTAACAGAATCTCTCGCTGGTTTGTAGTCAGGGCCTTTATGGTCAATGCAATCAAAGGGTCTCTAGCTTGATCCGCTTTCAAATCCTGCTTGGAAAAGGTAGGTAGATTTTCATCCCTCAATTGCGTAGGGTTACAGTAGAACTCAGGAACAGCCGCGGCCATGACTCCTATGGCCTCCGCTTCAACTCCTCCCTTGACCCGGCGTTCTGTTCCTTGACACAAAGCTTGCACCCCGTCTGGAGTTACCTGAGTCCATTCTGTAGTGTAGGGTCTTCTCGACAGAGCATCAGCATCTCGATTGTTCACCCCAGGGCGATACTTCAGGCTGAACCGAAACCCTGACAGAGCGGCCAACCACCGATGTCCCGTTGCGTCCAGTTTCGCAGTAGTAAGAATATAGGTGAGAGGATTATTATCCGTCTTGATCACGAACTCAGCTCCATACAGATAGTCTTTCAACTTGTCCACCACTGCCCACTTCAAGGCTAGGAACTCCAGTTTGTGAGTAGGATAGTTCTTCTCAGAAGGCGCAAGGCTCCGGCTCACATACGCCACAGGCCTCAGCAATCCATCATACTCCTGATATAGGACTCCTCCCAGACCTTCTCGGCTGGCATCCACATGTAGTTCATACGGCTTGTGAGGGTCCGTATAGGCCAGAACAGGAGCTCGGGTTAGATTCTCTTTCAGCTTCACAAACGCACCTTCACATTGACTAGTCCATTCACCTTGTATGGACTCTTTAGCTTTCCTGGTCCTGGAGCGGATGGGTTTCGGTCAGAGACCTTACAGCCTTCTTCGGTGGTTTCTTTCTGTAGGAGTTTGTTCAGCGGCTGAGCTATCTTTGCAAATCCTCCCACAAATCTTCGATAGTATGAGCAGAATCCCAAGAAAGATCTAAGTTCAGTGACGTTTCGAGGTCTAGGCCAAGAAGCTACGGCCTCCAACTTTCGAGGATCTGTCGAAACACCTTCTGCCGAGACTACGTGTCCCAGATATGTGACTGAGGGTAAACAGAACTGGCATTTCTCCAGAGACAATTTCAACCCCTCTTCATGGAGCCTCTTCAAGACCTTCTCCAAACGTTGCTCATGCTCCTCCAGAGTCTTCCCGAACACAATTATGTCATCCAGGTACACTAACACTTCGATTAGATTCATATCCCCGACTGTCTTCTCCATCAACCGTTGAAACGTGGCTGGAGCTCCCGTCAGACCTTGAGGCATTCTATTGAACTCAAAGAACCCCAGTGGACAAATGAACGCAGTTTTCTCTTTGTCTTCAGGTGCATCGGTATCTGATGATATCCGCTTCGAAGGTCTAGTACACTGAACCACTTTGCTCCAGACAAACACTGTAAGGCATCTTCAATCCGAGGAGTGGCGTATTGGTCGGGGATGGTTCTTCGGTTCAGGGTGCGATAGTCTATGCACAAGCGGACAGAACCATTCTTCTTCCGGACCAGCACTATTGGAGATGCATATGGGCTCCTGGACTCTTGAATCACATTGGTTCTCTGCAACTCATTTAGCTGTTCTCGCAGATCATCCAAGTCTCCCAGCGGAACTCGCCTTGACCTTTCACGAAACGGCTTGTCTTCTTGCAACCGAATGCGGTGTTCCGTACTCTTAGCCAGGCCCACATCGAACTCATCTTTCGAGAATAATTCTTTCCACTTTAGAACTTGAGACTGAAGACGTTTCTTCCACTCAGGTGAGATGGGGGCGTCTTTAGGGTAGAATCTTTCATCCGAAATCTCTTTATCCACTCCCCTCCTAAATCAGTGGAGAGGGGTGTAGCAGACTCTACTTGCCCGATAGGCATTCGTGCTTTAAGGACTACTGGAGAATCTGTCACATTGCACACACTGACCGAGACTCTTCCTCGTGTTCTCTTCAAGGCTTTTTGTGGAGATTATTTCAGGAATTACTTCGACTCCGATTTCACTCCCATGACTGACATCGGTTCCCAGCACCACATAGGGCCTGGTTGCGATCCGTTCAACTTGACTGAAACCTGGAAGCTCGCTACTTCTCCTGCTTGCAGAACCTTCTCTGTCCCACCCAGTCTCCACAGTCTTCCCACCTCAGCAGGTGCTTTCCGTTCTTCAACCATCCTCTGATAGACCGGTCGTAACATGGGGTGCACTCCTTGAGTTGACCCTTCTTCCACTACGATGGGGTCAGGAGACGCCGCACTAGGTCCGTGTTCGTCCCCACTATCAGAGAGCTTCTGTTTGCACCCGAGGGTCGGGGGCACACAATGGCCAAGGCGTCACAGCCCCCAGACTGTCCGATGACTTCAGATCCGATCTCCAACCTTACTTGCAGATACCCGTCATAAGGGAGTTTCTCAGTGCCGATACCCCATATTTCCAATCCTTCAATTCTTGCAGAGGAATGTGCTTTAAGTGTTTCTCATAGAAGTCTTTATAAATCAAAGTCACTTGAGCCCCTGAATCTAACAGAGCTTTGGTGTAGACTCCCTCCACTTGGATTGGCACAATCGGAGAAGGACCTATCAGCTGGTCAGGAAACTTGGTGGAGGTATCCGGACGCTTAGACCCAGTTTGCTGGACCCTGGCCTTTTTCTTGGCCCGTGCAGGTTTTGGGTGTGCATTGCCTCCCCATGACGTAGACCCGGATGCTAAGGGAGTGACTCTTTCCATTCTGGCAGGCTCAGCAGTTGGCTTGACTTTGGGCCCTCTTGCCCTCTTAGTTTTAAATTGGTTCTTGGAGCGAGATTCAACTTCTGGGCACCTAGGTTGCTCCTTTACTGGTGCCCTCTGGCGTTTCCCGCTGGTGGAGTAGATAACAGTCCCTCTAGGGCTTTCAGCAGCCACTCAACTTTATCCTTCTCAGGCTTCCGGCCTTTACACTGCGCACGGAAATGGCCCATTTCTCCACAACCGAAACATCTCTTCCTCGAAAGTGGAGACACGGTTGCTTGTTGCGGTTCTGATAAGAGATTTGAACCAGACGCCACGGCAACTTCAGTCGTCTGCATACCTGTTAGGAACTTTTGCATTCCCCCTGCATCTCGGTCACCTTCATCAACACCCTGCACAATTCGGCGTGCGCTTTCTGCAGTTCAGTTTGAGCTTCCTGTACCTTCTTTACAGTCTTGAACAACTCGCTTCGTTCAGAAGAGTTCGATTCTTTAGCAGCCTTTTCGACGAATTTAAAACCGACTAACTGCTCCTGTTCATCCAGGTCAGATCCATAGGTGTCTAACGAGTCGTTTTCAGGCTGCAGACCGTCGTTATATCTTGCAGGTTGTGCATAAGCCCTTTCTCCCCGCCTGAAGGATTTCTCTTCCAGCAGAGCTCCTCCTCTCGTACAACTCGGATCAGTTCCAGGTACTTCAACTCTTGATTGACTGCTCTGCTTCTCAGCTGCATCATCACCAGGATCTAACGGTTGAGAGCCCCTCAGGATCTGCTTTATTCGTATCTTATCTACGTCAGCCGGTTTGGCCCCTTTCTTGAGGAGTATTTGGTGCAGAATCTTATCCAAGCGCCGCATGTAATCAATCATTCTCTCACCTCTCTTCTGATAGGTGTGTTCGTACTGATATACTAGTTCCGCTGCCTTTTCTGTTCGCCCAAACACTTCTTCAAGAACGTTCAGATAATCCAAAGCAGTACAATCTTTTCTACTCAGTTTTAGGTTTCTCACCGCTTCTGACGCAGGTCCCTTTAAACTCTCGGTGATCCTTTGCTTTTTCTGGGCCTCAGGGACGTCCCACTCATCCAGTGCCTGCATCGCCTGTTCCACCCATTCCTCAAAGGTTTCTTCTCCCGCCGGAGTTGGTACATTTCCTGTAAAGTTCCTTAACCGTCGATAACCGAAATTAGTGTGAGGAGGGCTTGTTTTCTGACATTTAGCCAGCAAATCTCCAATAGCCACGATAAATTCAGGCCCGATCATGGCCAACGGACTGGGCGCGGGAACACTTTCGGCTTCGCCACGTGGCGCACTTGGCTGAATCAGTTGGACTTCCACCTCATCGGTCAGCTCCACGCTCGCGCCCCGAAAACATGCTGGAATACCTTTTCTCCATTCGAGAAGAACATGCGTGTGAGAGGTATCTGGGTTTTTCTTAATGTCCAGAATTAACCCCGATGATCTGGTGCTAGCGTGGCCACGGCCTGGCGAATCTGATCTTCGGCCCAAGTGTCTGCAGGAATATCCATGACTATGCAACATGCTAACTGACTACTGTGCTCCCCACACCATTCGGCAGCAGTGTCTGGATCCATATTTAACCCTTTAGATGCGGTTTTTCCAGAGACTGAATCCCGGACGAGCCCCCACGTGTAGCGCTCACTCCCGGAGGAGCCGCTGAAAATGAACCACGGGTCAGTCTCCCCGCACTAGGGAATAAATATACTCCAACACGCTGGACAGTTTTACAATTTAAAAGGTTTACTAAAAGGTTTGCAGCTCTTAAGACACGGTATATGCAGGAAGATTTACAGTACTTTCGTAACACGATAAACGCGTAGCGGTAAAAGAAACGAAAACACGAGGGCTTCGTATTTTCGGAAAAAAACCCCGACCGAGCAGAAAATTAAAAGATACGAAATTCGAGGAAAAACCGCGTAGCGGGACACAATAAAATACACAGTTCTCGTATCACGGTGAACGCGCAGCGGGAACAAAAAGAGGAAAAAATGTTCGGAATGTAACTTTAACTTTGCCCCCTTGTCCCGGTTCGGAAAAGGAAAATGAGTCCTGCACAGGTTAAGTCCCAGAACATGAGGTGATATGTATTTGTGTGTGTAGGGTACCCGGGTACTTCTCAACTGGCCAGTGAGTTTACTTTAGCGATGTCTTCGACTAGTCAGTTGGGGCCCTGTGGGTTTTAGAAGGAAACAGCAGCGTACGCTCTTATTTAAACACGGCCTTGGGGCCTCTCACCCATCCAGCGCAAGCTTAGATTCGGCTGGCCCAGGACGCCTCTCCGCTCGATGTTGCCGGGGATGCCGACCACCGGATCTGTTGTCTGGCCCTCTGTCTGTCAGCCGCGACTCATCCAGCTTACCGCCTGCTCCCCGCTTCGATCGACCGCGGTACTACTCTCACTCCTGGGGTCTTCTCTCCTTCAGCTGCACTTGAATAGCATAGAGGGTGAGGTCTGTGTCCCGCAAGCTGAGTGAGCCAATCCTGAAAGCCCGATCCACTCTGTCTGCGCTCCGGCCTATCTTTGGTCTCTCTCTTTACTTTGTGCATCCGCTCTCCTTGACTCCCTGGCGCGCTCTGCCTGTTCTCCACGAGGTGCAGGATGTACAGCTCTCCACAAACCCACCCACTTCCTGTTTCTTCGCAAAGCATGCATGGACATGTAGTTCAAGTGTCCAGGGTCTTTAATCGTGATAGTCTCCATCTTGTGGCCAAAAATGGGTACTGCCACAGTAAACTTTAACACATCGCTACACATATTTTTGCTTAAAAAGAGTTGCAGGTTCTCCATTTATGATTTATTTTTCATAATGACTAACACATAAAGGGTTATTCAGAGAGAGCTGATCTGGCCCCGAGGTTGCACCGAACATTGAATTTCCTCGTACGTTGCAATTTCGGGGCCATTTGGCTATTCAGAAAGTAGGCAGTTTGCCAAATTTTGGCGAATTGCCTGCAAGTATGGTGCCTGTTCGAGGGCAGTGAAATCCCCCCTAGAGAAGCAATGGTTCATCCATTCAGAGTACACTGAACAACAGCGAAAAGTTGTCGAAATGCCCTGCTGTTCGGTGGTTTCATTTGGCAGGTTTAATCTGGCGAATCCCATAGGCTTCACTCCTGTTTTTATTCAATATCTAATAAACCATTTAGTCTTTTAATATATAGCAAAAAGTCTCTTTATTTTTTTTATGCACTTTTTGCGATTCTTTTCGTCAAATTTTTTTTTCGGATTGCTTTTAAATAGTTTTTTTTTCCTGTAACAGACCTTTTTATTATTATTCATAGGAACTTCTATGTTAATTCCAGACATTTTTGTTCAGTAGTTCCAATTTGGCACTTTAAATCATTGTGGTTTTTTTTTTTTTCCCGTCTGCCTGCTTATCGACTTTTTTCTGCGTCTGGTTGGTGATGTGTTCATCGGCTGTGTTTGGCGGCTATCCAGCGGGTTTGCGGCAACTGTCCGGCGAGTTAACGGTGGTGGGCGACGGGTTGGTGGCGGCGTTCGGCGGCCGTCTCACCGCACTTCGGGGACCCTGCGGTAAATGCTGAATTCACTGCAGGGTCAGCGAATCAGAACCCCCTGAATAACCCTGATAGAATATACACTGAGTTGCCAGATTATTATGACCACTGTGACATAAGGAAAGGGAAGGTCATTGAGGGGCGATACATTCCCCCTCTTTTCTGTCCTATGTGCAGAAGTAGTTGAATCCAGACCAGCTTTTCAGGCTGAATGTGGGGTCTGAATATCCAGGTTTTGTGTCTCTCCCCTGGCTTGTTAATTACTTAATTGATGCCTTTCCAGGGGAGATAAAAAAAATGGGATGCTGAAACAGGAAGTTGCTCTGGCCTGGGACTCAGTCTGCATTCTGAGAGCTACAAACTGAAAGGTGTGTGTGTGTGTGTAAAAGGTTGGTTAAAGTATTTTTGTTTGTTTGAGGTAAGCTCACCACTTGTTAGAGAGGGAACCTATCTGTTTAGTAAGAGCCTGAATGGCAAGTATTTATTTATTCATTTTGTTTTATTGCAACCGTTTAACTAAACACTGACTGCTGGACAGATTTAAAATAACTTTTGCTGCCTGGACTACCTTTTTCCCAGTAAAGGTAACCTCCATTTGAGCTATACCCCTATACCACCTGACTTTTTTAGGCAAATTAGCTATAATTTCGCTCTGAAGTTGCTAGAGGGTCAGACCATTATAAATAGGGAAGCCGGTTGTTTACCACTACAGTAGAAGTGATTTTTTTTTTCTGAAGATATGGGTAAACAATGCAAATTAACAGCCTTCAAACGTTGGATGATTGTTGGCGCTCGGAGCCATGGAGCGAGTATCAGCAAAACAGCAGAATTTGTTAAATGTTCAAGAGCAGCTGTTGTTAAAGTGTTAAGACTGGACTGTCAGCTGAAAATCTGGTTCTGAACGTGCGAATTGTGGCCGTCAGCGACTAGTCAATGTTAAGGCAGAACGCAGAGTGGCAAGACTGTTACAAGACATCAGAAGGGCAACAGTGCATCAGATTACTGCAGATCTTAATCAGGGATCCTCTCAAATGATCTCTGAACGCTCTGTTCGCCGTACACTGCATCGTATGGAATATAGAAGCTAAAGGCCTGTTCGAACATGTGAAGGAACCGTTCCCTTCCGTCTGTCCTGGCTCTCCAGACATCCCTTCGTTGCGGTCAGCCCGGCTACTGGGAGCGCTGTCCTCAGCGCCTCGAGCAGCTTGACCTGCCTGCTTCTGTTCCTCTGCCCTGGAGCCGTTAGGAATCTCCAGAAGGCCGCTCTCTGCCTTCTGAGGGTGATAGTGTATAGTGTAGCGTCGCTGAAATAAAGACACCAGGCGCGGCTGTATGCTTTAAAACAGGATCCTCTCTCTCTGAGCTCTGAGAGTTCTCTGACTTTTTAACCCCTTCCCGACCGCGGACGTACCATGTACGTCATTGCAGCGGGTCTCTCTTAGACCCGCTGACGTACATGGTACGTCCTGCCGTTTTTGAGCTGCTGGAAGCGATCGGATCGCTTCCAGCAGCTCAAACGCCATTGCAGGATGCCTGGGAGTCCAGGCATCCGTGCAATGGCCGTTAGAAGTGCCGGGGCACCATGTGATCGCTCCCGGGAGCGATCTACATCCGGTTGCACCGGAGAGGTGCCCGGCACTTCTACAGAGCGCTGGAAGCGATCGGATCGCTTCCAGCTGCTCTGAGCATATTACAAGGATGCCTCGACATCGAGGCATCCTTGTAATATACTTACCTGCCGCTGGTCCGTCCGTGATCGCTCCCCCCGAGCGATCACTTCCGGTAGCGGCAGGAAGTACTGAGTGCCACGAGGTATCGTGGCACTCAGTACAAAATCGATCACTTCAGTGATCAGGTGCTCTGCTGGGTGCCTCGAGGGATCAAGGCACCCAGCAGAGTAAAAAAAAGTGAAAAAAAGTAAAAAAAAAGTGTAAAAGAAAAAGTAAAAAAAAGTGTGTAAAAAAAGTGTAAAAAAAGAAAAATAAATAAAATAAACTGACAGTTAGGGGTAGGGTTAGGGTTAGGGTTAGGGTTAGGGTTAGGGGTAGGGTTAGGGTTAGGGTTAGGGTTAGGGGTAGGGTTAGGGTTAGGGGTAGGGTTAGGGGTAGGGTTAGGGTTAGGGGTAGGGGTAGGGTTAGGGTTAGGGTTCTAAGGGCAGGGGTAGGGTTAGGGTTCTAAGGGCAGGGTCATCTTGGGGCTGAGTGGGATGTTCCTAGCCTGCCTCATCAGAGAGGCAGGCTAGCAACATCCAATCAGAAGTTAGAAAAAATCAAAATAAAATTTCTAATTTGTCAGGTCAGGCCAATATTTTGTAAATATTGGCTCTGACCTCTGTGATTCTCCCTCCCTCTCCTCACTTGTGTTTTGGTGAGCGAGAGAGAGAGATCAGATTTGACAGGTTAGAGATTTTAGTGAGATTTAGTGAGATTAGAAAAATTGAGGCAGATTTAGAGAGATTTTAGGGAGATTTAGAAGAATTGAGGCAGGTTTAGAGGGATTTAGAGAGATTTAGGTGTTTATTTGTATTTTCTTGTGAAACCCAACGGTTCTTCTAAGAACCAACAATCCGCTTATATATATATAATAATTATAAAATTTTATAATCTATTATATATAATGTCTGAGAGGGTGTACAGCGCCGAGGAGGCATATGCCATCCTGGCGTCAGAATCTGAGGCATCTGCGTCAGACTCAGACCCTCATTTCGACCCCGCTAACTGCTCAGAGGCGTCACTAGATACATTATCTATGCTGGCTGATGTATCTAGTGATGTTTCTGATGCAGATCCTGGGTCACCACCTGCCAGCAGGAGACGCACAGCTCCAGCTGAGGAGTGGGTAGTGCCTCATCGCCAGAGGCCAGATATCCCTCCTTTCACGGCAAATCCTGGCATCAATATTGATGTTGCAGGATTTACCGCCACACAGTTTTTGCAGGTGTTTATGGGGGATGATTTGTTGGGCCACATCGTGGCCAATCAAATCTGTATGCCCATCAGCATTGTGCTGCGAAGCCAGACTCCTACTTGGCAAGGCAGCAATGGACCCCGCTAGATGTGCCAGAATTTCTGAAATTCTGGGCACTTACTATGCTGAGGGCATCATAAAGAAGCCCTCAATTCGCTCCTGCTGGAGCAGTAGCCCCATCTGCTCTACCCCCATTTACCTCCAATCAATGTCACGTAGAAGGTATGAAAACATTTTGCGTTTCATGCACTTCAGTGACAACAGCCTGTGCTCCCCTAGAGAGCATCCCCAGTTTGACAGGCACCAGACTTTTACATTTTATTCGTACATTTTTATGTTCTACAATTGGTGCTGTATTTTGCCAAAATCTTTGCACACCTATGCATGGGGGGCATGGGTGTACTCAGGAGATCTTGCAGAAAACAACCTGGAGAGTTTTCATGCAGTAACAAACAACAGTGTCTGCTAAGGCTAGGGTCAGACGAGCGTGATTTCTACGGACTGTACGTCCGTGCAGTACGGACATCGTCAGTACGGAAGACGCAGTAGTGGTCACACAGTCCGTTTTTTCACTGACATTTATTTTTTGACAGATGTAGGAGGGACAATAAATTCAATTGCAAAACCATTTTGTCCGTGAAAAATGCAGGACGTATAAATGCAGTCCGTCTGACCACGTTCCATCACTCACACACAAAGCTATGCAGACGTTGCGGACGCAGCGCACTTTGTGCGGCCGTTCTAGCGGTTCTACGTTCTTGCCTGCCTTGCGTCCGTGGGCCGCGGCCGTTGTGCGGACGTACTTCGTGTGTCGGGCTCCATTGGACTTTATGTCATGCTATCACGGACGTACTTTTAGGCGCGATCACGGACGTGAACACTACGCTCGTCTGACCCTAGCCTAAATCACAGTCCAAAACTACTGTGGGCGTAAAAATCTGAAATTTGAAAAATTACCGCCACACACCTTGTTGCCAAATGTTTTGGGCTAAAACCGTTGCATCCATGGCATCAAAGCACTCCATATGCAATACCTTGGGGTGTCAACATAACAAATATAAACAATTTTCTGGCAATAATTCAAACTGGGGTATGCGGTAGACCCAAAACCAAAGCTAGGCCTAGCTGAAGAAATAATCTCAATTTCAACTCCAATGACAAAGTCATAAAAATTGTATTTGAACCTTCCCAAAATCCTGGCAAACCTATGCATGGGGGGCATGGGTGTACTCAGGAGACCTTGCAGAAAACAACCTGGAGAGTTTTCATGCAGTAAAAAACAACAGTGTCTCCTAAATCACAGTCCAAAACTGATGTGGGTGTGAAAATGAAAAATGACCACCAAACAGTATCTAATTTGTTTGGAGCAAACGGATGCATCCATAGCATAAAAACACTCCATTTACAATACTTTGGGGTGTTAGCTTACCAAATATATGCACGTTCATAAAACTGGGGTATGTAAAAAGGCCCCTAAAAAGAAGATAAGCAAAGAAGATACTGTATGTCAAATTAGAAAATTGACAAGCACATGTCAAAGATTGGCGTAGCCCCCAAAAACAACAGAACAAATCTATATATGGGTGGTATCAATTTACTCAGAAGATGTTGCTGAACATATTTTGGGGTGTTTTTTGGCAGTAACCCATAACTGGATTTGACAATTCATGCCTAAAGTACAATGTGTGTGAAAAAATAACACAAAAAGTGACTACCTGAAAGTTTGACAAAGAGCTAGTGCATGGAAAGTGTTAAAATACAACTCTTTGAAGCACCCTAGGGTGTGCCTTTTCTAAAAATATATGGTTTGATGGGGGTAAATTACTTTGGCCGGCTTCAAAAATGTCCCAAATAGGACATGGGTGCATGATGACGAAATGTGAAAATTCCAAGTTGGAAAACTGAAATGCGCACCCCCCAAATAAGGCTTTTAGCCCCCAAATGACCCGACATACCTATACATGGGTGGTATCAATTTACTCAGAAGATGTTGCTGAACATATTTTGGGGTGTTTTTTGGCAGTAACCATAACTGGATTTGACAATTCATGCCTAAAGTACAATGTGTGTGTGAAAAAATAACACAAAAAGTGACTACCTGAAAGATTGACAAGAGCTAGTGCATGGAAAGTGTTAAAATACAACTCTTTGAAGCACCCTAGGGTGTGCCCTTTTCTAAAAATATATGGTTTGATGGGGGTAAATTACTTTGGCCGGCTTCAAAAATGTCCCAAATAGGACATGGGTGCATGATGACGAAATGTGAAAATTCCAAGTTGGAAAACTGAAATGCGCACCCCCCAAATAAGGCCTTTTAGCCCCCAATGACCCGACATACCTATACATGGGTGGTATCAATTTACTCAGAAGATGTTGCTGAACATATTTTGGGGTGTTTTTTGGCAGTAACCCATAACTGGATTTGACAATTCATGCCTAAAGTACAATGTGTGTGAAAAAATAACACAAAAAGTGACTACCTGAAAGATTGACAAAGAGCTAGTGCATGGAAAGTGTTAAAAACAACTCTTTGAAGCACCCTAGGGTGTGCCCTTTCTAAAAATATATGGTTTGATGGGGGTAAATTACTTTGGCCGGCTTCAAAAATGTCCAAATAGGACATGGGTGCATGATGACGAAATGTGAAAATTCCAAGTTGGAAAACTGAAATGCGCACCCCCCAAATAAGGCCTTTTAGCCCCCAAATGACCCGACATACCTATACATGGGTGGTATCAATTTACTCAGAAGATGTTGCTGAACATATTTTGGGGTGTTTTTTGGCAGTACCCATAACTGGATTTGACAATTCATGCCTAAAGTACAATGTGTGTGAAAAAATAACACAAAAAGTGACTACCTGAAAGATTGACAAAGAGCTAGTGCATGGAAAGTGTTAAAATACAACTCTTTGAAGCACCCTAGGGTGTGCCCTTTCTAAAAATATATGGTTTGATGGGGGTAAATTACTTTGGCCGGCTTCAAAAATGTCCCAAATAGGACATGGGTGCATGATGACGAAATGTGAAAATTCCAAGTTGGAAAACTGAAATGCGCACCCCCCAAATAAGGCCTTTTAGCCCCCAATGACCCGACATACCTATACATGGGTGGTATCAATTTACTCAGAAGATGTTGCTGAACATATTTTGGGGTGTTTTTTGGCAGTAACCCATAACTGGATTTGACAATTCATGCCTAAAGTACAATGTGTGTGAAAAAATAACACAAAAAGTGACTACCTGAAAGATTGACAAAGAGCTAGTGCATGGAAGTGTTAAAATACAACTCTTTGAAGCACCCTAGGGTGTGCCCTTTCTAAAAATATATGGTTTGATGGGGGTAAATTACTTTGGCCGGCTTCAAAAATGTCCCAAATAGGACATGGGTGCATGATGACGAAATGTGAAAATTCCAAGTTGGAAAACTGAAATGCGCACCCCCCAATAAGCCTTTTAGCCCCCAAATGACCCGACATACCTATACATGGGTGGTATCAATTTACTCAGAAGATGTTGCTGAACATATTTTGGGGTGCTTTTTGGCAGTAAACCTTAAAGTTCACAGTACATGTATTCTTAAATTGCGTTCAAAAAAAAAAAATCACCAAAATTTTTTTTTTTTTCAAACTTGGCATAGATTTGTGGTAAAATGGTTTGCATGGAAAGAGTCAAAATACCCCAAGTTTAATACCTTGATTTGTGTACTTTAAAAAAATATGTATATGTGGAGGGTTATTCAGGAATTAGTGACAGATATCAGTGTTACAATGTCACTATCACTAGTTTTGAAAATAAACTCTTTGGAAATGGCAAAGTGCTACTTGCACTTATTGTTGCATAAAATAAGGAAAAAAGCGAGGAATATGTAAACATTGGGTATTGCTAAACTCAGTACTAAATTTAGAAACTACTAAGGAATAAAAAATTTTTGACGGTTGTTGATACATAAGAAATTTTGGGGGTCAAAGTTCGAAAAAGTGGTGTTTTTTCAATTTTTGTGTCATATTTCACAATATTTTTTATAGTAATTATATGAAATGATGAAAAAAATGGTATCTTTATAAAGTCCATTTAGTGACGAGAAAAACAGTGTAAAATATGTGTGGGTTACATAAACGAGTAAGAGGAAAATTTGACGTAAACACTAAGAGCGCAGAAACGTAAAAACAGCTGCGGTCACGAACGGACGGATTTGTGTAAAACCGCCCGGTCACTAAGGGGTTAATGAACCAAACTCCACCATTTATGCTGAAGTCCAACAGTCATAATTTGCATACCCATACTAATTACATTAAGTCAGTTATTTACAATAAACATTCTTTACATTCTTTAGCCTTTCAGCTCACACAACATTTGTATATCCATTGTTCTAACACATCAGATTAAACACACACTATCAGATCCCTTGAATTAAACATGCAGCTAGATAATGGGAAAAGCCCTGGTGCATAAATTACACAGCAGTAAAGCTTGTTTACTGTATACACAAAAACACATTTACCTACAGGAATATAAGTATTTTTAAAACCAAAGCTATGCCATTTTACACTAAACTAAAACCAAACGATGTAAAATATATTTAAAAACACACGATATAAATGAACATAAAGTCTCTTGGGGTTTGAAGCATGGAGCGTTACATCAGCTCCATGACATATGTCCCCCCTTCCAGAACGGCAGGGCAAGCTTAGATCCCAAACGGATCTCTTGCCACTGACGAGACTTCTCACCTTGTCCTTTTTTCTGCGCCATCCTAAAAGTTCCAGGGTGCTGGCGCACAAGCATCACCAGTGGGGTCCGATGGTCGCCACAGGGTATGCCTGGGTGTGGGTCCATAGTCTGTTGGGAGGAGGCGAGCCCCTGGGTTTCTCCACTTGTCCTTGTGGGCTGGCCCACTGTCCGAGGGGTGCCCTATACTCTGGGGCCCGGCGTGTCGCTGGTGTAATCCTTTGTTGGTGTCCCCTCCTGGGGAAGTGTCTCGCTGTTGGGGAGAGGTACCGCCTGTACCTTCTCCCAGGGTATCAATAACCCGGGGGGAACGTGTCCCAACTGCATGTGCCCCTGGTGCTCTGGCCAGCCGTTGAGGGGAATAGGTGAGGCAAGAGGCCTCCAGCCTAAAGGGTTGGGAGGATGGGCAGAGGTTGGAAATGCTCTGCCCCATAGCCAGCGCTTCTGATGTGGGGGTGGATGCTGGGGAAGTGCCTCCTTGTGGGAGAATGGTGTCCTCCATTCTCAGGGGAGCCATTGGTCGGGAGGGTAGCACCCTCTGGAAAAACTTGCCTGGATCCTCTGGGCACAAGTTGGGTGGTGGGCAGAGGTTGGAAATGCTCTGCCCTGTAGCCAGCGCTTCTGCTGGGGGGGTGGATGCTGGGGAAGTGCCTCCTTGCGGGAGAATGGCGCCCAACATTCTCAGGGGAGCCATTGGTCCGGAGGGTAGCACCTTCTTGAAAAACTTGCCTGGATCCTCTGGGCACAAGTTGGGTGGTGGGCAGAGGCCAGCGGCACTCTGCCCTGTTGCCAGCTCTTCTGCTGGGGGACGGGTGTAATATACGGGAAACAGTTTACCTCCAGTCGGGGTAGGGTCGTCGGCTGCGGGGCCGGCAGCCCCTGGGAGTCCTCACCGAAATCTTCTGTGCGGACCGAAAAAGGTGGGTAGAGGCCAGCGGCGCTCTGCCCTGTTGCCAGAGCTTCCGCTGGAGGGGTAGATGCTGGGGACGTGTCTCCGGGTGGGAGAATGGTGTCCTCCATTCTCGGTGGGGTCATTCGTTGCTGGGCCGGCAGCCTGTGGAGATCCTTGCTCGGGTCGTCTTGGTGCAACTTGGAGTGGGCAGAGGCCAGCGGCGCTCTGCCCTGTCGCCAGCGCTTCAGCTGGGGGGATAGACACTGACAAAGTGTCTTCTGGCAGGAGGATGGCATCCTCCATCTCCGGTGGGGTCATGGGCTGCGGGAAAACCAGCCCGGGGGGATCCTCTCCTGGATCCGATGTGACCATTATGAAAGGTGGGCAGAGGGCATTGGTGCTCTGCCCCATCGCCAGAACTTCAGCTGGGGGGATAGACACTGACACAGTGTCGTCTTGCGGGAGAATGGTGTCCTCCATCTCCGGGTCTGGGCAGAGGCCAGCGGCACTCCGCCCTGTTGCCAGCTTCCTCTTCTGCTGCGGTCATGAGGGGGAACCAAGGGAGCGCCTCGGGCTCCAATTCGTCTGTGTCACTTTGACTGCCTGCTTCTTCCGCCAGACAGTCCCAGGTAATGGGGCTCAGGCCTAGCTGTGGAGCGTCGTCGAACAGCCTTTTGTAGGCCTTTTCGAGCTCCCATTCCTGCTCAACCAAGAAATCCAGTTCCTCTGCATCACGGTCATCGTCAAGGTCTTCCAGTTCCTCATACCGGAGGTCCAGGAGTTGTTCCCGACTCTGTGTGGTCCCCAAAACCGGGGTCTTTGCCCATCCTTGTATACAGCAGCCCTGTGCCACCGTAGTCGAAGCCTTTTGTTGGGCCGCTGTCTGCTGTGCTGGGCATTAGTTGGGATGTAAACCACTGGAGGGCTCTGTAGCTGGTGTCCAGTATAATTTCGCTCTGGACCAGTTCGCCTATCTCCGTCAGCCATTCCTCTTGGGGCTGTTCTCCCAAAAAGGGCACCCGTAAGTACCACTGGTGCTCGTACCTCTCCGTATAAGTGGGAAGGGCTTCTTCAAGGCCGCTCTCTGCCTTCTGAGGGTGATAGTGTATAGTGTAGCGTCGCTGAAATAAAGACACCAGGCGCGGCTGTATGCTTTAAAACAGGATCCTCTCTCTCTGAGTTCTGAGAGTTCTCTGACTTTTTAATGAACCAAACGCCACCATTTATGCTGAAGTCCAACAGTCATAATTTGCATACCCATACTAATTACATTAAGTCAGTTATTTACAATAAACATTCTTTACATTCTTTAGCCTTTCAGCTCACACAACATTTGTATATCCATTGTTCTAACACATCAGATTAAACACACACTATCAGATCCCTTGAATTAAACATGCAGCTAGATAATGGGAAAAGCCCTGGTGCATAAATTACACAGCAGTAAAGCTTGTTTACTGTATACACAAAAACACATTTACCTACAGGAATATAAGTATTTTTAAAACCAAAGCTATGCCATTTTACACTAAACTAAATTAAACTAAAACCAAACGATGTAAAATATATTTAAAAACACACGATATAAATGAACATAAAGTCTCTTGGGGTTTGAAGCATGGAGCGTTACATCAGCGCCATGACAGAACACCTTTGCTGTCTGCAGTTAACAAGATAAAATGTCTCCAATTTGCACAGGAACATAAGGATTGGACAGTCGCGCATTGGAAAAAAGTCATGTGGTCCGATGAATCGCGTTTCCAGTTGCATCATGCAGATAGCAGAGTGAGAATTTGGCAGAAACAGCATGAAAGCATGCACCCCACATGCATTTGTACAACCCTTCAAGCTGATGGTGGCAGTGTTATGGTTTGGGGCCCTTGCATTCGTGTGGAACAACGTCTGAATAGCACAACATACCAAAGCATCGTTGCTGATCAAGTTCATCCTATCATGTTGATGGCGTATCCCAACGGAGATGGCTTCTTCAAACAAGACCATGCGCCATGCCACGGTGCTCGTATTGTGCAGGAGTGGTTTCAAGAACATGAGGGAGAATTTACCTTGCTTAGGTGGCCCCCACAATCACAAAGAACATCATTTTTATTATTCATATAATCTTATGTTATTTATTTGGTGAAGGAGCTGTGCAGATCATCAGCTCAGAGCCCAGGCTGGTTTGGGCTTTGGGGCTGCTGCGTAAGAGACCTTAGACGAGTGAGTGGTGGGTGTGGTTGAAGCTCTAAGGTCTTCTTTTTGGGTGTTGTTGCCAACTATGTATCAACTAGTACAGAGGAGGAGGTTCTACAGCAGCTGTCTAAAGTAAAGACAAATAAGTCAATGGGGCCTGATGGGATCCACCCTAAATTATTAAAAGAGCTCAGTGATGTAATAGCAAAACCATTAACAGATTTATTTAACCAATCCTTGTTAACGGGAGTCGTCCCAGAAGACTGGAAATTAGCAAATGTTGTGCCCATTTACAAGAAGGGTAGTAGGGAGGAATCGGGGAACTATAGGCCAGTTAGTCTTACGTCAGTAGTGGGGAAATTAATGGAAACCATGTTAAAGGAAAGGATTGTTGAACATCTAAAAACACATAGATTACAGGATCAGAAACAACATGGGTTTACCTCAGGGAGATCATGGCAAACTAATCTTATTGATTTTTTGGTTGGGTAACAAAAATAATAGACACAGGTGGTGCAGTAGACATTGCTTATTTAGATTTCAGTAAGGCTTTTGATACTGTTCCGCATAGAAGGCTTATCAATAAATTGCAATCTTTGAGTTTGGATTCCAATATTGTTGACTGGATTAGGCAGTGGCTGAGTGACAGACAACAGAGGGTTGTGGTAAATGGAGTTTATTCGGCGCAAGGTCTTGTTACCAGTGGGGTACCTCAGGGGTCAGTACGTGGACCCCTTCTCTTTAATATTTTTATTTGTGATATTGCAGACGGTATTAATGGAAAAGTATGTCTTTTTGCTGATGACACAAAGATTTGCAACAGGGTTGACGTTCCTGGAGGGATCAGCCAAATGACAAATGGTTTAGGTAAACTAAAAAAATGGTCGGAGTTGTGGCAATTGAGTTTTAATGTGGATAAGTGCAAGATAATGCACCTGGGACGTAAAAACCCAAGGCCTGAATATAGAATATTTGATACAGTCCTAACCTCAACATCTGAGGAAAGGGATTTAGGGGTCATTATTTCAGAGTATCTAAGGGTAAGTAGTCAATGTAATAGAGCAGCAGGAAATGCTAGCAGAGTGCTTGGTTGTGTAGGGAGAGGTATTAGCAGTAGGAAAAGGGAAGTGCTCATGCCACTGTACAGAGCACTGGTGAGACCTCACTTGGAGTACTATGTGCAGTACTGGAGACCGTATCTCCAGAAGGATATAGACATCTTAGAGAGAGTTCAGAGAAGGGCTACTAAAATGGTGTACGGCTTGAAGGAGAAAAGTTACCAGGAAAGGCTTAATGATCTTAACATGTACAGCTTGGAAAAAAGACGAGACAGAGGAGATATGATAGAAACATTTAAATACGTAAAGGGAATCCACAAGGTAGAGGAAGGGAGTATATTTAAAAGGAAACAAAATAACAAAACAAGAGGACATAGTTTTAGATTAGAGGGGCACAGGTTTAAAAGTAACATCAGGAAGCATTATTTTACTGAGAGGGTGGTGGATACATGGAACAGTCTTCCAGTAGAAGTGGTAGAGGCCAAAACAGTAATTGAATTTAAGCAAGCATGGGATAGGCATAAGGCTATCCTAAACAAAAGATAAATCCAGGTAAAGTATCCATGTAATTGGGCAGACTAGATGGGCCGAAAGGTTCTTATCTGCCGACATTTTTCTATGTTTCTAACTAGTACTACCACGGAATTGTGGAAAGCACCCCATTTAGCAGACTTTTTCAGTTTCGGTTAAAAAAAAAATCCATATTTTCTCAGATTTGGTCTTCGGACGAGTGCATCCTCAATTTTCAGTCCAGAAATTTCATTTCGGTACATCACTAATTACAGTGTTACAAATAGAATCCCAATATATTGGGAGAGAGTCAGATGAGAGGCACATCTGTGAGACATAGGGAGTGTCACGTACCAGATCCAGGGACTCGCAGAGGCCAAAAAAAGACCCGCCGCAAAGCTGGATCTGCTGTTGATTGATCTGCGGCTGCACTTTTTATGCTGCATCTGGTTTGGTTTTTCCATCTGGCCTGAGGTAGACCTCAGGTCCTAATGAGTTAAACCCGTGGGCTTCCTATGTAAAGGAGCCGCCCCTAGCCTCACATGCCTTGACATTAATATTCATGGCTAGACCTGAGGTCTGTATGTTTGTTACCTGACTTGTTTGTTTCCTTTTCTCTATCTTTATTATTTACCTGCTCCTTGTGAATAAACACACCTGTTTTCTTCCATGGCAACCTGTTTGCCCGATTTGTGACCTCCGCTTTGGGTTCTGCCTGCACCATGATTATGACAGAATGTCAAGGCCTACCAACAGAGCCCATGGGGTTACAGACTGTCCTGCAATCTACCTTGCTATTTCTCCAGGAGATGCTGAGAAGCTTTGATGCACTGGTGAAGAGCTTGCTGCACAATCTAGGGGGAACCTCAACCTCAAAGATGCTCTTTTTTCAGCAACACTGTCTGAAGGCCCTGTACTCGTTTACTACTTAGATCAAGGGTTCAAGTCAAGCTGGAGCACTTGGGAATGCAGTTCCTCCATTATTTTTTCAGGAGGAATGGAGTTCCCCTTTGCCCTACACACTGAAGTTATAAGAGCAGAGGCTATGACCCCTGTGTTGTGTTGTGTGTATGGAACCCAATGGCAAGCCAAAGAAGGAGACCAGGAGATGTATGATCAGTTGAGCATTTACTGGATGGAACAAAATATAAGTCCAGAACTAGAGGTAATAGCATACACTAAGCAATACGACATTATAGGAATAACAGAAACGTGGTGGGACGAAACGCATGACTGGGCTGTAAACTTAAACGGTTATACATTGTTTAGAAAGGATAGGAAACATAAGAAAGGGGGTGGAGTGTGTTTATATGTAAATCAGGATTTAAAGCCTAATATTACACAACTGGAAAGCGATGAGGGAAATGTGGAATCCTTATGGGTAAATATTTCGTTGGGGAATAAACAGGGAAGTCAACTATTGGTTGGCATATGCTATTGTAGCGCTCACTACCGGAGGAGCCGCTGAAAATGAACCACGGGTCAGTCTCCCCGCACTAGGGAATAAATATACTCCAACACAGTTGTGAGTTTTTATCATTTATATAGTTTACTAAAATATTTGAGCAGATGTTGAAATACGGTATTCACAAGTATTATTACAGTATTTTCGTATCACGGTAAAACGCGTAGCGGAAAAGAAACGAACACGAGGCTTCGTATTTCGGAAAATAAAATATTCGCAACCGAACATAAAAGCAATGCAATTTCCCGATAGTTCAGAAAAAGGGGACACGTAGCAAAACCCCAAACATACAATCCTTCGTATTACGGTAAACGCGCAGCGGAAAAGAGAAAAAATATTCGGAACGTATCTTTATCTTTTAACCCCTTGTTCCGATTCGTAGAAGGAAATGAGTCCTGCACAAGTTAAGTCCAAAATGTGAAAGGTGTATATGTGTGTGTGGTACCCGGGTACTGTTCAACTGGCCAGTGAGTTTATTAAAGGAAGGTCTTCGACTAGTCAGTTGGGGCCCTGTGGACTTTAAAGAGAAAACAGCAGAGCGTCCTTTAATCATAAAACAGCCTTGGAGGCCTCTCACCCATCCGACGATTTCTTTAAGCTCCACTGACCCAGGAACGTCTCTCCACCCGATTTTGACTGGGAATACTAGCGGCCGGATCCGTTGTCTGACTCCACACAGCTCATCCAGCTCACCGCCTGCTCTCCGTTCGATTCCTCCGGTCTGCAGCAATGTCTGGATTCCGGTGATCTCCTTCTCTTCAGATTAGGTGATCCTCTCTGGACTAACAGGCTCTTCTGGTCTCTGGCCTAGGCCCCCTCGTGATCTCTTCAATGCGTCTGTTCTCTTTCCTTCCCTGGCGCGCTCTGGAACTTTCTCCACGAGGCAGAGGATGTAAGTCTCCAGTTCCCACCCACTTCCTGTCTTCTTGCAAAGCATGCCGGGCATTGTAGTCCCAATGTCCAGTATCTCTGATCGCGATAGTCTCCATCTTGTGGCCAAAAATAGGTACTGCCACAGCAAGATTTTTAACACAGCGCTACACTATAAACCACCTAATATAGATAATGATGAGGAAGAACAACTGTTAGAGCAAATTAGGAAGGCTGCAGATCATGGTAGCACTTTAATTATTGGAGATTTAAATTACCCGGACATTAATTGGGATAGTGGGACTAGTAATTCAGCAAAGGGAATCCGGTTTCTGAAATTTTTAAATGATACCTTCATGTCACAACTGGTAGAAACAAACCAACTAGAGAGGATAACTGTCTGGACCTGGTATAACAAATAATGTGGATCTTTCTCAAATATTAATGTAAAGGAACAGTTGGGAAACAGTGACCATAATATGGTGACTTTTGAAATAAACTCAAAAAAACCACATTCATAAGGGGCATGCTAAAACATATAATTTTAAAAAAGGCCAACTTTATTAAAATAAAGGAAAAGCTCTCAATGTCATTGACTGGCAGAAAACTCTTTCACGGGAAAAACAACTGAGGATAAGTGGAATATCTTTCAACTAACACTAGAAAAGTACACGTCACAATATATTCCACTGGTTAATAAATATAAAAGAAACAGACTGAAACCAATGTGGCTTAGTAGGAAGGTAACTAAGGAAATGAAAAATAAAAAGAAGGCATTTAAAGCTTTTAAATTTGATAAATCTGAGGCATCCTATAAAAGCATATAGGGCAGCCAATAAAGCATGTAAAAATGCGATTAGATTGGCTATTTCTTTTTCATTTTCTAGTTTAAGCAAGAGAGCAAGACCAACCCTAAAAGATTTTTTAGGTACATAAAATCTAAAAAACCCAAGAGTGAAAATGTAGGTTCACTAAAATCTGAGTCAGGGTTATTGTTAACTGAAGATCAGGATAAGGCAGAAATTTTAAATGATTATTTTTCTTCAGTATTTATAAAAACAGAAACCTATAACAGGAGACATGAAATTCATTAATAAAAACTTACTAATACAAAGTGACTGGTTGACTCAGGACAAGGTTTTGCAGAAATTAAACAATGTGAATAAAGCCCCAGGGCCAGATGGAATTCACCCGCGAGTACTGAGAGCTATGTGTTGAAATATGTAAACCTCTGTTCTTAATCTTTCAAGATTCTTTTCTTTCAGGAATAGTACCAGAGGATTGGAGAAAAGCTGACGTGGTCTCTATATTTAAGAAAGGTTTAAAATTTGTGCCTGGGAATTATAGACCTGTGAGCTTAACATCTGTGGCTGGGAAAGTATTTGAGGGGTTACTAAGGGATAATATTCAGGAATTTATTGGGAGGTATAATGTAATGGCAAAAATCAGCATGGTTTCATGAAACACAGATCATGTCAGACTAACCTAATTACGTTCTATGAGGAAGTAAGTAGAAGTATAGATCAGGGAGTCGCAGTGGATGTGATTTACTTAGATTTTGCCAAAGCTTTCGACACAGTTCCACACAAAAGGTTACTATTTATAATTGAGAAAAAATTGTGTCTAGATGAAAATACTTGTTCTTGGATAGAAAACTGGCTAAAAGATAGGGTACAGAGAGAGTGGTCATAAATGGTACATTTCAAGATGGACACCAGTGGTAAGCGGTGTCCCTCAGGGGTCTGTTATAGGACCAATACTATTCAATTTATTTATAAATGACCTTGACCTAGGCATTGAAAGTCATGTATCAGTGTTTGCAGATGACACAAAACTAGGAAAAGTAATACAATGTGAGCAGGATGTTACTTCGCTGCAGAGGGATTTAGATAAATTTGGGGACTGGGCACTTAAATGGCAGATGAAATTTAATCTAGATAAATGCAAAGTTATGCACTTTGGAGTGAAGAACACACAAGTAATTTATACCCTAAATGGTACGGATAGGGAAATCCAAGCAGGAGAAGGATTTGGGAATAATCATAGACTTCAAACTAAGTAACAATGTGCAATGTCAAACAGCAGCCGACAAGGCCAGCAAAGTATTGGCATGCATTAAAAGGGAGTTCACTCACGGGATGAAAACATAATTTTGCCTCTGTATAAATCAATGGTCAGGCCGCACCTTGAATATGCCGTGCAAATTTTGGGCACCTGTCTTAAAAAAGATATTATAGCGTTAGAAAAAGTGCAGAGACGGGCAACTAAATTAATAAGGGGAATGGAAGGGTTAAGTTATGAGGAAAGACTAACAAGCTTAAACCTGTTTAGTTTAGAGAAACAGCGCCTTAGAGGGGATCTGATAACCTTATATAAATATATACGGGCCATTATCAACCATTGTCTGATAACCTATTCATTAACAGGACTATACACAGGACAAGGGGTCATCCATTTAGACTGGAAGAAAGAAAATTTAACTTAAAGCATAGGAAGGGTTATTTTACGGTGAGAACAATAAAGCTGTGGAATTCACTGCCTGTTGAGGTGGTTGGGTCAGAGTCTGTACAGACTTTTAAAAAATGACTGGATGACTTCCTGCAGACACAGAAATTAAGGGTTATAATATTTAATATGTGTGGTAAAAGCTTCTTGATCCAAGGAGAAATCTGACTGCCATTCTGGGGTCAAGAAGGAATTTTTTCCCGGTATGTTGCATATTTCAGACTGGGTTTTTTGCCTTCTTTTGGATCAACAGCAGTAGGTTATGTGGGAGAGGCTGAACCCGATGGACGCATGTCTTTTTTCAGCCTATATAACTATAACTATGTAACAAAAGGTAACGCAAGATTTCTTTGACAAGAGTAAAGTCCAGAACGAAGGATTGTAGGGGTAAATAACACGAGTTGTAATCTTTGAAATAGTCCAGGGTAGAGGAATTGGACTTGAAGATAGGATCTGGAACTGGTACCGTGGGTATAGAAGCAAGCCTGGAGATGGAGCTGGTGCCATGGAAAGAAGCCTGGAGATGGAACTGGTGCCGTGGAAGCAAGCCAGGAGATGGAGCTGGCACCGTGGGGGCAAGCCTGGAGAGGAAACTAGTACTGTGGTAGCAAGCTTGAAGATGGAACTGGCACTGTGGTAGCAAGCTTGAAGATGGAACTGGCACTGTGGTAGCAAGCTTGAAGATGGAACTGGTACCGTGGAAGCAGGCCTGGAAGCGGAGCTGGTACCGTGGAAGCGGAGCTGGTACCGTGGAAGCAGGTCGGGAAGCAGAGCTGGTACCGTGGAAGCAGGTCTGGAAGCGGAGCTGGTACCGTGGAAGCAGGTCTGGAAGCGGAGCTGGTACCGTGGAAGCAGGTCTGGAAGCGGAGCTGGTACCGTGGAAGCGGAGCTGGTACCGTGGAAGCAAGTCTGGAACTCAGGATTCTCTTGGAGCAAATATGAAGAGGGACCACTGGATAACGTGGTGGTGAACCACAGTATAACCTGGTTAATGAACTGGGAAAGGCGGCAGATTTAAATAGGGTTCAGAGGATCATAAGAAAACTGTTCACCTGGGGCTCGTAGGTGGAGTTGGGATACCTGAGTACTTGATAGGTTAATTGGTGGCATACGAGGATCTCCAGTGCAGGTGTAATGCAGTACCTTTACTTGACCAGCAGAGTACCTAGGTCTTCATGCTTTAGGATGGGCGATCGCGCATGCACGCTTGGTTTCTGCTCAGTCGGATCCCGGAGGCGGCGTGGGACACATCCTGGCTCTCCTCCTCCGAGCTGAAGACCGGAACCAGGGAGCGACTCGTCACGAGGGACCTCGGGTGAGTATACAAAGTGTCCCAACATGGCGGCCGCGGTCTGGCCGTGGCGTGGGGCATGACAGAAGTGCATTTATTCGGTTTCAAATGAATGTTTCCTTGATAATGACCAGAAAAATCTAAGTATTACAATTATCAATATGCATTCCCTAAATCCAGCTTATCATTCTATTAAAACATGAAGATCAAGTATGAATGTGGGGTGACAGGTAAAGTATCAATGGATAATTAGAAAGCAGAAATTTTAGAGCGTTCCCAGTCCCACACTTAGGGCAATATTCCAAAATAGGTGCTAACTTAACCAGAGCTCTTGTAACTGTAACAACTCCATAGACTATCGGCACTAGTCCCTGGTTAAAGCTAAAATGGGGACAGTAACGGGGAAGATCTGTGCCTGCAGGTTTTCCAGTAGTGTCCCCATTTTAGCGTGAAATTCTGGGGCAGTTTCAACCTTGGCACCTTGCCCCAGAACGTTGCGCTAATCGCTGGGATACTCGCAGCAGCGCCGCCATGAGTATCACCTCCATAGGACTCACTGGTATGTGCACTCCATTACATTAGGGTGTGTAGACATGGAAAATGTATTATTTATAAACTTATGTTTAGAAGATTTTGTGAAAAAATACACTTTTTATTAGAAATACGAAGCCTACAATTAGACATAGTCAGTTTTATGTTATTCAACATGAACCAGATAAGAGACATCTAGAATAACAATATTGGAGATGAAAAGGACCTCTTCACCCAGCATTATGGTGTGCCTGGGCACACCAGGCGCATTCCTATGATAGGACTTCATAGAGGTTTGCACTTCTAGGCTGCGCAACCTCGCTCCTGCTAGATCATGCAGCGCCGCGGAGTGTTGGCGGACGAAAACTGGGAACTATTTATACCCAGTGTCACTGTGCTCCCGGTGACAAGCGGCAGATCGGGCCACTGTTCTCACCGCGGGATGAGAGGTGAGTATCGGATTGATTGGGGGGGGGTTTAGGGGGTTCTATTTGATTTGCAAAAGGGGATTCATTAGCACCAGCTTTTAGGTGTATCTAAAATTTTGGCTTGCGTGCCTATGTGGTAATTAGCGCTAGGACTTTGTAATACCTTACTTAAGTGTATGATGCGGTAAGTACACCAATGCGCTAATGGATTAACGGGTTTAGCGTCGGGAAGGTACTATGGGGGACATGTGTTTACAGTCACTTATCCTGGAGGTAACACTTACTCATTCGAACGCTATCGTTAGCGTTTACTAGTGAATAGTGCCCTATAATGGCTCTGATAAGTTTACAACTGCTCTGGTTAAGTTAGAACCAACGTGCTCTTATCTTTTTTTGGACTATCTTATTTTTTTAATATTTAATAAAAGGCTTTTATCAGGAAGGATACATTGAGATTTCTCTTGTTTTCAAGTATGTCCTGGGTGGCGAGTCTGTACCGTTGGGTGTCTTGCCCAAGGACACTTACTGGAGAGGTGCTCTTGCTGGGATCGAACCCATGTCTCCACAGGCTCTCTCCACGCAGAGCAGTGATGTTACCTCTACCCCCACCCAGCCGGTACCCCTGTTTAGCACTGATGTCACTGTAAAGATGTTGTCACACTGTCACTTTAATATTATGAATATGCATTCCATCTACCTCCAGAACTATATTCTGAATCTGAAGTAAAAGGAAAATACATAATGAGGAAAAAAATATAGAGATTATTGAGTTATCGAAGAATGACTAACAAGTGGAACAATACCTTTTATGAAAATGCTATATATTGTGCCTTTACAATTGCAATAATAATAAAGTGACACTATCATTGCAGACCCTCCTCAGCACACCATTTGGCTTGGAGGATCTTCATGTTACACCCTTTTTTTATAAGAAGCCTCTGCTTCCTTTAGTGACCTCAGTGCCTGCTCGCCCATAAGAGGTGTAAATGCGTAACGTGCCCTCAGACAAGGCTGATTAAAAATATTCATAAATAACACAGAGGTTCAGTTACTTTACTCGGCAGCACAGTCTCATCTGCTGGCAGTTAAGTGCTGTACATATCACGCCTTTCACAGATATACCAAACTCATTAGAAAAAAGGTCAGCCTTTATTACTTCTATACCAACAGGGAAAGATTAAGGTATTTCCATAAACTTGATTTAAAGGATTTGAATGAAAAGTTCTCTCTTGTAAGATCAAACTCTACAAAAATGAGAGGATGGGTTTAGAAGATTTAAGAAGTGATCCTAATTTGATTATAAAAACCGTCTGATAAAGGTGCCTCTGCTGTTGTTATAAGACATGCATTTTATTTTAAGTACTTTATTCAGTAATAAAATGGGAAAAATCAATTAAGAGAGAAAATCATTTTTTCAGCACATACTTATAAGAATGAAGTTGTGAAAGTGCACTGTGCTCCCATCGCTTGCAATTGAAATGTATTTATTGTCCTCAATAAAATTAGAGTTTGGAATGTGTAAGATTTGCGAATAAAGGATTATGTTCACATTTTTATCATACAGTATCTGCTGCATTAATATATATTTTACAGATTACAAAGTGGGCATATAGTCACTTTGGACACCATAACATGCACAGGCATACATAACCCATTTCAGTAGGCTATGCACCCAAGGGACATTTATTCATTACAAAATTACAGTATGCTCAGAAGAAAATAGCACAAAATACACATTCTTTTTAGAAATAACCAAACTGTATGTAGCCATTCACTTAATAGTCATGATATTTATGGTTAATAATATAAGGAACATCCAAAACGTTTGAGTGCAGCTGAAGGCACTGTGCTGAATCAGCTGGGGAGCTGTGTTTTTAGACAGAATCCCAACTGTTCAAACTGTTTTAGCACCTCGGCTGTAATGCCCAAGGTGCTAAAACTTTTGCAGCACATTCTGGAAGCCCATGCCAAACAAATTTCTTTTGCTATGAACAAAATTAGTTTGCATTGCTCCAGAAATACACTAAACTGAGTATACTCAATATTAGGCATCAGCAGGTGCGTTGAAGATTGCGTTTGGGGACAACCACAAGCTGAAGGGGCACAGCACATCTTGGATGCTGGTTTAGCATGCTACGTCTTGGATTATGTGCCATGTCATTCAAACTGTGGTGGACCTAAATCTTGTATTCTATGGTAAAGTCGCCACCATGTGGACACATCTAGAAACGCAGCAGTAAAACAACACCTGATCATAAATGATGCTCTGATTCCAAATCTGATGCCTTGTGACATTTTTCTAAAGCATGTTTCAGGAGCATTCAAAAATGTCTTGGAAGCTGTCACATTTTAGAGTTAGGATTTAGAACCCTAACCCAAAACGTAATCATAACCCTAAAATAACCATACAAACAAAATAAATGTGGTTAAAAAAGTAACCCTAAATTTAAAAGTAAAACTTTTTCCGATTATGGTTAGATTACATATTCTGTTTATATGGGCTGGGTGAAAAATATAACAAATATAGTCCATGGAGTGATAAGGGATAAATAGGCTGCAGGGTCTGGTAAGCTGGAGCAATTTACCTGGGTCTACTATGGGTGCGTGTAGTAGTGGCTATTAAAATGCCATGTGAAGACAAAATCTATTTCATGCTGGAAGGCTTTTCACCCTTTAGTAAATGGACCTGAAGGAAAATTGTGATGTACAAATTAAATTGGCTGTTACCCATAGTGGCCGGGATCTGTCACTGAGTGGTAAGTATTACACCACAGAGCTCCTCCAACGCAAGTACCCTTAAGTCCTTTTTCTGTCCCATGCTAGCCATATGTGGGTTGGCTCAGCTAGCTATGTGCTATGGAATTTGGATGGTGGGCTTGAAGATACCCTTGCTCAGGATTCCAAGGAGTATAGTGTGTACATATTATGTACATTATCAGGCGCACACTATACACTGCCAGTTTCAGGTGCAGGTATTGGACAGAAGAGGTTTAGATTCAATATAAACTGTCACGTTACATTTAGAGACTCTAATTTAACTCTTGTCAAGCTGAATAAATGGGTTGCCATGAAATGTCTGCTAGTTCATGTTACTAATTTGCTGTGTGTCGATCCCGATGCATGCCTAAGGGTACCAATGGATTTAGTTAGGACTGGGTTAATGCATCAAGGAGGAAAAGACAAGGATTTTCGATATCCTAAGATCATATCATGTTTGTAGAATTACTGCCAGAAACTCCATTAGCCATGAAGTGTTTTTTTGTTTTTTTTAATAAAAACAATCTGTTAAGTTTACACATAACTGTAGAATTAACAAACAATTCTGACCAATTAATATGTGCAGTAATGGGCAACACGATGCAATGGCAGCATAGTATTTCACCCTATAATTAACAGTTGACAATCCCCTCAGGCCTGCTTGAAAATTCATCTAAATTACTAATGGATTGCAATTATTTCAGTCCAAGGACAATCCGCTAGACTTCCAGACTTCCTTGCACAATTTTCATGTTGTTCACAGCAGCAGTTAAAGTTCACAGGCTTCCAAGAAGGTAAACGCTTATATAAAAATTCGACATTACCAGCTGGAAACATAAACCCTGTGGGTAAACTACAAGGCTGCACCTTAGATCAGTTTTCTTTGTTACAGGAAATACATTTCGCCACCAGAGTTTTATTTCAATAATACGTTACCATGTCAATTACTGCCTTCAGACCTTGAAAAATACAATTACTTTACTTTGTAATCTGCAAATTATCCACATAATTATTTTAATACTAGTTCCGCTTAGCTTACCAACAATGGCAGCACTTTGTAAATCTCTTAACAACATGCTGTAATTGACTTCCATGTACTGATGCTTAAAGCTAAAGCTGTTTTTTGCAACGGAAACTCAGAATCATGTTAAATGGAAATTATTATACCAGCACTTTAGAAATATCTGAAAGCCATCACAATGTTTATGAGAACAATGGTTTGTATTTTGAATGCCCTCTGCTCTTGTCACTAGGGATGAGCCGAACACTCCCCGAGTTCGGTTCGAGCCCGAACCCAAACTTCCCATTTGTTCGGGACCGAACCCGAACCCCCATGCAAGTCAATGGGGCTGACAATTCGGTTTTTTAGAGTGCCCTCCAAGAGGGCATATATGCTACATATTTGCCATAAAAGGTGTTTGGGGGTCCGGGTAGTGCCCTGGGGGACAGGAAACCAGGACAAAAAGTTTTTAAAAAAATGTTTTTAAAGGGACAGTGAGTTTTCCATGAAATAAGGGTTAAAAATAAAAACAAAAAATTCCTTCAAATATCGTGCCTAGGAGGTCCCCATAACCTGCCCGTGAAGTGGCGGATTTCTAGGATGTATAGAAATATGTAAAAACCAAAAAAATGACGGTAAATGCTTTTCCTTTAATCTATCCATAAACAACTGCTTGGGGCGGCAGTCTGTATGAGAAGAGGAGACATTTTCGGACACGCAGAAAAAGTTTATGATTTTTTTGGCGGTGAAAAGCAGAATGACTGGAGAATGGAAAATTCTAGGTCAAAATAGCCAAACCAGAAAAATTCTCCCATTTAGGCTAGGGTCAGACTAGCGAATTTTTAACGTGCGTTTAGGCGCACTTAATCACGGCCACACTAGCAGAAAATGACGGCCAATATACGAAGTACGGTCGCACGAAAGTCTGGCTGTGCAACGCAAGTGGAAAATGAACGCATTTTTTCGAGAACGCAGAACCGCTAGTACGGACGTACAGAGTGCGCTGCGTCCACTAGCGGCGTGTATGCGTGATTTGGAGACGTCAGACCCTGCTCATGTCCGGCTAACATAACGTCCAGACACCCAAAGTTTCCTGGTTTGGATCCGTAAAATCATGCACAAAAATGCGCATCGTATGACCGTTTTCGCGCATTCCGTGAAAAAATACGGCAATGCATTCGAACGCACTTTTTGACGGTCGCTGCGAAAAATGCATTAGTCTGGCCCTAGCCTTATCTCACTTTCCAAATCGGCTATTTGGTCCAGATTGTTCTCTTTTCCTGCCATTCTCCTGGTTTTCACCTTTCTCTGAACAACCCTGAGAGAGAGGTGAAAGCCCGGAGAACTGGCCAGAGAAGAGAACAATCTAGACCAAATAGCCGATTTGGAAAGTGAGATAAATGGGAGAATTTTTCTGGTTTGGCTATTTTGACCTAGAATTTTCACTTCTCCAGTTATTCTCCTGCTTTTCACCACTCTCTGAATAACCCTGTGAATGTTTAATCCCGAGGTGAAAAATAACATTGCTTTAGATTTTTTTCAAACACCAGTTAAATGCAGCATATTAGGATGTTTTAGGGAAATTAATTCTCAAATCTCAATCAGAAGCAGACACCACCCCACTCTCAGTATATTGTACAATGTATCAAATTGATTACCAGACTAAAAACACCTGGTGTTATGCCCGTTTGTAAACAGAGGTCATTTAGAGTTGATAATCTTTCCACGTACGCATTAGTTTTTAATTCAATATCTAATAAACCGTTGCTTATAATATTCTGCAGTAAAGAGTCTCTTTATTTCTAGATTTTTTTAGTATTTTTTTTTAAGCATTTTCTATACTTTTTTAAAAATTTCGTTTTTTTTTTCGAACCCGGACCGAACTCGCCCAAAAAGTTTGAATTTCGCGAACTTTCGAACTGCCAAAGTTTGGGTCGAACTCCGAACCGTCCGAACCCAAACAGCTCATCCCTACTTGTCAGAGAAAAACTGTACCATGTGTGTACCAGACTGATCCTACCCAAATGGGCAGTCCAGAACCATATAGCCTTCTCTGCACAAGATTTACATCAGTCCTAGAGGTGTGCATTCATTTTGTACTGAATCAAAATTCGTTACAAAATTCGTTAAGTCCTATTTCGGAAGTACTTCCGAAATAACAAATTCATTTGATCCAAATTGAAACGAAACGGTATATAACAATTTTAATTCATTAAACTGTTTCATAAGTGAGCCATTGATTTAAATGATTCCTGAGAAAAATTTGATTAACTGGGGTTCTATTTAGTGATCCGAATCTCGAATCGCTATCATCTATTGCATCGATCTTAACTTACAATACATACAGGTACTAAAGCAAACGACTTTATGAAATTAATCAGATTCGTTTGACTGTTACACAAAGCACCCCTGTACCTGTCCATTGGCCTGTGGTGCTGAATCTGTTGTCAGCACCACAGGCCAATGGGCAGCTCAACATTTAACCCTAACTTAATTTTACAGCACAATTTGATTAATTGGGGTTTTATTTAGTGATCCGATATTAGAATCAATATCAACTATCGCAATAATCTTGTATACCAAACAAAATACGTAACGGAAACAAAATTAATTTAAAATGAAACGCTTTTTCCAGCCGTGCACACCACTAATCAGTCCTAGACAATTTGGCCTTGTAGGTGTGATATAGCGGTGTAGTCGGATATGGCAACATTTCATAGTGTGCATTAAATTTCTTATTTAAGGGGTTATTCATTAAACCACTGTTATTTCATTGAACGAAGGGTGAATTTAATATGGCGAGCTTAGGGGAATTATGGTGGATCAAGTATGGTGAAACTACGGTTAATTCACTATTTAGAGTATGCTCACTGTAGTTTCCCATAGTTTGCTTTGTTCTTTGCACCGTACCATAGATTTCAGTATAGTTTCCATTAG
Source organism: Leptobrachium leishanense (assembly GCA_009667805.1). Lineage (NCBI taxonomy): Eukaryota > Metazoa > Chordata > Amphibia > Anura > Megophryidae > Leptobrachium > Leptobrachium leishanense. Next base: position 251,786,713 of record CM019064.1, read on the forward strand.
TGGTACACCGAAATTTCCGTCCGAAACCAGAAAATCAGACATGAGGGCATGGAGGCTGGGCTGAGCCGGGGACTCGCCTGATCCCGAAGGTTGGCCGAGCAGTCCCATGCTGACAGTCCTCCGGCAGCCGGTTCCCGCTCTCTGTCAGACGTAGGGATGATGTTGCAGAGGTGGAAGCCTTTGACCCTGCAGACAGCCAGATCAAAGACTTCCGCCTCTGCAACGTCATCCCTGCGTCTGACAGAGTGGGAACCGGCTGTCGGAGGACTGTGACCACGGGACTGCCACCGCTGGAACTCAGGGCCGAAGTAGGAGGATGTAGGTGAGTATGTTGCCTACACATACTCCCCTACATCGACCCTGAGCTCCTCCAGCGGTGGTGGTCCTCCTGCATCCAGTGTCCTCTCTCTGTCGGTCGCCGGGATGATGTCACAGAAGCCTTTGACCCAGGATCAAAGGCTTCCGTGACGTCATCCCGGTGACCGATGGAGAGAGGATGCAGGAGGACTGCCACCGCTGGAGGAGCTCAGGGCCGATGTAGGTGAGTATGTACAACGCTCTAACCCCCCCCAACAAAATCCGTCACCTGGGCCTGGAGGCCTGCCCGAGCCCCCTGCTTGGCTGGCATTCAGACTCAGACGAGCCCCATGCTTACTATAGTTTCAATAGAGGTTGAATTAAGAGAATTTACAGGTATATAAGCTCAATCCCCAACTTGTCATTGCATTTGTTTTGTTTCATTTTACTTCCAGTCTTTACTTCATTTTACTTCTAGTCTTCTAGTTAAGGTGTAAAATAGTGTGTTCTGGTAAATGTGCGTGCATTATTGGGACAGTCTGTTCTGTTTGTGCCAGCGTCTGCTTAGTTTTGTGCGTGCACTTTGGAGCTAGTGTCCTTTGAAGCAATGGGGTGTTGTGTGCATGTGCCAGTTTTGCGGTCAAGGATTGGAGTGTTCCAGGCCTGACGTAGTTGCATTTGATTGGCGCAAGCGCCTGAAACCCTATGGCATGGAACTTGTTTATGACATCTGATCCTTGTTTATTTTGGAAATCTAATATTTGATTTTAGACTGGATAACATTGGTGTTCTGTTTTGGACGTATTTCGGGTAGGATATTGTAGTCTGTTGGACTGAGGTTTTGTATATTTCCGGGGGGGGGGGGTCCAGTCTGTATTGGAGTCAGGTGTTTAAGGGAATATACTGAAATGTGTATGTATGATATATATATTGTGTTTATTATTGCAGAAACCACTTGCACATCACAGCAACACAAAGAATTGCATCCCAGAGCTCCTGTGCCACATTCCCCATATGCAGCAAGGAACTCTGGGTAGGATATGCAAATGACCTCTGTCTCACTTTTATGCATCCTGGATCTGTTATTACACAGAACCCTAAAATCAATGCTATGCCACACCGTGGCTTTGTAGCAGAGATAATGTTTATGCAACTGGTCAAAACCACTCCTAGGACAGCGCTGTTTCGAGTTTGTTGAACCCTCATCAGCTAGGAGGTAGGCATGACCAGTTGCAGTGGATGCTTGGACCGTAGGGTACATTAGTGTTTACAAGGGTTGTGGTGAAGGACTAAAAGTGAGAAAAAAGCCTCCACACTATAATAAGTGTGTTTATTATTGCAGAAGCTGTTATGGACAAGAATATGTATCATTTTTAATAATATTCTAAGGCCTGGAAAAATGCTCATTTAAGTAGTTGATATGTCTTTAAGAGCTGAAATTAATACAATTGTCTTTTTAGAGAGAATCAAAATGTATCTTGCGTAACGCACTTTGATTTACCTGATTTCTCCACTGATTAGAACAGAGACTGGCATCCGAAGGACGGATATTGTCCATCTCAAAGCCACTTGCACATCACAGCATCGAATTGCTGTGATGTGCAAGTGGCTTCTGCAATAATAAACACACTTATTATAGTGTGGAGGCTTTTTATCTCACTTTTAGTCCTTCACCACAACCCTTGTAGACATATTAATTTATATATATATATATTTATATATTCTACAAAGCATACGTGACTGACAACGCATATTCCCTAAGAAGAAGGCTTTTGATAATGGAACCTTGGGTTGTGCCCCTGGGCAGGTCTCCTGTTTACCCTCAGCTGTGAGGTATTGTCATTTGACTGTGTCATTTACTATATAGTACATTTATGCTGATGTTTAATAACTGTATACACATTAAGAGAGTATATGCATTTCATGTAACCCAATTTGTTAATTTATGCTTATATCTGGATCAATATATCTGATTTATTATTTGTCGATTGTGATGTATGTGATTTTACATACATGTATGTAATGGTTTTTAATATGCATTTAATAAAGGTATGATTTTATTCATGTGACTGTATTTGTGCTCAGATTCTATTTATTTCAGGTATCCAAATTTGCCAAGTCACCCATCTTCGATTGTGTGACACGTGATTTTCTGTTAGTCCTACCGATCACTTGGGAGCTCTAGGTTGTTGTTACATGGTTTTCAGGAGGCCTAAGGATCTTGTACCACTGACGCCTGGTTAATGGCACGTTGCATAAGGCTAGGGTCAGACGAGCGCAGTGCGAACGCGCGTGCAGGCGCACTTAATCACGGCCGTAGTAGCAGCAAGTGCCAGGCAATGACGGCCAATATACGAAGTACGGTCGCACAAAAGTCCGGCTGCGCAACGCAAGTGGAAAACGAACGCATTTTGTCGAGAACGTAAAACCTCTAGTACGGTTGTACAGAGTGCGCTGCGTCCGCTAGAGGCGTGTGTGCGTGAATTGGAGATGTCAGACACTGCTAATGTGCGGCCAACATAACGTCCAGATGCACAAAGTGTTTTATTGATGATCCGTACAAAATCACGGATGCAAATGCGCATCGTATGACCGCTATCGCGTACTCCGTGAAAAAATGCGTCCATTCGTTCGAACGCACTTTTTCACAGACAACGCGAAAATGCGTTCATCTGACCCTAGCCTAAACGGTCAGGACTGTTTTTAAACACATACCAAAAAGTGCTCAGTGTGAACAGCCTTGATTGCCTGCTTTTGGGGTGGGGGGGTGGCCATGATGGCGATGACTAAGCGGGAAAAACACCATCAGGGTTATTCAAAGAGAATCGAAAAGTCACCGTACGTTCGGTGACTTTTCGTTCTCTTCAATTCGGTGCGATTTGGCGATCCCATTTCGGTGACCCTGCGGTGTATTCAGCAAGCACCACAGGGCCGTCGTAGTGCAGGGAAAAGCTGCCGAACGCACACCGAAACCAGCAAAAACATCTGGATTAACCCCGCCGAACACGCCGGAGAAACCAGAGCAGCTGCCGGAAAAACCCGACACCGCAGACGAATGGAGTGAAAAAAAACAAACAATTTGCTTGAATATTTGAAAAGTGAAACGCTGTTTGCAAAGAAGCTACAGAACGAAAATGTCTGAAATTTACATATAAGATCCAATAAATGATAATAAAGACTGTTACAGAAAAAAGATTTAAAAAAAAAAAAAATTTTTTTTGCAAAAAAAAGGGCCTAAAAAATCTATACTATAATTGAGTAAGGCTTGGCGTGTCCGTCGCCAAGCCTTACTCTGCGCATGCGCGCGCAACCAGCGGCGGTTGGTTGCGTGCGCATGCAACCGCCGCGGCACGAGCCGGCTGCCGGCTCGCCGCGGCGGTTACAAGATGCACACAGCAGCCGGGTAGAGGCTGCGCTCGCAGCCTCTACCCGGCTGCCGCGCGCATCCAACCCCCGAGCGGCGAAGGGAAAGTTCCCTCGCTTCCGCTCTTTGAAGGACCCAAGCCCCGGTCACGTGACCGCGGCTTGGGTCCTTCAAAGACCGGAAGCGGGGAAACTTTCACTTCCCCGGCGCCGCTCGGAAAGGTAAGTATGGCGCGGACGGCGGAGCTCATGGGGCGGCTGTCCGAATGCCGATAGAGCATTCGAACAGCCGCCCCATGTCTGGTCTGGGGTCTGATCTGGGGTATATATCCATGAGAGCTTGGGGGGGGCAATATCCACGAGCCGGGGGTCAATATCCACGAGCTGGGGGCAAATATCCATAAGCTGGGGGGCAATATCCATAAGCTGGGGGCAATATCCACGAGCTGGGGGTCAGTATCCACGAGCTGGGGGTCAATATCCACGAGCTGGGGGTCAATATCCACGAGCTGGGGGTCAATATCCACGAGCTGGGGGCCAATATCCACGAGCTGGGGGCCAATATCCACTAGCTGGGGGCCAATATCCACGAGCTGGGGGGCAGTATCCATGAGCTGGGGGCAATATCCACGAGCTGGGGGGCAATATCCACGAGCTGGGGGCCAATATCCACGAGCTGGGGGCCAATATCCACGAGCTGGGGGGCAGTATCCATGAGCTGGGGGGCAATATCCACGAGCTGGGGGGCAATATCCACGAGCTGGGGGCCAATATCCACGTGCTGGGGCAATATCCACGAGCTGGGGCAATATCCACGTGCTGGGGCAGTATCCACGTGCTGGGGCAGTATCCACGTGCTGGGGCAATATCCAAGAGCTGGGGCAATATCCAAGAGCTGGGGCAATATCCACGTGCTGGGGCAGTATCCACGTGCTGGGGCAATATCCAGAGCTGGGGCAATATCCAAGAGCTGGGGCAATATCCACGAGCTGGGGTAGTATCCACGTGCTGGGGCAATATCCACGTGCTGGGGCAATATCCAAGAGCTGGGGCAATATCCACGTGCTGGGGCAGTATCCACGTGCTGGGGCAGTATCCACGAGCTGGGGCAGTATCCACGTGCTGGGGCAATATCCAAGAGCTGGGGCAATATCCACGAGCTGGGGCAATATCCACGAGCTGGGGCAATATCCACGAGCTGGGGCAGTATCCACGAGCTGGGGCAGTATCACGAGCTGGGGCAGTATCCACGTGCTGGGGCAGTATCCACGTGCTGGGGCAATATCCACGAGCTGGGGCAGTATCCATGTGCTGCGGCAATATCCACGAGCTGGGGCAGTATTCACGAGCTGGGGCAGTATCCACGTGCTGGGGCAGTATCCACGTGCTGGGGCAATATCCACGAGCTGGGGCAGTATCCACGTGCTGGGGCAATATCCAAGAGCTGGGGCAATATCCACGTGCTGGGGCAGTATCCACGTGCTGGGGCAATATCCACAAGCTGGGGCAATATCCACGAGCTGGGGCAATATCCACGAGCTGGGGCAATATCCACGAGCTGGGGCAATGTCCACGAGCTGGGGCAGTATCCACGTGCTGGGGCAATATCCACGAGCTGGGGCAATGTCCACGAGCTGGGGCAATATCCACGTGCTGGGGCAGTATCCACGTGCTGGGGCAATATCCACGAGCTGGGGCAATGTCCACGAGCTGGGGCAGTATCCACGAGCTGGGGCAGTATCCACGTGCTGGGGCAATATCCAAGAGCTGGGGCAATATCCACGAGCTGGGGCAATATCCACAAGCTGGGGCAGTATCCACGTGCTGGGGCAATATCCAAGAGCTGGGGCAATATCCACGTGCTTGGGCAGTATCCACGTGCTGGGGCAATATCCACGAGCTGGGGCAATGTCCACGAGCTGGGGCAGTATCCACGTGCTGCGGCAATATCCACGAGCTGGGGCAGTATCCACGTGCTGGGGCAGTATCCACGTGCTGGGGCAGTATCCACGTGCTGGGGCAATATCCACGAGCTGGGGCAGTATCCACGTGCTGCGGCAATATCCATGAGCTGGGGCAGTATCCACGAGCTGGGGCAGTATCCATGTGCTGGGGCAATATCCATGAGCTGGGGCATATATCCATGAGCAGGGGCAGTATATCCACAATAGACTGCCCTCTGGGCAGGCTTTCCACCTTGTTTATACATAAAGTGACGTTCCTGCAGAATATTATAATCAACGGTTTATTAGATATTGAATTAAAAGGGGAATATTTTTAACATTGAAGCCTATGGGATTCTCCTGAATAAATCTGCCGCATGAAACCAATGAACAGCAATTCTGCAAATTTTCCCTGCTGGTTTTTGTTCTCTGAATAGACAAAGCATTGCTTCTCTATGGGGATTTCACTGCCCTCGAGCAGGCACCGTATGTGCAGGCAATTCGCCAGGATTTGGCGAACTGCCTGCTCTCTGAATAGCTGAATGGCCAGGAAAGGTAACCGTACCCTGAATTTCACTGTTCGGTTACCTTTCGGCCACAATTCGGATCTCTTTGAATAACCCTGCATGAGTCCCTGTTTTATTTTGCTCACAGTGCTTAAATGGTTAACATTGCTTGTTTTTTTTTTTTTTTTTTTTAAGCATGCACAAAAGCGATAATTCAGTGCTCCTACATGAGCAGCCCTGATTGACTGCTTGGCAGAGCAACTGGTCACCGTGGCGAGCATAGTATATAACACACCTTCTCTTTGTCACGATTATGTCTCTTGGTGGTTAGACCTCTTTCACGATCTCAGACCTGCCAAAGTTGGCAGCTCTGAGTATCTGATCAATTTAGCCCTTATTCTCATACTGCTGAAAAAACAAAAAGCAATTGTGTTTCCCCTCTATTCCGTTTTCATAAGGATTATCAAATAAAATTTGCTCCTCCCTCCATTGAATAGACTACAAATGTTTTGAAAGGTCCCAGATTAGTGAGGCATATTGGGGACAAAGCTACCCTCTGTGCAGGTTTTCAGACCTAGGTGTTCTGTGCTGGGAGACACAGCCTACTTCCTACCACAATAAATAACTAATATGCATGGAATAACATTGCTAAAAGTGCCATGTCAAACAAAAGATGGTGGTTGAGGGGGGGAGGGTTTATGTCATGGCAGTTTGATGAATAAGAGCTTTGTCATTGTAGTTTGCAAGTGTTGTATTCCTGGAAGGATTTATTGTCATAATACCTTTTGATTGTTATTTCTGTTTACTTAAAATGTAATGTGAAGTGTAATGTTTACACACTATTGTTTTCTTTTCATATATCTGTAAATTATTGACCATTTTACCTTCTATTATGACTTCAGCTTGACTCTAAGGCTGGGTTCACACCTAGGCGTTTTACAGCGCGCTCCTGCGCGCTGTAAAACGCTCAAACAGTGAAATCCCATGATTCCCTATGTGGGCATATCGCACCTGGCCGTTTCTCAGCACATAGGAACGCGCTGAGAAACGGCCGATGCAAAAAGAAGTCCGGGAGCTTCTTTTCTGCATATAGCCGTGCGTTCGCGGCCATATCATAGCCACGAACGGGCTGCAACGCACATTCGCGCGTTTTTTTGTATGCGCGAACGCGCGTAAAAAAAACGCGCGCATTGCGCGACGCTGCGCTACGCTGTGGTGTGAACCCAGCCTTAATGTGCAACAGAATGGGAGTGAAAAACCAGAAACCTCCAATTTAGTGGCATCTAGGAAAATTCAACACGATATCAAGGGCTCTTTTTTTATCCTAATATACATTAAGTTCCATTCTAGTGATAGTCACTTATTGGGTTCACACCTGAGCGTATCTCAGATGCGAGTTTTACGAGCATTTTTGACAATCAGGAACGTGCGTTTTTTTAAGTCTATGGCCGCAAATGCTGTAATACACCCCAAAGAAGCTCCTGTGCTTCTTTGGGCACAGGGCATTTTACAGCGCGTTCCTACGCTCTGTAAAACGCCCAGGTGTGAACCACGCCCATAGGAAATAATGGGATTTCAGTGGTTGAGCGTTTTACAGCGCGTAGGAACGCGCTGTAAAACGCCCAGGTTTGAACCAGGTGTAAATTATAGAACAACTTATGAAAAGTAAGTAACCCTTTTAAAAATAAAAAAAATATTCTTATCTCTGGTAGAGATATAATGAATATTCGTTATATACGCTGTGCACATCAACTTGGCTAGATCTGTGGAATGAGCTGACAAGTGTGAATACATTTCTACTTGTGCCATCTGTTTGCATCAGTTCTGTGATGCAAAATGAAACCTTCACTTCATGACTGTACTCAATTCGGACAAAAATAAACAGTGACAGAACAGCACTGTCATATTCACTAGATATCTTGGTAATGAGCTCAATCCAAAGTGAATAAATGTAATCAGCCTGAGCAATTTATAGATGTTAATGTCGATATTTTTTTTACTTTGTCTTGTCTTACATCCTTAATTTCTTAATATGTAATTATTTTTTTTTCACTGTTTATGTTGCGTCTCTCGTTTGCCTTTTCACAATAAATATATGGTATGGATTAGACCCGTGCATAGCCAAGACATTCAGAATCCAAATATTTTGGATTGGGAAATATTTCCAATTCGGAATAATCCTTAAATCATAGATATGAGATTGGTTCAGAGAAGTAAGAGGAGCACATATTTTCTTTCTATACTCCCCTCTATACTTCCCGCTAAACCCCTACCCCTCTATATTACCCCTATACCTTCCTCTATACCCCCATACCAGACATTGGTTAAGGCTACTTCTAGATTTAGGGTTAGGATTACTATTAGGGTTAAGTTGAGGATTAGGGTTACTGTTATACTATTAGGGTTAGGGCTAAGTTGAGGGTTAGGGTTAATGTTATATCAATCGGGACTTCTGGTTCTAAATAGCTGCTGTAAGCATGCAAGCAGTCATCATACTTATGTGTGAAATTCCTTTCATACTACTGTTCAAGGTGGCTTTAATAAATGTATAATTTCCACAAAAGCAGAGAAATTATTGTGACGGTTCAGTGGTTCTCAGAGGTAAATATTAATGGTATTTATACAATCAATATCATTGTAGTTGTGGAGTTCCACTAAATGAACTATTCCTTGCTTATCCAAAGGTTATTTAAATATTTATGTGCATCATTCATTTTGCTGCATGCCTGTAAACAGTCAACAAAATAAACAGCAATGTGTAATGTCAGCCAGCAGCTGCAAAGGTCGGTAAGTTACTGACCTTTAATGTAAATAACTGAACTGCACCTTTTAATAATAAATGCAAATGATAAAGTGTCCGAGATACCGACAAAATATTTATTCTTTATATAGTCTTTTTATTTGTTGGCCTAGTTCATTGTTAAATGCCAACTAATCACATGAAATTTGTCAATATGATATAGTTAGGGCAATATCGTGTTCCTCTCGTTACAACCGGGCTGCTAAGGAGAAAAATTAGCGATCGCTAATTTCCCCTTAGCGTCCCGGTTTCACCAGCAGATCGCGGGGCAGGCGTTGAGTCCAGCAGCATGCTCTGTAGTGGCCGCTAGGCTCACAGATGCTGGGTGCAGCGCTAACATGCAGTCCCGAGTATCCGCTCCATAGAACCTTCTCCTGCTGGGTCACATGACTTGCAGGTTCTTGCCTCTTGCGAGATCCTGCTGGTCGGTAGAGTAATCGTGGAGGGAGACTGAGGACTTTTTTCCCCCTAGTCTCACTCTACTCCAGGTGGCCAGAAGCGGTGGATCAGGCCGCTGTTATCGCTGTGGGATAAGAGGTGAGTATTTGATTTTTGGTGGGTTTTGAGCTGCAGGTAACTGATTCTGCAGCAGCGGAATCCGTTACCTACACCTCTGACCTGGTAACTTTTTTAGTTAAGATCACAAGGTCCTAACTCTAGTTACTAAGAGCTGGTGCTAACGCTAGTTACTCTGTGCTTGTATTTTGCGTTTCCCATGTTAACTCGTGCAATGAATTGTTAATTACCATTCCCTAACAGATTTTTTTTAACCCATTAGCACTGCGCCTCAATCACCTCCGATTCGGTAACGCCCACGCTAGCGTTAACTTGCAGGAGGTGATAGGGCCCTTAATGTTTGCAAAAAGAATTAAAAAAGATCTTGAGGACCACAGCTAATGCCTTTCAACAATACAGAAAAAAATGGTGTTGTGCCCATACTCACCAGATAGGCTGCAACAACCAAGAGTAACAACCCAGTTCATGTACAAAATATAGCAAGAAAAAAAGGTTGTCATCTGCACTTGTTGCGATACAATTCCATTAGAATGGCCGTTGAAGCGTAAGCTAAATCGCCACATCACGGCACCTATTGGTAGAGTGAGTACCTACCCCAACCCAAAATGGGAAGTGCTTGGTGCGTGTATAAATAAAACCCACCATTTTTCGCCTCTTAGCTGAAAAGCAGCAAGAGAGCGTGCAGCTGCTCAAAGGAGCGGCTTATGGTTACATTGGTTAGCTACTCCCTTTACCAAGAGGTGCCGTGATGTGGCGATTGATTTTGAGAAAAAAAAATAATTATAGTTTAGAGTCTCATTGCTTGGAGCTCTATTGCTGTGCAGCTCTGCTATACAACCGGACTGAATATATGGAGGAGCCCCTAAAAAGACACCTCCATAACCTGAGTATATGGAGTAATCCCTAAAAATACACCCGCACACCCTGAATATATAGAGGAGCCCCTAAAAAGACACCTACACACCCCGAATATACGGAGGAGCCCCTAAAAGCGCACTCACACACCCTGAATACATGGCAGAACCCCTAAAAACGCACCCGCACACCCTGGAACCCTAAAAGACACCCAGCTGATCTTGCGTCTCGAATATTGCACCTGCTAACTGTACATTAATGTCCCCTATACTTTATATGGGAGATATTAATGTGCCTCATGCAGATGGAGAACAAGCTGCTCCAGCCAGCTCGTTCTCCATCTGCGCCTGATGTTATTCTGAAATGAATGCCCTTCAAACACTGGTGCTACAGCACAATCACGTCACACAATGATCTAACCCTACCAAAAAATCCCAAATAGTTCTCAGTGTTCCTCCATGTAGCTCACCACCGTCTCGGCTAGATCTGACTCTCGCAAGCTCTTGTGGCACTTGCACGGGATCTAATCTGTCTACATAGAGTCCAATGCACTCTAGGAGCTGATAACAGCGGGCACTTAGCGCCACTGGTTTTATCACGATGTGCCTCGTAGGTATTACTACTTGAGCTGCTGTGAAAGAGACTCGGATGTAATACAAACATTAAAGGCTAGACACAAATGAAAAATGGCTGACACAACATTCTAGTTGTTATATGGCCCTTGGGTTATTGTCATGCAGCACCTGTAGGAGCCAATTGGGGTTGTTTGTTGTTTTTTTTTTTGAGAAAGGATTTTACTAGGAAGGATACATTGAGATTTCTCTTGTTTTCAAGTATGTCCTGGGTGGCGAGTATGTACCGTTAGGTGTCTTGCCCAAGGACACTTACTGTGTATTCAACCTGTTTCCTGTGTTGTCCTTTTGTATAATACCACCAGTTACCAGTCATTTTGACCTTGTAAACAATTTTCCTCCACTATTCAGGGTACCCGTGTCACATATGAGCAGGTTTTCTATTTTGTAATAAAGAGTTTATTGCAATTTTTCAGACATATGCAACAAGATTATAAGTACAGGTAAACGGGAGTCAGAAACTGTGCACTTGTCAGACAGGATTAGCATTCACATGTCAAAATATCAGTAGTCATAATGGGATCGTAAGAGTGCATGGTGGGGTGAGCGTCTAGAATAAGTACAGCACAAGATAAAAAAAAGTATTTTATGAAAAAGTAATTGGACTAAAAGAGAGAAATCGAAAGATAGAAAGGGGGGATGGAATCATGCTCTCAGAGACATTTGAGACAACAGCTCAAAGAATGTCAGAACACCCAGGTGTACGCCCCATGAGATGAACAGATCACACAGCCCCTGGCGTTCCGTTTTGTTTAATTATTGCAGCTGTGCCCTTCCTGATTTATTTCTTTATTCAATAAAGACCCTGAATTTTACTGGCTTGGGTTTCTTGACTCACACTTGTGCATTTATCTGCCATACTCAGGCACAAGGCTATTGGCCTGATGCTTATCATGACATCTTCATAGCAACCCTCCCACTGATGCCAGAAGAGACTCTAGGGAAGCAAGCTTATTGGATGATAGCAATTTGCTAAACGCTTTCATTGGTACAGGAGACAGATGTCCTCAAGTTCTACCCAATTCTTCTTGAGTCCACAAATGTGAACATGTCCCACTAAAAGTCACCGTACTTGAATAATCTTACAAAGCCACAGTTCTGTTCTTGTCATGTCAACCAGTTATAGGTATTTATAAAGTGCCAACAAGTCCCGTAGTGCTGTACAATGGGAGAGACCGAATAAAAAATATACATATAAGTTAAACACTTAGAACAGTAGGAGAGAGGACCCTGCTCAAGAGTTTACAATCTAAGAGTAGAGGGGTGACACACTAGGTGAGGGTAAGTTACAGTTACAAACATTTATAAAGCGCCTACAAATTCCTTTAGCGCTGTACAATGGTTGACAGAGTATGTGAAGTAGTCGGCTGCAAGTAGGGGCAAGAAATGTACAATGGGATTGTCTAGAAAGCTGATGGGCTTCTCTAAAGAATGTGTTTTTAAGAGACATCTAGAAGGCCAGGAGAGACGAGGAAAGTCAAAATTTGCGAGGGGAGGGAGCTCCACAAGAAGGGGCAGTTCGGGAAAACTCCTGAAGATGAGAGTTGGGGGTACGGGGAGATGATAACATCATCATACCTGATAATAAGGGAGGAGATGTAGGCAGGGGCGCGGTTATGGAGAGCTTTGTATGTGAGCACCAGTGTTTTGAATTGGATTCTATATGAGACAGGGAGCCAGTATAGAGATTGACAAAGGGGCAAGGTGTGGGAGGATGTCGGAGAAGAGTTTATTCAAATAAGAAATTTATACGAGATATAAACAATAATAAAACTATCTCGTCCACCATTTCTCAGAAACGTCTCCTGAGTCTGTTTTCACTTGTGCGTTTGTTTACAAATACCACCGCAACCAAACTAGGTAAAAATATATGTTTATTACGTATGCAAAATTATTTATTCTCACAACAAAAATCAAGCATTTATAAATACCACAACCGTCAGCACACAGATTTCTAGCTTTTAATTAGACATGTTAGTAACTCCGCACCATGATTAGTACGATTTACTTAGATCAAGTTAGTAACTAAGCATAAATGGTTAGTACAACTTAATAAAAGTTTCTGGAAAGAAAACATGTAATTCACAGCAAACAAATATTCAAAACAAAGCTAGTATCCTGTGTATATATATATATGTATACACATATATATCTCTGTGCTACCTGGATTAACAAAAATATGAAGCTAACACTTACTTATTATTGTACACAGAATAAGAAAAACTTATTTTGTGAATCCTCCCATAATAACAAGAAATAAGCTTCTAATCTTATGCTTTTTAAATTGTAGATTATAAAATCTCTGCTTAATAATTCAATCACAATAACTCTTCCATTTTCACTACATATATGTATACATTGCAACAAATAATTAGGATAAATTAATATCCTTTTATCAGACCCTTATTATATTTCTATACTGCAGGTTAGAAATACATAAAAGATCCGATCTAACGATATCCAAGATAAATCTCAATTTATATCCATTGCAATATACAACACTTATATGTATATATCTACATTAATTCCACTTAAATTGCTTTCATACTTCACCTGTTCCAACTGAATCCAATCCTTTCTGCGAACTTCGTATGATATCAGTGGATGTAATGAGTTAATTGGAGAGTGTGTGAGAATTTGTGAGAATATTATAGAAAAGTTTCTAAAAGTGGTTATGAATATATGTCCATCTTAGTTTCTATGTTTCTCTAAGTCTCTCCTTGAGCATGACTCATGGGATGAGTGAGAGAGAGGAAAATTGAGTGTGTGAGTGAAAGGAAGAATGAGAATGCATGAGAGGAAGAAATTAAATGAATGCATGCCTCAATGCTCTCTGTGGTTAGACAGATATAGGGTGTTTTACATCACTTAACACGTGATTTCTAGTTAGCATATCTATACGTTCAATGGTACCTGCCAGATCATAATATAAAACTAGAGGGCAGTGTTGATTTAAAAATAAAATTACACTATTTTTTATTTGACATAGGTCATAGGTCACATTCTTCTATTATCTAGACCTTGTACTAGACAAAGAATGTTTCAATTTTCCTCAGACTTTTGTCTGTACGTGTCAATTTTAAATTTAGGATCCCAGATTCTACATTTACTCCCCTGTTTCAAAATTTGTCTAAGCAATTTAATCTTCTCTGTTAAAATGTAAATTCTTCTACTTTTAAACTACAAAGTATTTATAATTATTTTATTTATTTATTACCATCATAGTTACACTCTAGAAGATATTAAAGCATCTATTCTTTGATAATATATATATATATATATATATATGTGTGTGTGTGTGAATTTGTATACTTAGATAGATATGCATAGATATGTTTTAAACCTTTTAAAATATATATTTTTCTTCAAGGACTTCTTGATAAAACAGACAATTTTGCCCTTGCCATATCTAGCACTTATCAAGTGGAACAGCCTCATTGGTGTCTTTATGTCTACACAATAATAGTCATTTAAAAACACACACATAAATATTTTATTCCTTTCTAATGATTTTAAACTCTTTATGAACTTTTCTTCTCAAAAATAGGTGAAAGGTAATTTAAAAAAAATATTTTATAAGAATTTAGATTAGAATGACTATACACAAAAATGGCTACAAACATCCATTTTGTTTTCCTATGAAAATACCTGACGAGGTGAGGTGGATGAGCCTGGCACAGGCGTTCATTACAGACTGCAGAGGGAGAGTCTGAGATTTCTGAAGGCCAGCGTGAAGGAGGTTACATTAATCAAGGTGGGATATAATAAGAGCTTGGATGAGCATTTTAGCAGAGTCTTGATGAAGAAAAGAGAGGATGCATGCAATTTTTTTTTAGGTGGAAGTAGCAGGATTTGGTTAGCGACTGAATGAGAGATCAGAGTCTAAAAGGACACCAAGGCATGGAGCCTGTGAGGTAGAAGTAATGGTAGCACCATTCACCTGAAGGGAAATGGGCACAGGAATATTGGCTTTGGAGGGGGTGATATTAGAAGTTCAGTGTCACGTACCTCCGTGACACTGAATGCATTAATGCACGCTGGAGACGGTCACATGACAGCCAGAGGGACGGGGAGCAGAAAAATGACGCGGCGCTATCGGGTTTAAAAACCCGTCAGTTAGCCGAGATCAGCGCGCTGATGTGTTTCTTCATTCCCGCAGTGCTACCTTGCGTTTCTAATATATCTATCTCTGTGTATGACACCTGGTTCTGGCAATCGACAATTCTGGTGTTTTGATCCCAGGCTTTGGCAACTAACGATTCTGGTGTTTTACCCCTGGCTTTGGCAACTAGCGATTCTGGTATCTGACCCCTGGTTCTGGCAATAGAACGATTCAATATACTACTCCTGTCTGTGACTCCTACATATATACATATATATATATATCCAACCCGATCACTCTAAGGATCGGAAAGGGTAGGGGTGACTCTGCGTACAGGGACCAGGTTTCATACATCCATGGGGAATACGTGACATTCAGTTTTAGAGAGATTAAGCTTTAGGAAATGGGATGTCATCCAGTCATACACAGCCGATAGGCAAGCTGTAACATGGTCCAACACAGGAAGAGAGAGATCAGGAGAGAAAAGGTAGATTTGGGTGTCGTCACTATAGAAATTATAATGGAGTCCATAGCAAGAGATGAGTGAAAGGTATTTTAATATGATAGGTAGTTTTAATTCTTGCATTAGTGTGAAATCCCCCCTCCCATTTAAAGTGTCAAACCCTGCAAGTCTTTTACTTGCATAGGATGTTAGCCTGTGGAATTTAGCCATTTCCTTTGTGTGCAGGAAAGGGTGTGTGAACAGTGTAAGCTGGAGAAAAGCCATCTCTGAATCAAATGTAGTAATTTTTGTCTGACGTAGAAATGTATCTGTATGCTGATTGGCTATAAGTTCTTTGAAATCTAATAAAGAGTCTGTCTACGGAAGGATATTTTAGACATGACTGACCCTACATTGCTTTGTGGCTGATTTTGGTGTCTCTCGCCATGGTGTAGCGCCGCGCCCGTTTTCAACTTTGATATATGAGAAGAAACTTGAAAAAGGTTTATTGAAATTTCCTAAATGGTAATTGTTATAGGGAATTTGTTTTTGTTTGCTTAAAATTCTAATTTATCAATGAGGATACCCAGAGAGGCGGTATAGATCGACAAGAGTAGGGAACCTAGAACAGTCTTGAGGTACCCCAACTGAAAGAGGAACTGGGGGTGAAGAGGCACCAGTGAAAGAAAAACCGAAGGATCAAAGAGGGAGATAGGGAGAGAGCAGTGTCAATGAGACCAAGTTGGCGCAGCGTGAGGAGCAGGAGAGGGTGGTCAACAGTGTCAAATGCAGCAGAAAGGTCAGGAAGAATAAAGAGGGAAAAGTAACCTTTGCTTTTAGCACCAACTAAATCATTGGTCACCTTAGTCAGAGCAGTATCAGTAGACTGCTTGGAGTTGAGGCTGGACTGGTGTGGATCAAGCAGGAAGTTAGCAGAGAGAAAACTGGTGAGCTGGTTACAGACCAGTCGTTTTAAGATTTTGGAGACAAAGGGGAGCAAAGAGATAGGACGGTAGTTTGAAGGGGAGGAGGGATCAAGAGATGTTTCTTCAGAATGGGGGTGAACAGCGCACGTTTAAATGCAGAGGGGGATACTCCAGAGGAGAGCGAGAGGTTGAAAATGTGAGTCAAAGGATGGGCAATAACTGGTAGGACAGACCGAACAAGGTGAGAGAATAGGATCGAGCGGACAGGTGTTCAGGCAGGCGGACATGAAAAGTGGCGAGACATCCTCTCTGAGACTGGAGAAAAGGCGGACATACAGGGTTATTCAGAAAGCGGTGAAAAGCAAGAGAATGGCTGGAGTGAAAAATCTAGGTCAAAATAGCCAAACCAGAAATATTCTCCCATTTATCTCACTTTCCAATTCGGCTATTTTAACCTAGAATTTTCCATTCTCCTGCTTTTCACCGCTCTCTGAATAACCCTGATAGTCAAATAAGGGTCAGGGATGCTTACTGTCTTACGATAAAGTTCTTATATATCTCTTATTGTGTCAAAGTCCTGGTTTTGGGCAGCGAAAGAACAGAAGATACCATTAATCCATGGAACCAAAATGTGGAAAAAGTTGTTTCATAAGACTAACAGGGTTATTCAAAGAAAATTGAAAAGTCACCGCAAGTTCGGTGACTTTTCGTTCTCTTCAATTCAGCTTGATTCGGCGATCCCATTTCGGCGACCCTGCGATGTATTCAGCAAGCACCACAGGGCCGTCGTAGTGCAGGGAAAAGCCGCCGAAACCTGCCAAACACTCACCGCAAAACCCAGGCAAATGCACACCGAAACCCGCAAAAACATGTGGATTAACCCCACCGAACACGCCGGAGAAACCCGAGCAGGAGCCGATCAGAGCACAGAGCAGCTGCCGGAAAAACCCGATACCGCAGACGAATGGAGTGAAAAAGAACAAAAACAGTATGCTTGAATGTTTAAAAAGTGAAACGCTGTTTGCAAAGAAACTACTGAGCGAAAATGTCTGAAATTTACATATGAGATCCAATGAATGATAATAAAAAGGGCTGTTACAGAAAAAAGAAAGAACGTTTTTAAAAAAAAAAAAAAAAAAAAATTCGGAATTTTTTTGCAAACAAATCCTGAAAAATGCTTAAAAGATCCTAAAAAATCTATAAATAAAGAGACTTTTTACTGCAGAATATTATAATAAACGGTTTATTAGATATTGTATTAAAACGGGAATAATTTTAACATTGAAGCCTATTGGATTCGCCTGAATAAACCTGTCGAATGAAACCACTGAACAGCAGGCCAATTCGGCTACTTTTCACTGCTGGTTTTTGTTCTCTGAATAGACAAAGCTTTGCTTCTCTTTGGGGGTTTCACTGCCCTCGAACAGGCACCGAACAGGCACCGTATGTGCAGGCAATTTGCCAACATTTTGCAAACTGCCTGCTCTCTGGTAGCCGAATGGCCAGGTAAGGTAACCGAATGCTGAATTTCAGCATTCGGTTACCTTTCGCCAGCAATTCGGAGCTCTTTGAATAACCCTGTTAGTTTAACTAAAAGTAACTTGTTGACACAAATTCTTGACCGAAGGGGTTATTCAAAGAGTACCGAATTGGTGAAGAAATTGCACCGAACAGTGAATTTCTTTGTTTTTTTTTTATCCGTTCGGAGGGTCAATTCGCCACACTTTGGGGAACCTGTGGTGAATGCTGAATTCACCACAGGGTCAGCGAATTTAGCTCTCCGAAGTGTGGCGAACGGCAGATCACTGAAATATCGGTGACCTTTCTGTGCTCTCTGAATAACCCTGCAAATTAGTCCAGTTGAAGGTTGGAAACTTTTGGAAACACCTAAGATTTGCACATTGTCTGTAATTCTCAAAGAAATAATCCATTTTGTTTTGTTTCTTTTTAATTAGATTTTTTTTATTATTTCCGAAGGATATGTATTAGCTCTATACCGAATGCAGTTATGGCAGAGACAAACATTTTCTCCAAATGCTTACAGTAAAAGGATGAAATATGGCCGCCCTAAACTGTTTCTTTGCAAATGAAAATTCCTCTTCAGAGTATACTTTTTTTTTCTATTTATAGAATTTATGTTTTTGTTTATTTAAGGAAAGCCACATGCTATTTATTTATTTATCTCTTGCTTGTGTTGAGCCAAATGCATCTACCATATGTTTTATCACATCAATAACATCCTTTCTGAACTTTTGACTTTGGAGATCTGGTAACTGTTGTTGCAGACACCAGCATACTCATTATTCATAAGCTGAACACAGAACAAGATATTTGTTTTTATATTTCTTGTGCTATTCGAATCCTTAATAATTTATATGTTCCACTCAGAGCTGATGCTTGCTTATGTTTGTGCATAATATAATCTGCATTTGCCTATTAATGTTTAGTGTTTTTCTAGTTAATATAAGAATCAACTTTGCATAGTCTCTGGGTTTGTGAAATTTACTATTCTATTAATGGGTACTATACAGTTTAATTTCCTGGCAAACAAGAGCTATATCTTCTTTGTGTCTAGTGTCCCAGTGCTGTTGTCACTTTCTGGAAAAAGGATGCCATCTACATCAGTGGCTGTACTGAAAATCCTGTGTGTGCCTTTCCATCTGAATCGCTTCCAAGCCAAAAAGAATAACAATTAATTATCTGACCGATATAAATTATGTCATTGATTTCTGCAAAGAAAAAAGAAAAGCAAATTCTGAACAATCTTATTACTAGGGCAGAATTACGGGATACTGTGGCTACCAAAACCCTTTAACTGAGTTTAAATGCTTGAGTGTGTCCAATTTTTTACAGGTGGGGACCTGTCCTCAGATGCTGTTACAGCCCTTCAAACCAGGGAAGGGGGGGGGGGAGGAGAACATAAACTGGTATGTAACATACAGGGATGCTTTCTAAAACAGTTGAATTTTGCCCATGAATTGCATGGGCAAAATTCACCATTTCATCACACCTGATATACGAATTTGGAAAAAATAGCAAGAAATGAATACAGAATAATACCTACAAACAGATTGACCATGTCTGAGTGGTAATAAAGAAACCATAATCTATGGTAACTGCACACATGAATCAATTTGTCATGGTTCACGCCGTTGCCTCAGGAAGGCTAAAACCGGTGTTGAACCTGCCTGAACACCTCAGCAGCATCATTCCTACTATGACCAGTAAGACCAGGTCTAGCAATTGCTCTCTGGGTCTCCTTCAGGCAGCCACAGGCAGTGGTGTGTTTAGGTTTTGTGCTGCCCTAGGCCTGACTAAACGAATGCATCCCCTAATTTAAATTTGACACACCCTTCCTGTTAAGGCCACACCTCTTCCTTAAACCTTCCTCTTTAGGCTCCACCTTTTCCTCTTAAAGCTCCACCTCTTCCTCTGTGTACTAAAAGTGGATACCACTTGCCTACTTGTATAAATTGTTGTTTTGTATACCATTTCAAATGTATCTATTATTTTAAGAGATAATCATCAAATAAAAAGTAATTTCAATTAATTATACAGTAAGAAATATTTGGGAATATTTCCAGTGTATTGCGCACTGTAATAAGGTATTTGGCAGGCAGATGTCACCATCTATTGTCCAAATAGAGTTACTGCACATAGAACTGCAGCTTGTGGTTCCATGCATTGACTGATGAAATTCAATTAGCCAATTTTAGACAGTTTTAGCACCTTGGGCATTATGCCTTCATGGTTAAAACCTAGGAGAAGCATTTGAGGATTTGTAAAGGGATCCGTTTATGAATTTAAGATGCAAAGACATTATTTTGAGCAATAAAACACTATTTATTCTTCAGAATTAAACATGTAATTGGATAAAATTACATTATTAAGTTTTGCTAATTAAAAAGGCATTTCAAATGAATTTTGACAATTTAGAGGGCTTGTCAGCTGGCCCTTTAAAACAGGGCAGAACTTGCATGTTTGGCATTCTTATGCCAAATCCAAGGTACTAATGGGCAAACTGGACAAATGAACAATGTACCACAATGAGAATCAGCAGAATGCTGACTTGGTCATATAGGGCTAAATCCATCTATGTAATAGCCTATGGGGAAATTGACAAATAACTAGAGAAGTGCTCCCTTCCTGGTCATACCAGGTCATATTTCAATGAATCAATGAAGAGCACTAATCCCTGTAAAGGTGGCCAGGTTTTCCAACCCCAACTGTATATTGTCTACATCATAAATAGAGATTCTTATGAACGAACAAACCACCCTAATGGCCCATGAAGCAGCCTACCCCACACCTGCCTGCCTCCTGTGCAGAATGGTAAATGATCCTTGTACCTCATTGGCCAATTCATAAAGTACATTGCCATATACCTAGAAGACTGTTCCTATTGATGCTAGGGTCGACCAAGATCTCCAGTGCAAGGCACGCTCTCTCGATTTTAAGGCTCTTGTAAACACAAATAGGATTTATTCACTAAATGGAGATTTTGGAAAGCATTGCCTATTTTAGACCACTTTAAATAAACCTGAGACACAGGGAAGCAGACAGAGGAAAAGTGTGAGGCAGTAATGGAGCTGGACACAGGGGAAAACAGAATACAAAGACTACAAGGAGACTTACTGGACACACAAAAAAAGCAGCATACATGAGGTGAGTAACAGGATGGGTTGCAGATACACAGGTTACAGGGCTATAACTGGGATGACTGTAAATGAGTGTCCAGAGGTTCTGGGAGTAGGGGTCCAGTAGTTGGGATGGTATGGCAGTAGGTATACAGGTACTAGTTACAGTGGGGTCTGTAGCACAGCGGTGGTCTTTAGCACAGTGGGTGTATCCTGGAGGGTGACCTGGTAACAGTCCAGGGACAAACCATAGTTCAAGGGCAGGCGGAGAGCAAGCAGTGGTCAGAAAACAAAGCCAATGGTCTGGTACACAAATACAAATTCAAAAGAAAACAAGTAAGTAGGGTACTAACAGGTGAGAAAACCAAAATGCTAAAGCATTGGGGTTTGGGCGAGGCTCCCTTTTGCTGCTGCCAGATTACTAACAAGGGGTCACACCTGTGACCTGGGTAGGGCAGACCAGGACTGGAACCAGGATCTGGGGAAATGGTAAGGTCTTTCCAAGACCTGGGCTGGACCAGGGTCATTGCAGGAAAATTGCTGCCAAGGCTCCATATGAAGGCACTGCACCAACTTTGTAATTCTTGCTGCAGCAGCAGCAGGTCTTCCTTTGATCGGTAGGGGACATATGGCACAGTTCATGACAGGTATTTATTCTACTTGGCTATCTTAATCTGATATTCGCTTACACATTTCCAGCATTCTCCTCTCTGTGAATAGCCCCTAGATGAGTATTCCCTAGATTAATCTGTTTTTGGGCGAAGGAAAGTAACATGATATAACGGAAATTTCTGTTGGTAAGGGACAATGCCTCTGGTTTCAGAACTAAAAAGCACCAGAACTAATGAATAACAGTCAATTGAGAATAGAGCTCTTGCTAATTGTGCCCAAAGATATGAAAACCAGGGCTCAAGTCCTGCGGGAACGGCGTTCCTGCACTTTGCCCGCAACGGGACAGCATGTTCCCGCTGTCGGCCAACTTATCGCTGGGGGTTGCTAGCAGAATGCATTAACCGCATACCGCTAGCAGCCCTCTCGACTGGCCACGTTCCCCGAGCACCTGCCTGTCTGCCTGCTCCCTGTGCACGGCCACCGTCCCCAGCCCTGTGAAGGCTGTGACGTGGCCTACAGCCGAGATCTCATGAGCCGCATCATAGCCTTCAGGACGCTGGGGAACACCGGCGGCCGCGTGCAGGAGCACACTGGAGCAGGGAGGAAGATGCGGCGTGGGGGACACCTGATCCGAGGTCTGAGCTGCTGGTAAGTATAATTCTGGGGGCCTGCCTGGGGATATGTTTCTGGGGGTCTGCCTGGGTATATATTTCTGGGGGTCTGCCTGGGTATATAATTCTGGGGCCTGCCTGGGTATATATTTCTGGGGGTCTGCCTGGGTATATATTTCTGTGGGGTGCCTGGGTATATAATTCTGGGGGCCTGCCTGGGTATATATTTCTGGCTGGTGCCTGGGTATATATTTATGTGGCCTGCCTGGATATTTAATTCTGGGGGCCTCTTTTGTGCCTGGGTATATAATTCTTGGGGTCTGCCTTGGTATATAATTCTGGGGGGCTGCCTGGGTATATAATTCTTTGGAGGGTGCCTGGGTATATAATTCTGGCGGTCTGTGCCTGTGTATACATAATTCTGGAGTCTGTGCAGGTGTATATATAATTCTGGGGGTCTGTGCCTGTGTATATATAATTCTGGGGGCCTGTGTCTGGCTATACATGATTCTTGGGGTATATGTATAATATATATATATACACATACTGTGACATAAGGAAAGGGAAGGTCATTGAGGGGTGATACACTTCCCCTCGGTTTCCTGTCATATATGCAGAAGTAGTGAATCCAGACCAGGTTTTCAGGCTGCATGTAGTGTCTGCATTTCCGGGTTTTGTGTCTCTCCCCAGGGTTATTAATTACTTGATTGATGTTTATCAGGAGAGATAAAAGAGGGGAGGCTAAACCAGGAAGTTGCTCTGGCCTGGAACTCAGAAAGCCTTCTGAGGGAGCTGCAAGGTGAAGATGTGTGAAAAAGTTTGCTTAAAGTAATTTTGTTCATTTAAGGTGGCTGAGGTTAGCTCACCATTTGTTAGATAGGGAATCTAATGGTTTAGTAAGAGCCTAAGCGGCAAGGGTTTATTTTCTGTTTTCATTTCTGTTTTATTGCAACCTTATAAATAAATACTGTCTGCTGGACAGATTTAAAAGAACTTTTACGCCTGGTAACCTCCGTTTGAGCTATACCCCCACATATGGTGGAGAATGCGGGCACTTTCCCTGTGCAAGTTGCATGATGGAGGATGTGGTAAAAGCTTTGCTTCAGGCCACTGCGGTCCAGCAGGAGACAAATTGCCAGTTTGCAGAGGCTCAGCGGCAGATGTTGGAGTCCCAGCGAGCTGACCGTGATGCCCAGCGAGCAAATTGAGAGGTACTCAAGGAGGTGGCTCAAAGCCTCCTGGAATTAAAGAGTAACTCTGTGGCTTCAATGCCTGTGGAACAAAAAAGGTGACGCGTGCCAGCCATTACCTGCAAAAGATGACAGCTGCCGATGATGTGGAAGCCTACCTCACTACGTTTGAGAGGATTGCTACACGAGAAGGTTGGCAGAGATGTGAATGGGCGGGGCTGGTTGCACTATTCCTAACAGGTGTACCCCAAAAAGCCTACTATGACTTGGAACCTGAGGCTGCTCAGGATTATGACGTACTTAAGGCTGAAATCCTGGCAAGACTAGGTGTTACCATTGCTGTTCATGCCCAGCGGGTGTATCGGTGGAACTATAAGGCTGAAAAGCCCCCAAATGTTTGACCTTATACACCTTACCAGGAAATGGCTCCAACCTGAGACATTGTCGCCGCCAGAGATAGTGGAGCGTGTGGTGATGAACCATTACTTGCGGGCTCTTCCTACCTCCCTAAGGAAATGGGTCAGCCATGGAGACCCCAAAACGGCTACCCAGCTAGTGGACATGGTCGAGCGATACACCACAGCAACAGACTTGCTAAGTAGCCCTTGCTTGAGCGTCCTGTCTCACCCATAGGACACCGGCCCAGAGGACCTGGTAAGTCTGTTCCAGGGGTTAAGGGCACGGGAGAGACTTCTAAGACCTTTACTAAAGGTGAAGAGCCTACAGGCTCTGGACCTAAAGACTGGCCTGGTAGGTCAGGAAGAACCATGAGGCCATATACAGGACTGGGTGCTGACCCTATAAAATGCTTTCGCTGCTATGGGTTAAGACATATTGCTGCTAATTGTCCACTTACTGATGAACCTATGCAATGTGATAATGCTAAGATGGGGAAACGCATGTCTTTCTTTGAGCAAGTGCTGTGTACTGCATCATGTCAGGAATGGATTGAGAGGCAAATGTGTGTTCTTTCCATTGATGGAAAGCCAGTTACAGCTCTGCTAGATTCTGGTAGTGTGGTAACTCTATTTTGCCAGTAGTGCTATGGAACATCCAGGTGCTCTTTTACAAACTTCAAACGTGCTGCAATATTCTTTTTGGACAACAATGGCTTCCTCCGTGGTGTCCTCCCATGTACTCCATTCTTGTTTAATGTTTTCCTCATTGTAGATGTGTCAACAAAAATGTTAGCATATGCCAGAGATTTCTGTAAGTCTTTAGCTGACACTCTAGGATTCTTCAGCTGCATAATAATACAGCTGCATGCGTTCAGCAAATAAAAAACAGACCTCTTTAGGTTTTCTAACTTATTTTAAATGTAATAAAGAGGTCTGTTTTTTCTTTGCTGAACGCATGCAGCTGTATTATTTTTTTCTTACAGTCCGTGTGCGATCAGAAATGAATTGGATGCATTACATTGTGTCAGAAGAAACCACGGACAGTTCCAAACCTGCCATTAACCATGGTCCCGAATGTGAAATAGATTGATAATATGTTTCACTTTCAGGAACTGTCCATGGTACTGAGTCACTCAGAACCATGGACAGTTAAAGTGAAACACATTATCAAACGGCAGGCTTGGAACTGTCCATGGTTCTGACACAATGTAATGCATGCATCCAATTCATTTCTGATTGCACACGGACTGTAAGAAAAAAATAATACAGCTGCATGCGTTCAGCAAAGAAAAGACAGACCTCTTTATTACATTTAAAATAAGTTAGAAAACCTAAAGATTAACCTGAAAATTCCTGAAAAATTACAAGAAAATCCTAAAAAATAAATAAACGATGGCTTATTGCTGCAATTGAAAATAATAAACAGTTTAAGAAATATTTAATAAAAACACAAATATTTTTTTAACATTGAAAATTATGGTGGAAAAAAGCCTTGTTTCTTTAAAATAAGTTAAGAAACCTAAACTTTCACACAAAAAATGCAGAAAAATGCCAAAAAAACACTAACTGACATAACCAATAAAAATGAAAAAAATCATAAAAACGAAATACAAATCAATCCATAATACAAAGTTACTCACAAAAATTAAAAACAAACAAAATAACCCATTGAAACAGAATGCCGAATCGATCTGAAACTCCGAATCGATCAGAATGCCAGGTCCTGAAAAAAAAAAACGAAGTGGAAAAAAAGCGACATGCACATCTCTAAAAATTTGCATAAGCGCTACCACTAGTGGTAAAAATTCATGTTACAGTGAATATTTCAATATTATATTAAAATCCATATATATACATAGATAAGGAAGCCAGAATACTATCCAGACCATCACCATAAAATATAATGTGACAACGTCTGAACTTCTGTATGGCAGTGAAACACATAGTCCAGAGAGTCACTCTTATGAAAACAATTTGAGTAAAACTCAGTGCATAAAACAGTGTAACGTGTAGATAATATTACTGATAAAGTGCATAAAAGTGCTAGTTTGACAATCAAATGAGTGCTAAAAATCCTTAACTAAAGTACAGCCTACCTTATATTCATAAAAGGAAGAAAAGGCATGATCATCCAGCGCTGCTTTGCAAGGTGCACTAGTGTCACCACATTTATTAGGAGAAAGCGAACACACAGGCAAACGTTTCAGGGATACAACCCTTTCCTCAGTGCATAGTGCCCCAATACTAGACATATAGAATACCCCTTTATATACAGAGTATAAACAAGGTAGCAGGCCCGTCTTTAATATTGATTGGACCCTGGGCAAACATTTTCTTGGGGCCCCCCCGAAAGCTCGTCCACTACATAATTTTGTTCTCCACCCCCAACACCCCCCCAAAAAACACATACATCATGGACTTGTCACAAAAAGCTTTAATAATGTTTAGATTGTAACCTCACAGAAGCGGGCTCCTCTATATCTGTCATTCTCCATATAATCACACTTTGTGTCTGTCACTTGGCAGCGATTTGCTGAGTATTGGGACCAGAGGACTAGGATTGGCTGTGACGCGTCAGCCGTCGGCTGCTTCCTCTCATAGACTAGCAGCAGTCATATAAAAGGGGCATAAGGAGTGATTTTTCCACTAAGCATTTGCAATAAATGTGTTGATTATGTGATAATGACAGTTTGTTTAAGGTTGTCCAAAACGCAAAACACATACACACATTTCAGTATCAACGCATTACCCCTTTATATAAAATATATTCTTTGGGCCTGTAAGGACTGTAACTTGTGTCAGTGTGAGTTCATGTGTATCTGCACAGTGTCTGCAGATTAATCTCAGGGCATGCCATGTTTTGGACTACAGAGGGTTAATATACTCCTGAACATGATCCCTCCTCTTATAAACAAATTCACATGAATCATGAAAAATAGAAGCCCGAGTACCATCTACGACAGTGGGCAAAAGGACGGGGGTCCCTACTCCACAGCCCCAAATTAAACAAATTGAATAAAAAGACGAAAACCCGCAATATTACATCAAGTGGATTAATTCCAGCACCAAAAAGGACAACGTGTCGATCAGGACTGGTCTTTCTCAAGTCTTGACAAAGACCAATCCTGGTTGAAACATCGTCCTTTTTGGTGCTGGAATTAATCCACTTGATGTAATATTGTGGTTTTCGAGTTTTTATTCAAGCAGCAGCACAGGGAGCGACCCAGAGGAGCAGTTACCATCACCTCGTGATGAACCGAATCATTTCGCTGATCCGGAATTTCCATGGGGCCTACATTGTGTCTCCTCATCCACTACCAGCAGGAAAAAAGCAGGACCTCCAGCAGAGTAAAGTGATGAAAATCTTTATTCAGGGACAGCAGACACCATGAAAAAGCAGTGACGTTTCGATCCGAAAGTCTTAATCATACATGTCAGTCATGTATGATTAAGACCTTCGGGTCGAAACGTCACTGCTTTTTCATGGTGTCTGCTGTCCCTAAATAAAAATTTTCATCACTTTATTCTGCTGGAGGTCCTGCTTTTTTCTTTTTCCTGCTGGCGTTTGGGGCTGGCGGCGTCCCTGCTTTGTGGTGACCTCGTGGAGTGCTTGGCTTGGGCTCCCCCCTGACAGAGATCGTGGCGCTTCGGTTTTGCGTCCTCATCCATTACCGTCCTCCCTCTTAATTAACTTTAAAACAAAAAACATAAGGATTTTAGTCAGACGCCGGCCCTCTAGCACCAGTAGATACAATCTGGTGACGCAATATTGATTATAATCATTAGAATTATAGTTATAGAAGACTGACATACATAATTTATAAAAGCGTTAACAACTAACCGAGAAATAGAATAATGTGCTTCCCTGTGCAGGGAATCCTTCCAGACCAGGCAGCACTGTCTCTTCTGACTCCTGCGTGCAACGGGGGTAACTTGGCTGGCTGTCTGAGCAATGCCATTTACAGCGTGAGTGCCGTTCCCAGCCTTATGTTCGCTGGGAGGCAAGGACGCTGCAGCCAGGGCCGGCCCAAGCCACTGTGCTGCCTGGAGCGATGGATGAAATGCTGCCCCTTCCCCAAAAAAAAAACATGTGGCATGTATGGGTGTATCACAGAGCTCCACAGCAATAAAACCCACAATAATGTGCGGTATGAGAGTATCACAGAATCCACTGCAATAAAATCCACAATAATGTACAATGCGTATTAGCGTGACACTTACCCCTGCTAGGTGTAGATAAGATCATGGCACTAATTAATACCCAGGCAGATACTCCTGCAGGGTATGGATTGAAATGTCAGGTCTCTGGTGTATAGATAGAGGTCTGCCTGGCGCAGGTAATATCTGGGTGCCACAGCACATTTAGATGCCCCTCCATTCCAGGGCATCAGTAATCAGCGTATTAAGGTAGTTACTCCTGGGTATAAATAATGCCTGGGTATCAAAGTACCTACAGAAATCCTGCAGCACAGCGGTTTTAAGTGGGTTCCATAACTCATTTAGATACCCCTGAACTTCTATGGTAGAATC
Source organism: Leptobrachium leishanense (assembly GCA_009667805.1). Lineage (NCBI taxonomy): Eukaryota > Metazoa > Chordata > Amphibia > Anura > Megophryidae > Leptobrachium > Leptobrachium leishanense. The sequence continues at coordinate 251,815,073 of CM019064.1, forward strand.
TGGATGCCCTGGCACAGTCACATACCCCTGTGTGGGTTTCAGACCAATTCATGATCAACTTTAAATAAATGGGTAAGCTGAGGCCTGTTCAATACCTCAGCCGCTGCAAGTGCTAAGTTAGCAACTTGCCATTGAACGCCGTTCAACCGCTCAGCGCCTAGCAGTGCTAACCTAGCACTTGCAGCGACCCGAGGAGATGCTGAGTGTGACGTTTTAAAGATGGCCGCCGCCCTGAAGCAAGTAACAATGCCGTACAGCAAGATGGCCGCCGCCTCGAAGCAAGTAATAATTCCGTACAGCAATGTTAATTTTGAGGTTTTTGTTCACCAAAGCACAAAATATTTATTTACTATTTCCCCCTGCACATAGACATATATTACAGTTCAATTTATATATTGTTTCAGAAGTAAACATAACGTTTATTCATTAAAAACTATCATTTGTGGTGTGTGCATACAAAACGGAATTGTGCTGACTGCTTCTCTTTATTATATTTTGTCCGAGTGATCCGAAAAACAATCTGAATTTTTCATTAAGAAATCGTCGGCCATTTTGGATTCAAAATTCGCATCCAAAGGGTTCAACAACACTGCTGCAGCAAACTGAATTGCTACGCTGCAGCAATTCAGCAGCTGCTGAGGTATTGAACAGGCCTCTGGGAGGTGCATTCTGCAGCAACTGGAAAGCCACAGATTATATGTTACCCTGTCAGGCACCACACTGTGCCCATACCCTGTGCATTGAGAAGATCAGACTGCCCTGCAGCACCTGATATAATCCACCTCCATGCCATGCAGGCTCCCTGCACCCTGTGTGCCATGAAACCCAGACCATGTGTTTGGGAAAGTTCTCCTTTGCCATGTATGAGATGCTGAGGTGCACACACACAATCAATCACTTGCATGATTGCAAGTGCAAGCACGGCTAACAGCCAGGTACCCTGCACTCTCCTAGCTGCTGCTTCCAGTGTATTGTGTGAAAGGGAGGAGTAGGAACTGGAGGGGGAGAGATGCAGAGGTAGGGAGACAGGAGCAGGGGAGAAAGATGCAGGGGCTGGGGTTGACTGAAGCAGAGTGCAATGTAGAATGCTGTGAAAGTGCAGAGCATACTCACAGCCCAAGCTGGGGGGATTCCTGCCTCCCTCTGACCTCCATGCTGCTCAGCAACAGCGCCTGCTTCTCTGCCTCTTCACATGTTGTTCCCCCTGAAAACTGTTGGCGCCGGATTACTGTCACTGTCTGGGCGCCGCCTGATGACATCACCAGAGCATTGCATGCCAGGATATGTAGTTCTACACTGGTTGTCTTCAATCTACCAGAAAACCAGTGAACTACATCTCCCGGCATGCAATGCTCCGGTGATGTCAGCAGGCGACACTCAGACAGTGATTCATACCGGACTTGGAGCTCAAAATTATCAAATGGATTCAGCGGCAGGTATTTACGCTGGCCCAAGGGACAGCTGCTTTGGGCCCCTCAACAATGACTGGGCCCGGGGCAACTGCCCCTTTTGCCCCGCGTTAAAGACGGCCCTGCAAGGTAGGCAGAACAGACAACTCCTTGCACACATGAACTCAATCATAAAAATTGCTACATACTGATCTTCTTTGTAGGAAACAGAAATCTCCTGACGATCCACGCTTCTGTCAAGTACGCCAACTGGCGTTACCATGATGGCGGAACTTGGACCCAGTGCGCATGCGCAGGTTCAGCAATATCCCATAAGCACAGGGAAATCCTTTGTGCGCATGCGTGTAGCTCAAACTGATGAGAATAAATTCTCAGGTTGCTGACTCCTGGACAGAAATGTTTTAATCAGACTGCTGAGAGCAGGGCAAGGAGCAGTAAGGCTAATGTCAGACGAGCGCATTCTGAGCGCACTGTCTGTCCGTGCACCTCGGACGGACGTACTGATGGAAGATAATGTAGACATCACACGATCTGTTTTTCTTGATGGACGTAGGAAAAAAAGGGAACTATTGGAAACAAAATTAATATGAAAAATGATAAAAATTGATACATGATATGAAAAGCCATTGTGTGTGCGTCAAAGTGCTGGACGTCGCAAATGCGGTCCGTCTGACAACTCCTCATCACTCACACAGAATGCTACGCGGACGTCGTGCACTCCACGTGTCCATTCTAGCGGTTTTATGTTCTTGCCTAAATTGCGTCCGGTGCCACGTATGTTGTGCGCGTGCAGTTTGGTACGGACGCACTTCGTGTGTGGGTCTCTATTGCTCATGATTTTATACCATGACGGACGTTCAGGGCCGGATTAAGATCTCTATGGGCCTGGAGCTGAATAGGTCGGTGGCTTTTTTTGGAATTTAGTGAAATGACAACATATTTTAGGCTATTTAATATTGCATATATATGTATATCTTACCAGGCAGATACGGTGTGAGTAAATTTCCATTCAGATTTCAATCATCACAGCGTGTAAAATATTTTTTTCATATTTTATCATTCAAACCTCTGGTTATATATTCTATAGGGAATTCTTGTTAAAAAAATAAATAAATGGGAACCTATAACTGCATTTTTATGAGAAAATATACAATTGTAACCCAAAAATTTGATATTTCCCATGTGTTTTGGATTATGGTGTTTTATGAATAATATGACTATGTATAAAACACTGAACTTGCTCCCAGCGTGGGAAAGGAGAAGATGAGTAATGGCAGTGGTATTGCTAATTTTATACGTGACAAATGGACAATACCGTCGCTTTGGAACAAAAAATAAATAATTTTTTTTTTCTTTTAGATTTTACATTGTCATGTTTGGTATCAATGCAAAGGCCAGACTCTGTCCTGTCTGATGCCTCATTTGACCTTGCAAGGTGTAAAGATTAGTGGCGCAGGGTTCCAAAGCCCCCCAGTGCACTTCGCTGCAGTGTGGCGGTTTAGGTTCTTGATCTAACAATCCGTAATAATGGATTGTACCATCACCTCCACACTTGTTAGTGACATGAAAAATGAGATGGTGAGTTAATGCAGCATCATTGTTCCCTTTATAATTGAAAAATATTGCTGTGTTAGAAAGAAAAATAAAAAATAAAGAAATATTTATTATTTTATATTTATTGTTACATAAAACCTGGTCATGTGTGGTATCATTGGAAAGACCATGCTCTGACCTTTCCAGTGATACCTCATATGACCCTGTAGCTGCTATGGAGGTGGAGATATAGTGGTCCAAATGCCTATCAATGCAGACAAATTTATCCTTTCTGTGGGCCTATTCTGGGGCATGGGCCTGGAGCTGCTGCTCCATCTGCCCCTATGTTAATCCGGCCCTGAGGACGTTAAACCGTGCGGCAACACAAACGTGATCGTTCGTCCGACACGGGCCTTACACTTCTAAGAAATGCTGTGATTTTCTTTTGTTTATTAGATTGTTATCAGGATCGCTGTAAATTTAGTAAGTGCTCTAATTGAGCTAGGATTTTGTTTGTAGTTTTTGTTTAGTCACCTGCGATTAGTGATTCAAAGCCAAGTGTTTCATTTGTTTATGCTGGAATAAAAAGACCCCTTTCAATTACAATATGATGACGACACCGTTCTGTCAGTTACAATTTATTTTAACTGAACAAATTAGGTCTTGAAAAAGGGACCTTCTGGTAGTACTGTGGCTTCTTTGCTATTATTCAGTATTTTCTCTTGTGGTATATCCATGTTTGTCTTGGTTATTTTTTATTTTTTGCATTTTTCCTTTTTGCAGTGTGAATGGTGCATGCTTCTGTGAGTGAAAGGAGATCTGAAAGAATGTATGGATGGTCAGTATCATGGTTGGGGCCTTGAAGTGGTGTTACTGCTCACTTGGCGACCCCATGTGCCAATCCAACTAATCTGTGTAAATGTAAATTTTGTGGGGCGTGCATGTTGAGTGTTTGCGTAATATTTTTGAGTCATGCTTGGTCAACACTACATAATTTCAAAATCTCTTTCCAATAATTTTGTTGGTTTAATGCTTTATTCGAAAAAACCCATTCCGAGATAATTATTGTAATTAATGACATTATTAGCAGTCAGGTATGGGTAGGAGGTTCTTTTCTGTCCTTTTGTATTGTTCTGCTGCTTTACTTAATGTCCACTTTATGTTTTTATTGAATGACTACACAAATGAAGAGAAAATAATACATTCATTGCCTTGTTAGCACTAATGTGCTTTCACTTAAATGTGAATATAAAAAAATATTAAAGAATGCCATGCTCAATTATAGCAGTTTCAGAATTTTTCTCCCCGCCTGTTAATAAGAATTCTGATCTCTCTAATACTTCATTAAATCTTATATTTTACATTTTGTGTTACTTTCAATAGGAATTTTGATCTGTAACCACTATTATTGTATATGGTTATTGCCTATAGTTTTGAATTTATTTTTCCTCTTCTCTATTACGGAAGGTCAGTGGGTCTAGAAGCATTAACATATAAGGGAATTGGAGTTTCAATAAAAAAAAATGATTGAAAAACTATAGGGGTTATTCAAAAAGCACCAGAATTTCGCAGTAATTTCAGTGCTTTCTAGTTTGGCGCACTTCGGGATCTCATTTCGCAGCCCTGTGGTTCATCAAAGTGCACCGAAGATGAAGTCTCTAAGGACCACCGAAGAGACCACCAAACACTGCCGAACTGCAGAAAAAAAAAACAGAACCTTACTATTCTTCTAATAGGTGTGTAAACCAATAACGATTCATTTAAAATGTGTCTAAATAATAAAAAAGGTCCTTTAAAAAGGTCTGTTACAGAATGAAAAAAAGTCTTAAAATAAAAATTGGTATCAAAAATTTTCAGGGTTATTCAAAGAGATTCGAAAAGTCACCGCACGTTCAGTGACTTTTCGTTCCCCGCACTTCATGGCGATTCAGAGATACCTTGTTCGCCGACCCTGCGGTGTATTCAGCAAGCATCGCAAGGCCCCCGTAGTGCAGGGAATACTCGCGCAAACCCGCAGAACACTCACCGAATACTCAAACACTCACCGAAAACCCGCAAATCCATGCCGAACACACCAGAAAAATCTGAGCAGCCGCCGATCACAGCGCAGAACAGCTGCCGGAAAAAGCCGACTAGCAGACAAACAAGGGTGAAAAGAAAAAAAAGTTTGCTTAAAAGTTTGAAATTTGAAATGCTGTTTGCAAAAAAAACTACTGAACGAAAATGTCTGGAATTTACATATAAGATTCAATGAAAGATAATAAAAAGGTCTGTTACAGAAAACAATTAAAAAAAAAAAACTGAAAAACTTTCTATACAAAAAAATCCCAAAAAATGCCTAAAAGATCCAAAGAAATCTAAAAATAAAGAGACTTTTACTGCAGAATATAATATTAAACGGTTTATTAGATATTGGATTAAACCTGGAATATTTTTAACATTGAAGCCTATGGGATTCTCCTGAATAAACCTGTCGAATGAAACCACCGAACAGCAGGGCATTTCGGCAACTTTTCACTGCTGATCGGTGTTCTCTGAATAGACGAAGCATTGCTTCTCTATGTGGATTTCACTGCCCTCGAACAGGCAACAAACAGGCACAGTACGTGCAGGCAATTCGCCAACATTTGGCAAACTGCCTGCTCTCAGAATAGCCGAATGGCCAGGAAATGTAACCGTATGCTGAATTTCAGGGTCTGGTTACATTTTGGGGCCAGATCAGCTCTCTTTGAATAACCCTGTTTGTCTCAAAAATAGAAAAAAAGTGTTCTAAAAAGTAAATAAATAAAAAAAGCTTTATTCTGAAAATGAAAAGAATAAATTGTTTTATAAAAAAAGATTCAACAATCTTTTTTTTACATTGAATCCTATGGGATTCGCCTGTTTAATCCTGTCAAACTGAATCACCGAAAATCAGGGCATTTCACTGACACTTTGTCGTGTACCGGTACCAGCTGAGAACCGGCTAAGAAGAGTTGTGAGCCTAATGTGCAGTATTGCATGCACACGGGAGGGGGTGGAGGCAGATTGCAGAATATATCAGGGTTATTCAGAGAAAGGTGAAAACCTGGAGAATTGGCAGGAGAAGAGAACAATACAGAAAAAATAGCCAATTTGGAAAGTGAGATAAATGGGAGAATTTTTCTGGTTTGGCCATTTTGACCTAGAATTTTCACTTCTACTGCCATTTCTCCTTGTTTTCACCTTTCTCTGAATATACCTGTAGGTCTTTTAGGCAAGCAGTGTTCAAAGTAGCGTTGTTTAAATATGCAAAAGGGTCTGAAAGGTAGGTAGTGTTCTAGCAGCGTGAACGGCCAAACGAAAAGGTTCTGTAGGCAAGTGGCCGCGTTCAAAGCAGGGTCGGTTAACAAGCAGGGGTCGGCAATGGTGATGATGAGGCAGAATATAGGAGATGTGAGGATATTGGAAGGCAGGAGAGTTTGGGTGAGAAGAAGGATTCTTGATGAGCAGAAGGGTTCTTGGCAAACAGGTTGGGAATCCGGGTCTGGGGAGCAGCAACAGGTAGGTCTTTCCTCTGAGAGGTGAAGGCTCCAATGTTTGAGCATTGGCTGTTTGGAAAGGCATAGCCATTTATTCGGTGCAGCCAATGCATAATTTAGTCACGTGCTGCATGAGACTGACCTGCAGCAAGGGAAGACATCACAGAAAAGCTGCTCCCTCGATCAAGATGCTACACCTGTTTGGACCTTTTTACAATGGCATGATCCATGACATGCTTCTGTGTAGTTCAGCGTTCTTTGAATAGATTAACCATTACTTCTCTATAGGAACAATTTCCCTGCTGCTGAAGACCGTCAAATTACGGCGAACTGCAACGTATTTTGCTGTCAATTCGCTAGCTGATAGCTTTCAGAATAGACAAAGTGCCCTGAAATTGCACTGTATGGTGCCCTTCGATGGCAAGTTCACCCCTTACTGATTAACCCCTTTTCTGTTGACCATTTTTTGTTTGAGATGGTTAACACCAGAGAAATGTGTGAGTTTTCATTTGGGTAGGCAAATGCAAACTAGTAGCCTTTTTTCATTGCTTCTTTAACCCCATCGCTGCTGAGCCATTTCACAGCTTTTGCTCATCATGTTTAAACGCGATTTGAAACCACGTCTTATTATATGTCCCAGACATACTATATATCGTTCTTTCCGGCAGACTCTGCAGATTCATAATATATCATTATTATATGTATACGTCATGTCCTGCCTGTATATTATAACAAAAAATGCAATAAAATTAGAATTTTCAATGATCTACAGTGTGTGTTTTTTTTCACATTTTTATCATGCGAGCTTTTTTCGGTTCTATATTCCTATTTTCTATGGGGTGCGCTTGTTAAAAAAAATTTAAATTGGAACTCGTTAATTTTTTTTGGGGGAATTACGGGATTTTTAGCAAATGCACCCCATAGAAAAAAATCATTAGTCCAGCATCATTGTTCACATTATAATTGAAATGTGAACAATATTTCTGCATTAATAAAAAACACACCAAAAAAAACCACGTTTTTTCTTTTTTCTTTTTTTTATTTACTTTAAACATGGTCAATTTTGGTATCATTCGAAAGGCCATGCTAAGACCTTTCGAATGATACCAAACATGACCCTCCTAGCTGCCATCGTTCGGGAGATATGGGGGTTCAAAGGAACCCCTATCTCCACCACGGGATTTCCTTGGGAAATCCCTGGGCAGCTAGGGGTTCCCCGGCTAACTTACGTCATCGCGCGTGTGGGGAACATCCTCCGCATACAGCGGGAGGCAATGAGAACGTTCCCCACACGTCTTCCACAGTGAAAGGGTTAAACAAATGAAAGCTTTTTATTTTTGCTTTAAAATAGCAATTGGACTTCTTAAGGATCAATATAAGAAGGTCGAAAAACACTTTAAAAAGTCCATACTCACTTCTGGTCCGCAGTGTGGAACTCAGCATGGTCTGCTGACTCCTCCCACCACAAACAGAAGGACACTGAGAACAAGCAGTTCACAGTGGCCTTGAACAGTCCCTGAGTGACCTTGTAAAATTATGTGCATGTACTGTAGTGCAGATGTCGATCACCCTACCCGCTTCCCCCTCCTCAGCAGACAGTGCCAGAAATTTTCCCCTTTTGCTATGAATCAGTTAGCTGAGGATCACCAATTGAGTACATGGACTCCTGAAGGCTACTGAATGACCATGGGTATACATTATGGTTATGAGCTGTAACCAGGATATAAGGAAATAGTTCCAAATGCTAAAATGCTTTTCATACCAAACTGGGGGCACATTTCCGTAGTCAACACTAATTGTAGCATTCGGATGAGTATGTGGTAACGTCAGGATAAGTGACTTTAACGCATGCCCCCATATTACCTTTCTGACTCTAAACCTGGGAAAATTACTTAATGCGTCTGTGATTGTTCAAGATTGCAGGAGCTTACTGTTTATTGCACATCCTGCACTTAACAAGTGGAGCGCATTCATTAATTAGCATTAAGCAGTGGCGTAACCAGAGTTATGGTGCCTGGGGCAGAAATCCCCCCCGCTCATTATATAAATATCCATTCTGGTTATAAGCAGGCCCGGACTGGGACAAAATATAGGACCCCCAGAATTATATACACAGGCACTGGACCCCCAGAATAATATACACAGGACCCCAGAATAATATACACAGGCAGAGGACCCCCAGAATTATATATACAGGCACAGGACCCCCAGAATTATATATACAGGCTCAGGAGGACCCCCAGAATTATATACACAGGCACTGGAGGACTCCCAGAATTATACACAGGCACAGGAGGACCCCCAGAATTATATACAGGCACTGGACCCCCCAGAATTCTATACACAGGCACAGGAGGGCCCCCAGAATTATATACACAGGCACAGGAGGACCCCCAGAATTATATACACAGGCACAGGAGGGCCCCAGAATTATATACACAGGCACAGGAGGACCCCCAGAATTATATACACAGGCACAGGAGGACCCCCAGAATTATACAGGCACAGGAGGGCCCCAGAATTATATACACAGGCACAGGAGGACCCACTCACTCACAGACCTCAGACTCAGATGGGGACCCTCGCGCGCCAGCATGCTCCTCCACGAGGCCCTTCGACTTCTGAAGGCTTTTTGATGCGCTCTCGCGAGATCGCGTGAGATCTCGCCTGCAGGCCACATCACAGCCTTCAGAAGGCCGGCGGTAGCGCAAGGCAGCATGCTGTGCACTCATTTTGTCGGGCTCGGGCCACAGACTCGAGCCCTGCCCCAGGTCTCTGGGCGATGGCAGTAGCATAATAACCAGGGGGGGGGCCAGCGGCCGGTGGTGCCCCCCCTTGGCCCTGTGCTCGGGGCACCCGCACCGGCTGCCCCCCGGTTGTTACGCCACTGGCGTTAAGATAAGTAAGGTATTATAAAGTGCTAGTGCTAATTACGGCAGGGATACGCAAGCCAAAATTTTAGCTACACTTAAAAGATGGTGCCTTTGCGAAATTTACCCCCTTTCAATAAATCCGATACTCCCCTCTCATCCCGCAGAGCGAACAGTGGCCCGATCTGCCACTTCTTGTCGTAGGGAGCAGAATGAGACTGGGGCAAATAGTTCCCAGTTGGCACTGTGCAAAGTGCAACCCTCCATGGAGTCCAATGGACTGCAGGAAGTGATACTCATGGCTGCATGGAAGCGCACGGCGAGTATCACTGAGGTTAACGCTGAAATTTGGGGCAAGGTGCTGATACAGCGTCTGCCTCAGAATATCGTGCTGAAAAGGAGGTGCAGATTCTCCTCGTTAGCATCCCCATTTTAGCAAGATGCACAGAATCCTGGATTTATTAATAAGCTTATGTAAAAAAAACACCAGGACATTTTTTAATACATTTATGTGAACACTCTTTCTACAACCATTAATTTTTTGGTCGTTATTATTTCATTTATAAATAGTATACAAAATATATCTAATACTATTACAGTATGTAAAGTATTACCGTACATATATATCAAAATAAATTGTAAAATTATTTCTTACCAACTCGGAGAATGTCAGCCTCTATTTGCACCTCGTTCTGCACAATATCTTCTTTGTTTTGTATTGACCTTTTGGCTCATAATTTACCAAGTTCATGTTTGCTTAGTAGGTGGATCATCATACGGTAAACAATCCTAAATCTTTTCTATCCCGTTGCATTGAGTTAACATGATGAATAAAAAGAGACTGACTAAAGGATTAAAAAAATAAAATTAAAGCTAGGCCAACAACAGTCTAATGTGTCAGTTACAGTATTTCCAAAAGAGATGGTAGGGGTTATTCAGAGAGAGCCGATCTGCCCCCCGAAACGTAAGCGGACACTGAAATTCAGCATACGGGGACATTTTGGGGCCATTCAGCTATTCAGAGAGGGCAGGCAGTTCGCCAAATTTTGGCGAATTGCTTGCGCGTACAGTGCCTGTTTGACGGCAGTAATATCCCCCTTAGAGAAGCAATGGTTCATCTATTCAGAGAACACCGAACAGCAGTGAAAAGTTGCCGAAGTGCCCTGCTGTTTGGTGTTTTCATTCGGCAGGTTTATTCAGGTGAACCCCATAGGCTTCAATGTTAAAAATATTCTAGTTTTAATCCAATATCTAATAAACCATTTATTATTTTATTCTGCAGTAAAAAGTTGTTGTTTTTTTTAAATCGTTTTTTCATTTTTCTGTAACAGACCTTTTTATTATCATTCATTGGATCTTATATGTAAATTCCAGGCATTGTCGTTCAATAGTTTTTTTGCAAACAGCGCTTCAATTTTGAAACTTTCAAGCATACTGTGTTTTTTTTTTTTATACCACATTCGTCAGCTTGTCGGCTTTTTCCGGCGGCTGGTCTGTGCTGTGATCGGCAGCTCGTTGGCTTTTTCCGGCGTGTTTTTTTCTGCGGGTTTGCGTCAGGACCCTGCGGTGAATGGTGAATTCACTGCAGGGTGGGAAACTTTGATTCCCCAAAGTGCAGGGAAATGCGGGGAACAAGAGACATTTTGGTGCTCTTTGAATAATCCCATATATATATATGGGAATGTATATGAATGCCATTCCTTTTAATTTTTTTTTGTAAATATATTTTTAATTGAGTTTGATACATAGCGCAGAGCGGTGTCGGCTCGCAGGCCGCCCTACTCAGTTCCATGTATAATACAGTGTACAGTGTGCAAACTCCTAACATGTTTAAAGGGTGGAAAACCCAAAAGGAAAAAGCATGAAAGAGATAAAGAAACGAGGGAAAATGGAGGGGGAAAGAAAATGGTCCAAACCAATTGCGGTAAAACAACGTCTACGATGGTGGACAGACTAGGTATCCCACCTGCAATGTCAAAAGGATAACAAGATGGGCACGCAGGGTCACAGTTGGTGTAATTGGACACGTAGGTCCCAGCAGAGAAACCCAGCAAAATTAGTCTTTTGTAAGCAGTCCACCATAGGTGGGCCCTATTGAAACCAGGAGCATCCTAGTCCAAATTTCAGAATTTCCCAGAAGCATATTATTAATGGAGAAAGAGTGCAATTCCTCCATCTTACTCAGCCATAGCCAAAGTGGAGGACACTATGTACGTTTCCAATACAGGGGGATCAGACTTTTCGCAACCCAACAGATTTCTTCTAGGCAGACGTAGTGTAGGTACATGGTGTAGCAACATAGGGGCGGGGAGCAAATCCGGTGGGGGGGGGGTCGAGAAACAGCTGTAGGAGCTTATGAATTTGTTTCCATTATGGTTGAATAATGGGGCAGCTCCACCATATACGAAGGCCCGATCTCAGAGCAGCATTACATCACCAACAGCAGTGATTGGTGATCCTATACCACATTGATAATAAATTATATGTCGCCTCTAGCGTCTTAGTGGAAATTGAATCATGGTGCGTTAAATCACAAATTTTTTGCCATTGCATCTTCGACAAGGTGATCCCCAAGACCATTTTCCATTTTCCCATATACAGGGGTGGTTGCCTAGGCCCAGTGGCGTCGCTAGGTGGGGTCAGGGGGTGCAGCCCGCACCAGGTGACACCCGCTCTTAGGGTGACACCAAAGACTTTGATTTTTGAACTGGCCAGTAACCTGCAGTGCCGTGGCCGGTTCAAAAATGAAAGTCTTTGGTGTCACCCTAAGGCAGCGCTGAGCATGCTTTTTCCTCCCAGCGCTCGCCAGTGCCAAAGGATGTTGCCCAGCCCCTCGTTGAGGTCCACCAGCTGGTGGATCTCAACGAGGGGCCAGGCAACATCCTTTGGTGCTGGTGGTTGCTGGGAGGAAGAAGCATGCTGTGAGGCAGACCTCAGACGGAAGGATCAAGTGAGCTGGGGCCTATATATCCATATGTGAGCTGGGGCACTATATGTCCATATGTGAGCTGGGGCACTATATATCCATATGTGGGCCGGGGCACTATATATCCATATGTGGGCCGGGGCACTATATATAGGTCACATATGGATATATACATTTTCCTATATATCGATATGTGCGCTGGGGCAATATATCCATATGTGATCTGGGGCACTATATATTCATATGTGACATGGGGCAATATGCATCCATATGTGAGCTGGGGCAATATCCATATGTGAGCTGGGGCAATATAACCATATGTGAGCTGGGAAAATATATATATCCATGTGTGAGCTGGGGCAATATATATCCATATGTGAGCTGGGGCAATATATATATACATATGTGAGCTGGGGGCAATATATCCATATGTGAGCTGGGGGAAATATATCCATATGTGAGCTGGGGGCAATATATCCATATGTGAGCTGAGGGCAATATATATCCATGGGTGAGCTGCTGGGGGCAATATATATCCATGGGTGAGCTGCTGGGGCCAATAGATAATTGTGATCTCGGGCAATATATCCATATGTGAGCTGGGGGTAGTATATCCATGTGTGCCTTCACTTTCACTGCCTTCGAATAGGCACTGTACTTGCTGGCAGCTCGCCAAAATTTGTGTGTGAGCATATGCGAGAGCTCCACAGCAATAAACCTCACAGTAATGTGCGCTGTGCATGAGCATTCAGTGTTATATGGGAGTACTGATTTATGAGTAAGAGTAGTTTAAAAGAAAATCTGTAAAACTTGGGAGGGGGGATACCATAAGTTACTGCACCGGGTGACCCCAACCCTAGTGATGCCACTGCCTAGGCCTAGGACGTCACTTTCAAGCGAGCAGTAAAAAAGCCGCCCTCCACACAAAAAAGACCACCCAGGCATGAAACAATCGTGGGCCGCCAGCATCTGCGATACTCCGTGTCCGGTGCCTGCGATTCTCTGCATCTGGACAGGAGCAGAAGAATTGAGCCCCTCCTTTTGGCCAGCGGCTGATGAGAGATGCAGCATGCCAGCGCCACGTTGATGTCAGTCGCTGGCTGATGTGGGTGTGGGTGGGAAGGAGCGCAAGCTGCACGAGCGGAACAACGAGGTTAGTGGCCCGGTTGGTGATAAATCACATAAATCAGCGCCAGCAGTCTTTAAAAGCCAGACAGTTTCTCTCGTACCACAGATGTAACATAACCCTGACAATGAAAAATTGTTCGGTGTAGATCAGATCTCTGTGTACGCATTACTAATGGTGGTTTTGTGGCTACCATGGAACCCAACTCCTCATTTTGCTCAAGTTATTTTTAGCTCTGCATTAAAGGCAGCCATCCATTAAAATAATCCTCCTAACACATGTTTTATAAATGATTGTCTCATAAGTCAAAGTGTAATCTCTTGCGTGAGATGAAAGATCCAGCTCTGTGTGTAGTACAGACAGTGCATGCATCTTACATGCAGACATTAAATAATCACAGACAGGAGAAGATATGGTAAAGGCTGCCACCGCCACACCCCACATTAGAGCGTGGTGTAATATCTGTTCATCCAGCAAGGAGTCTGATCACAAATGGGAACCAGGAGAAGAAGTGGAGCTACCTACCCTGCAGCCAGCTAGTCATATGGGTTCCATCCTTACCACCGATTCTCCTATCCATGTAACCCAAGAGGGCGAGACCTGTAAGAAATCAAGATCCAAGGCTCAAAGACAGCAGAGAAAAAAAGTCAAACCAGCGTTACCAGGCCCAATGCTGGAGAGGCTCAGGACAGTCTACATGCTACACCAGCCCCAATGCCATCTGCCTATGTAAGCACTGTATTCTCAAGTAAACCTGCCTCCTACTTGTGCCACTATGTTTCCAGGAGTCTTTGCGGCCGTGGCACTCCTGATCAACCAGATCCCCCATCTGAACAACCGGGTACCCATACCATACAAGGATCCTTCGTTACACCCGTATGGGACCAAATGTCTAGACAATGGACATTGTGCTCTGCCCGCTGATGCCCAGCAGCGGACAGTTCTTGGTCACCCAGAGTGCGACAGTGGAGGGGGAGGTAATGTCATGACCCATGGCTATAGCCATCCTGGAAACCCAACTGGTAGCACACTTCTGTTCCACCCCTGAACCTGTATTCACTAATAACCTCTTCAAGCAGTGAAAAAGGTAACCACCAGCACACTTTTAGTTAATACACGTGACACATCCACACCGAAATAAAGGGCTGTGCCCCAGACTGACCTGTGCAGTTCATTGCAGTTCATTCCTGCTAAAGCAAAGACATACTCTCTTCTTGCTCTGAGCTATTCAACTTACCCCAGACCTACACACCAGATCTGATCACGATCACCGGATTTTCACCATCTCTCCTGATCTTCATATCCAGCATTTGCTGTATGCAAACCTGGTCAATTTATATCCATCCCTTTTCCACCATCCTCATCTTCTGTGTGTGCAGGCTCACCATATCACCTTCAACCGGTACCATCCCTGGTACCTGCACATGACATAATGAACAGACTAGACATGAGTGAACCTATGGTGGTGGGGCTTATAACCAAATTATAACCGATCGCTTCCAGCGCTCAAATCACTGTCGGACGTACCATGTACGTCAGTGGGTGTAAAGGAGACTTTAACCCATGACGTACATGGTATGTCTGCGGTCGGGAAGGGGTTAAAATAATATACACAACATTTGGAATGGTATACAAAACAAAAAAATATTAAAGTAGGCACTCGGCATCCATTTTTAATATACTTCTAAGTGAAGTCTTCAAAGTGAGCACTTACAGGAGATCTTCTGGTGAGTGATTTAGATTTTTGTTTCAAACAGATCTTTTCTATTCATCTTAAGGTTTCAAGTTAGGTCTGGTGAGTAAATTAGGTTAGGCTGGTGACTCATTTTCATACTGATTAGCATACAATTGGAATCAATTGAGTGATATTTGCTTCAGGTTTAGCTTGTCCACTATTTGCTGGGGGAGGTGTTCTTAGGTGGCTATATAAAGATTGTGGAATATTAGCTTGTCTAATTGAGCTTGGGAAGCCTTCTAAGTGAAGTCTTCAAAGTGAGCACTTACAGGAGATCTTCTGGTGAGTGATTTAGATTTTTGTTTCAAACAGATCTTTTCTATTCATCTTAAGGTTTCAAGTTAGGTCTGGTGAGTAAATTAGGTTAGGCTGGTGACTCATTTTCATACTGATTAGCATACAATTGGAATCAATTGAGTGATATTTGCTTCAGGTTTAGCTTGTCCACTATTTGCTGGGGGAGGTGTTCTTAGGTGGCTATATAAAGATTGTGGAATATTAGCTTGTCTAATTGAGCTTGGGAAGCCTTCTAAGTGAAGTCTTCAAAGTGAGCACTTACAGGAGATCTTCTGGTGAGTGATTTAGATTTTTGTTTCAAACAGATCTTTTCTATTCATCTTAAGGTTTCAAGTTAGGTCTGGTGAGTAAATTAGGTTAGGCTGGTGACTCATTTTCATACTGATTAGCATACAATTGGAATCAATTGAGTGATATTTGCTTCAGGTTTAGCTTGTCCACTATTTGCTGGGGGAGGTGTTCTTAGGTGGCTATATAAAGATTGTGGAATATTAGCTTGTCTAATTGAGCTTGGGAAGCCTTCTAAGTGAAGTCTTCAAAGTGAGCACTTACAGGAGATCTTCTGGTGAGTGATTTAGATTTTTGTTTCAAACAGATCTTTTCTATTCATCTTAAGGTTTCAAGTTAGGTCTGGTGAGTAAATTAGGTTAGGCTGGTGACTCATTTTCATACTGATTAGCATACAATTGGAATCAATTGAGTGATATTTGCTTCAGGTTTAGCTTGTCCACTATTTGCTGGGGGAGGTGTTCTTAGGTGGCTATATAAAGATTGTGGAATATTAGCTTGTCTAATTGAGCTTGGGAAGCCTTCTAAGTGAAGTCTTCAAAGTGAGCACTTACAGGAGATCTTCTGGTGAGTGATTTAGATTTTTGTTTCAAACAGATCTTTTCTATTCATCTTAAGGTTTCAAGTTAGGTCTGGTGAGTAAATTAGGTTAGGCTGGTGACTCATTTTCATACTGATTAGCATACAATTGGAATCAATTGAGTGATATTTGCTTCAGGTTTAGCTTGTCCACTATTTGCTGGGGGAGGTGTTCTTAGGTGGCTATATAAAGATTGTGGAATATTAGCTTGTCTAATTGAGCTTGGGAAGCCTTCTAAGTGAAGTCTTCAAAGTGAGCACTTACAGGAGATCTTCTGGTGAGTGATTTAGATTTTTGTTTCAAACAGATCTTTTCTATTCATCTTAAGGTTTCAAGTTAGGTCTGGTGAGTAAATTAGGTTAGGCTGGTGACTCATTTTCATACTGATTAGCATACAATTGGAATCAATTGAGTGATATTTGCTTCAGGTTTAGCTTGTCCACTATTTGCTGGGGGAGGTGTTCTTAGGTGGCTATATAAAGATTGTGGAATATTAGCTTGTCTAATTGAGCTTGGAAGCCTTCTAAGTGAAGTCTTCAAAGTGAGCACTTACAGGAGATCTTCTGGTGAGTGATTTAGATTTTTGTTTCAAACAGATCTTTTCTATTCATCTTAAGGTTTCAAGTTAGGTCTGGTGAGTAAATTAGGTTAGGCTGGTGACTCATTTTCATACTGATTAGCATACAATTGGAATCAATTGAGTGATATTTGCTTCAGGTTTAGCTTGTCCACTATTTGCTGGGGGAGGTGTTCTTAGGTGGCTATATAAAGATTGTGGAATATTAGCTTGTCTAATTGAGCTTGGGAAGCCTTCTAAGTGAAGTCTTCAAAGTGAGCACTTACAGGAGATCTTCTGGTGAGTGATTTAGATTTTTGTTTCAAACAGATCTTTTCTATTCATCTTAAGGTTTCAAGTTAGGTCTGGTGAGTAAATTAGGTTAGGCTGGTGACTCATTTTCATACTGATTAGCATACAATTGGAATCAATTGAGTGATATTTGCTTCAGGTTTAGCTTGTCCACTATTTGCTGGGGGAGGTGTTCTTAGGTGGCTATATAAAGATTGTGGAATATTAGCTTGTCTAATTGAGCTTGGGAAGCCTTCTAAGTGAAGTCTTCAAAGTGAGCACTTACAGGAGATCTTCTGGTGAGTGATTTAGATTTTTGTTTCAAACAGATCTTTTCTATTCATCTTAAGGTTTCAAGTTAGGTCTGGTGAGTAAATTAGGTTAGGCTGGTGACTCATTTTCATACTGATTAGCATACAATTGGAATCAATTGAGTGATATTTGCTTCAGGTTTAGCTTGTCCACTATTTGCTGGGGGAGGTGTTCTTAGGTGGCTATATAAAGATTGTGGAATATTAGCTTGTCTAATTGAGCTTGGGAAGCCTTCTAAGTGAAGTCTTCAAAGTGAGCACTTACAGGAGATCTTCTGGTGAGTGATTTAGATTTTTGTTTCAAACAGATCTTTTCTATTCATCTTAAGGTTTCAAGTTAGGTCTGGTGAGTAAATTAGGTTAGGCTGGTGACTCATTTTCATACTGATTAGCATACAATTGGAATCAATTGAGTGATATTTGCTTCAGGTTTAGCTTGTCCACTATTTGCTGGGGGAGGTGTTCTTAGGTGGCTATATAAAGATTGTGGAATATTAGCTTGTCTAATTGAGCTTGGGAAGCCTTCTAAGTGAAGTCTTCAAAGTGAGCACTTACAGGAGATCTTCTGGTGAGTGATTTAGATTTTTGTTTCAAACAGATCTTTTCTATTCATCTTAAGGTTTCAAGTTAGGTCTGGTGAGTAAATTAGGTTAGGCTGGTGACTCATTTTCATACTGATTAGCATACAATTGGAATCAATTGAGTGATATTTGCTTCAGGTTTAGCTTGTCCACTATTTGCTGGGGGAGGTGTTCTTAGGTGGCTATATAAAGATTGTGGAATATTAGCTTGTCTAATTGAGCTTGGGAAGCCTTCTAAGTGAAGTCTTCAAAGTGAGCACTTACAGGAGATCTTCTGGTGAGTGATTTAGATTTTTGTTTCAAACAGATCTTTTCTATTCATCTTAAGGTTTCAAGTTAGGTCTGGTGAGTAAATTAGGTTAGGCTGGTGACTCATTTTCATACTGATTAGCATACAATTGGAATCAATTGAGTGATATTTGCTTCAGGTTTAGCTTGTCCACTATTTGCTGGGGGAGGTGTTCTTAGGTGGCTATATAAAGATTGTGGAATATTAGCTTGTCTAATTGAGCTTGGGAAGCCTTCTAAGTGAAGTCTTCAAAGTGAGCACTTACAGGAGATCTTCTGGTGAGTGATTTAGATTTTTGTTTCAAACAGATCTTTTCTATTCATCTTAAGGTTTCAAGTTAGGTCTGGTGAGTAAATTAGGTTAGGCTGGTGACTCATTTTCATACTGATTAGCATACAATTGGAATCAATTGAGTGATATTTGCTTCAGGTTTAGCTTGTCCACTATTTGCTGGGGGAGGTGTTCTTAGGTGGCTATATAAAGATTGTGGAATATTAGCTTGTCTAATTGAGCTTGGGAAGCCTTCTAAGTGAAGTCTTCAAAGTGAGCACTTACAGGAGATCTTCTGGTGAGTGATTTAGATTTTTGTTTCAAACAGATCTTTTCTATTCATCTTAAGGTTTCAAGTTAGGTCTGGTGAGTAAATTAGGTTAGGCTGGTGACTCATTTTCATACTGATTAGCATACAATTGGAATCAATTGAGTGATATTTGCTTCAGGTTTAGCTTGTCCACTATTTGCTGGGGGAGGTGTTCTTAGGTGGCTATATAAAGATTGTGGAATATTAGCTTGTCTAATTGAGCTTGGGAAGCCTTCTAAGTGAAGTCTTCAAAGTGAGCACTTAGAGATCTTCTGGAGATACTCTGGAGGTAGTCTGAGGTTAGACAGGAGGTAGAAAACCTACAAAAAGGTAAGATTTGTTGGTTTAAATCCATTCTTTTATAATGGCAGGCTTGGTCCAGTGTAAGAGCTGTCATGCATTTGTTTTTAGATCCAATTTTTGGAGGTTTGGAGTGTGCCTGATATGTAGGCAGCTCTCTTTATTGCAGCAGGAAATTGCCTGTTTGAAGTCTGAGATTTGTAAATTATCTGTTAGAGAAACTCAGGCTATGACTGTTACTAAACCACTGCCACAGAGGCCTCCTAGGAGCGGCAGATGGACTACTGTAGGATCTGGTAGACTTAGAGTTGTGGAGAGAAGGCATGTCCCACAATCTGTGGCTCTTCTTAATTCTTTTGAGGCACTTTCAGAGTGTAGTGATAAGACGGATGTAGGCTTAGACACCATAGTTGAGGAACCACCATCCACTATGCCTAAGGTATGCAGCACTGCAACCAAGGACAAAAATGAAAAGGTGGGACTTGATAGAAGGCAATTGTTGCTGGGTGATTCTATCATAAGAGGTGTTGAGCTGGAGAGTAGTGGTTTGGTGAGATGTCTTCCTGGGGCTACTGCTCGTAGAGACAAGAGACGTATTCTCAATATTGTCAAACAAGCAAAGCAACAAGGGGAAGTGGACGTTCTAGTCCATCTAGGGACAAATGACTTGGCTAGCAATGAGGTTTCTGAGATTAAGGAAGATTTTTGTGTTCTTGGAGGTGAAATACAGCAGATTGCGTCCACTGTGTCATTCTCTGAAGTTTTGCCTGTGCATAACATTCAAGATAGGCAGATGTGCAATAGGGAATTCAATTTGTGGCTTCGGGAATGGTGTCGGGAGCAAGGATTTGGCTTTGTGTCCCATGATAGCTCTAATTGGAGCAGAAAGGAACTGTATAAAAAAGATGGTTTGCATCTTACTCATAGGGGAACATATGTTCTCAGTGAGAAGTTCAAAGGTTTCGCAAAGAAATATTTAAACTAGGAGGGGGGGACAAAAAAAGGGTAAAAAACAATCTGCCCGATTGTCCCCCAAAACTAAATCGGAGGGTGCAAGCAACATGCGAGGTAAAAAATGACAAGCTCAGAGTCGTGTCTACAAATGCTCGCAGTTTAGTCAATAAAATCAATGAACTAGAGGCAATGATGGCAGCTGAAAAAGTAGATTTAGTGGCGGTTACTGAGACATGGTTCAGTGAGAAAAATAACTGGGACATAACAATACCGGGGTACTCTTTATATAGAAAAGACAGAGAAGGTAGGAAAGGAGGAGGAGTGGCCCTGTATGTGAAAAACAACATAAAAACGAACCAAATAAAAGTGAGCGAGGTGAACATAGAGTCAGTTTGGGTTACGCTAACATTTGGCAATCATACAGTAGCTCGTGTAGGTGTGATCTATAGACCCCCTGGACAAGCAGAAGAACTAGATAATCTGCTGGTTGAGGAAATAGCCAAAATGGCAATGAAGGGGGAAGTTATTATCATGGGGGACTTTAATCTTCCTGATGTGAACTGGAAAACCAAAACAGCTGGGTGCACCAGGAGTACAAATATTCTAAACTCCCTACTGGGATTATCTCTAACACAAGTAGTTGAGGAGCCGACCCGTAAAGAGGCCATATTGGATTTAATACTCACAAATGGAGGTTTGGTATCGGACGTTGTTGTAGGTGAAAATTTGGGATCTAGTGATCACCAGTCAGTATGGTTTAATATAACAACAGGGATGGAGCCGCACCACACAAGAACGAAAGTTTTAGACTTTAAAAAAACAGATTTTTCTAAAATGAGATTTTGTGTGAAGGAGTCATTATCAGACTGGAGGAGTTTAAAGGGAGTCCAGGAGAAATGGGATTATTTAAAGGAAGCATTATTGAAGGCCACAGGAAATTGCATTCGGCTTGTTAGCAAAAACAAAAAAGGGAAGAAACCACTGTGGTACTCTGCAGAAGTGGCCAAAATAGTGAAGAACAAAAAGACAGCATTCAATAATTATAAAACAACTCAGAGTGAAGAAGATAGGCAAACCTATAAGATTAGGCAGAAAGAGGCAAAGCAATTTATAAGAGCTTCCAAAGCACATGCAGAAGAGAAAATAGCTCAGTCAGTAAAAAAGGGGGACAAAACATTTTTTAGATACATAAACGAGAAAAGAAAAGTAAAACAAGGATTAGTTAGATTAAAAACAAAGGAAGGAAGGTATGTAGAAGAGGATAAAAGTCTCGCTGACTGCCTCAATGAATATTTTTGTTCAGTCTTTGCAGAAGAAAAGGAAGGAAAGGGACCTCAGTTAGGAGAGAACACTAAAGAGACATTTACATATCAGTTTACAGAGGAGGAGGTTCTACAGCAGCTGTCTAAAGTAAAGACAAATAAGTCAATGGGGCCTGATGGGATCCACCCTAAATTATTAAAAGAGCTCAGTGATGTAATAGCAAAACCGTTAACAGATTTATTTAACCAATCCTTGTTAACGGGAGTCGTCCCAGAAGACTGGAAATTAGCAAATGTTGTGCCCATTTACAAGAAGGGTAGTAGGGAGGAATCGGGGAACTATAGGCCAGTTAGTCTTACGTCAGTAGTGGGGAAATTAATGGAAACCATGTTAAAGGAAAGGATTGTTGAACATCTAAAAACACATAGATTACAGGATCAGAAACAACATGGGTTTACCTCAGGGAGATCATGCCAAACTAATCTTATTGATTTTTTTGATTGGGTAACAAAAATAATAGACACAGGTGGTGCAGTAGACATTGCTTATTTAGATTTCAGTAAGGCTTTTGATACTGTTCCGCATAGAAGGCTTATCAATAAATTGCATTCTTTGAGTTTAGATTCCAATATTGTTGACTGGATTAGGCAGTGGCTGAGTGACAGACAACAGAGGGTTGTGGTAAATGGAGTTTATTCGGCACAAGGTCTTGTTACCAGTGGGGTACCTCAGGGGTCAGTACTTGGACCCATTCTCTTTAATATTTTTATTAGTGATATTGCAGAAGGTATTAATGGAAAAGTATGTCTTTTTGCTGATGACACAAAGATTTGCAACAGGGTTGACGTTCCTGGAGGGATCAGCCAAATGACAAATGATTTAGGTAAACTAAAAAAATGGTCGGAGTTGTGGCAATTGAGTTTTAATGTGGATAAGTGCAAGATAATGCACCTGGGACGTAAAAACCCAAGGGCTGAATATAGAATATTTGATACAGTCCTAACCTCAACATCTGAGGAAAGGGATTTAGGGGTCATTATTTCAGAGGATCTAAGGGTAAGTAGTCAATGTAATAGAGCAGCAGGAAATGCTAGCAGAATGCTTGGTTGTGTAGGGAGAGGTATTAGCAGTAGGAAAAGGGAAGTGCTCATGCCACTGTACAGAGCACTGGTGAGACCTCACTTGGAGTACTGTGTGCAGTACTGGAGACCGTATCTCCAGAAGGATATAGACCTCTTAGAGAGAGTTCAGAGAAGGGCTACTAAAATGGTGTACGGGTTGAAGGAGAAAAGTTACCAGGAAAGGCTTAATGATCTTAACATGTACAGCTTGGAAAAAAGACGAGACAGAGGAGATATGATAGAAACATTTAAATACGTAAAGGGAATCCACAAGGTAGAGGAAGGGAGTATATTTAAAAGGAAACAAAATAGCAAAACAAGAGGACATAGTCTTAGATTAGAGGGGCAAAGGTTTAAAAGTAACATCAGGAAGCATTATTTTACTGAGAGGGTGGTGGATACATGGAACAGTCTTCCAGTAGAAGTGGTAGAGGCCAAAACAGTAATTGAATTTAAGCAAGCATGGGATAGGCATAAGGCTATCCTAAACAAAAGATAAATCCAGGTAAAGTATCCATGTAATTGGGCAGACTAGATGGGCCGAAAGGTTCTTATCTGCCGACATTTTTCTATGTTTCTATGTTTCTAAGAGGAGGAGCTTTAAGAGGAAAATGTGGTGCCTGAAGGGGTGGGGTTTAAACAGGAAGAGATGTGGCCTTAACAGGTAGGGTTTGTGAAATTTTAATTAGGGGGTGCATGAGTTTAGTTAGGCCTAGGGCAGCACAAAACCTAAATATACCACTGGTGGAGAGACCCTGGAGTAGTACTGAATCAAAGAATAGAAAAAAAATACCCCGTGGGGTAAGGGTTCAGACTTCAGGCACTGGATTTCAAAGTCGGTAAAGGGGCAAGCCAGTAGTGGTTGCTGGGGATTGGCGAATGCATGGGGACAAAAGCGATCAGAGTACCTGCAGGTCACTCCAGTAGGGTGTTTAAAAATCCACGTTAAGTTGTGCAAAAATTGGGAAGGTGAGTCTTCCTTTTCAGGTAACCCCCTCACTCGCAAGTTGTTTTGCCACCCACAATTATCCAGATCTTCAAGGTGTAAGGTGATACATCAGAGTTGGTCGGTCTGTCTCTCCAGCATAGAAGTAGTAGCAGCTTGTACCAGTCGTACGGAATCACAATCTGCCTCCACATTGCGAAGTTTAGTGTGCAGGCCTTGGAGGTTCTGTGAACCTGGTGCAGCTATGCCATAATAGTGGTGTGAAGCTCATCATTTGCCACCCGCAGGTTTCCCTTCATTGGCAGATTTGCAGATATCGTGGCCCAATTGGGTGAGTCACGGGCCAGTAGTAGCTGGGATTTCTCTTACGAGTCCACATGTGGAGTCATACTTTTGGAGGAGCTCAAAGCTTGGGAGTCCTTTTGCATCACAGCTGAGAGATTCAGTGGCTTTACTAGGAAGGTGCTCATTGATGATGTCACCCAGTATTCCGGGCATGCAGGTGCATGCTTGGTACCCGAAAAGGGACCAGATTTCCCCATAGCAGCGTGAGGATATCTACTATTTACTAACATTTACTTGCCATTATATGATCCTGCGAATCCATGCTTACCTACAGGACTCGTGATATGGTGCCAGAGGGGATCTCCTCTGCAGAAAAACTGCTTATTTCATTTCAAAAATATAATATAACTGATAAAATTGCATAACATACACCAGTGGTTCCCACACACACAATTAGCAACACACACAATATAGTGAAATTATGGAAAGAGCGGTGGTTTCCGAGGTACAAGGGCTGCTCACCAACCTTAAAGTCGACTGCAAACTAAGAATGTGGGTGGGCTTCCCAGGGGGTGAAGACCCTCTAGAGTGGTGATGTTTTATTCTCTCTAACAGGTATGTGATCTGCTTTCTTAACCCCTATGTTTATGGTTACATACTGTACTTGTTGTTTGTACTATTCTAGGATCTCTCTTTTATTGGCGATATCGGTACCACAGGTGGTCCAGGAACTCGTAGAGAGAAGATCCTGGGCCAAAGTTAAGTGTTTCAGTGCTTATTGGTTTTTATATACAGAAAATAAATATACACAGAGGGAACGTACAGACACTGGATAGACAGGATAAGGGCTGGATAACTAACAGGGCTAAAAAGGTAAATCAGTTCATTGCAGGAGTTGAAAAACAAGGGTCCACTAATTCCGTCATAATGAGGACAGGCTTTATAGCAGAGGGTCTTGGCACAATAGGTGGAGTACTTGGAGGTAACAGCAAAGTCCTTAAGAGACCACAATAGGGGTCCTTAGAGGCAATGGCGGGGTCTTTAGGAAACAGCGATAGGGATCCTACTAGGCAATCAGCGGAGTCCTTGGGGTACAACAATAGGAGTCCTTAGAGACAATAGCCTGGTCTTTTAGGAGACAGCGATAGGGATCCTTGTCGGCAATTAGCAGAGTCCTTAGGATACAGCAGTAGGGGATCTGGATGACAAATAATAGCAGAGTCCATTGTCAGTAACCCGATGAGCTGGCAGTTCGCGCAGGATTAGGTAGTATCGCAGTTGTGATGTTACTCAATCCCAACCACAAAATGGGGTGGATTCCAGCTTTTACAACTGGATCTCCCCATTTTGAGATTAGGAACGCACTGTGAAGCAAGTGGGTCGCTGCGTGATCCAGGACTTAACAAATCTAGTGGGGCACATCACATTAATAGCGTGCGCCTTGCACCTTATCATTGGTTTAGTACAGCCCACCCTGAGTCTTTGTAGGGCACCAATCTGTGGCTGCTAGAAAATTCGAGGAGTGTATTCTCTGGTGCACACTTCTGTTGAAACATCCAATGTTGGCTTCTAATGTTACCACCATCAATGGAATATATTTCCATGTATTCCATTTGAATTCATTGGGTTTGGAGCAGCATTTTGTTCTTGTGTGTGATATTGGAAGTAAGATCTTTTAGAATATATTATAAAGTGAGTTATTACAAATGCTAAAGTTCACTTTGTACAGTACATTCTTTATTAGGAAGAAGCCAAAGGTCCAACTCTTGAGGGTGAAGAAGAATTTGCAGCATATGCTTTTACAAGGTAGACATATAATTATTGATACGACAGAGATTTGTAGACAGAAAAAGAATATATGTGTATGTAGCGCTGGTTTTAAAACACTGTGGTTGTAGTACTTATTTTTGGCCACCAAAGGGAGACAAGCGCAATGTAAGACACTGGACATTGGGACTACATTTTCCAGCATGCTTTGTGGGCGGGAACAGGAAGTGGGTGGGAAAGAGAGACTTACATCCGCAGCCTCGTGGAGAGAACCGACAGAGCGCGCAGAGGAGTGAAGAGAGCAAGACGCACGTGAGACAGATAACGATCGCGACCAGGCCGGAGCGCAGGTGCGGCCTTGCGGAGCTGGAGATCGGTTTCCCCTTTACTTGCCAAAGACCTAGCGATCCACCGCTGGTAACTTTACACAGATACAGAGTATGCTGAAGGACTCCGAGTTAGGAGACTGCAGATGATCTAATGGGAGTGCAGGCGGTGAGCTGAGCATCTTGTGGCAGACACAGACAAGCAAGACAGCGGATCCGGTGACACAGAGACCCAGTTAAATCGAGCGGAGAGACGTCCTGGGTCAAGCAGAGTATCTGGTGGATGGGTGAGAGGCCTTCCCGGCCACAGTAAATATAATAAAGCACGCTGCAGTTTTGTCAAAACCTACAGGGCCCCAACGTGACTAGTCGAAGACACACCTGAAATCATTCACTGGCCAGTTGAATATTGTACCCGGGTACCAATACACACATACACGTACACTTTCTTGGGACACAACCTGTACGGGACTCACATTCCAACCACGAAGGGGTTAAAATTCCTTTTTCTTTTTCGCTGTGCGTTTCTCGCTTTACGAAGTACTGTAAATATATATACGTACACCGTGATGCTCTTTATATGCCAGTTTATTCAGTAAACTATATAATTCATAAAATCCACAACAGTGCTGGTGTATATTTATTCCCTAGTGCGGGGAGACTGACCCGAGGTTTAAATTCAGCGACTCCTCCGGGAGTGAGCGCTACATGTAATTATATAATTGGATACCAATGCTTTATGTGCTGAAGAAGATATTTGTCTATTTTATTTTTCTATCGTCACAGCTTCCACCCGTACTGTAAACCTTTCTTATGACAACACCTGACATGTTCCATGATACAACAATAAAATAGTAAAAGACACTGTGATTTCTCACTTTCCTACAAGCATGTGTGTAAGACTGCTCAAAATTCTAGACGAAGGTATGTTTTATATATGGGCTGGGCCAGAGGGAGGCCATGTATCTTCATTACAGCCTTGTGATTTGGCTGCATCAAAATAAAAATTGATCCTTTTAATTTTTCTGAAATACAGGCTCTTTTTTAAATGTCTATACAAACGGCAACAAGGAGACTTAACATCGATTTCAGACCGTGTCCAGCTCAAGGAATATACCGTAGTCTTTAGTCTATGGATGCCATACCTTAGGGGAGTCTATTTCAAGCTCTATTAGAGTGGTTTATAAAGCACCATAACTACTAGTACTTTTACGTGCTTTACAGGATGCAAACAAGAACAAAACACCAAAAAGAACTGATTTCTGCCTAAAAATACTAATATGTGAATTTAATTGGAGATCGAATAGAGAATTATAAATTTCTGGGCAAGCTGTAAACATAGCAGTTTATAACTTCAAATTCCATTTATCAATTCATCATATTTCTCAATAAAGGGAAAAAAATATCCCTTTTACTACCAAGTGATTTTACAAAAAAAACCACTTTCAGGAACCAGTGGCTTTTTGGAAAAGTAATTTCTAATTAATTATACAGTAAGAAATATTTGTGAATATTCCCAGCAGTGTATTTGTTATGGTAATAACCGATTTGGCATGCAGATGTTGCCATCTACTGGCCAAAAGGAGTTACTACAGTTCTAGCCTCTGTACAAAATCAGCTGGAGAGTTGTCAGCAGACAAATTTCCCAGCTGTTTTTAAACAATGTTAGCACCACAGGCATCATGTCTAGGGTGCTAAAACCTAATTGGCATGTTCTGGAGCCAAAATGCAAACAAAATTAATTTGTAATACATAAATGTCATTTACAACTAATAGCTCCAGATCATGTTAACATGATTTCAAACTGCTTTATCTGCTGCTTCCGAATGCATAAGCACGATCATGATAGTGATGGAGTTCAGAAACATTGTCACTTGCACTTTAAATCCCAAATTCTAATGTATGATAAATTACATGCAGGGTTATTCAAAGAGATCCGAATAGTGGCCGAAAGTAAGCTGAACAGTGAAATTCAGCATACGGTTACCTTTCCTGGCCATTCGGCTATTCAGAGAGCAGGCAGTTCGCCAAATCTTGCTGAATTGCCTGCACATACGGTGCCTGTTCGTTGCCTTTTCGAGGGCAGTGAAATTTCCATAGAGAAGCAATGCTTTGTCTATTCAAAAAACACAAAACAGCAGTGAAAAGTTGCCGAAATGCCCTGCTGTTCTGTGGTTTCATTTGACAGATTTATTCAGGCGAATGCCATAGGCTTCAATGTTAAAAATATTCCCGTTTTAATGCAATATCTAATAAACCGTTGATTATAATATTCTGCAGTAAAAAGTCTCTTTATGTATAGATTTTTTAGGATCTTATAGCCATTTTTCGGGATTTTTTTGCGGAATGTTTTTTCCGGTATATTTTTTTAAATAGCTTTTTCTTTTTTTTGTAACAGACCTTTTTATTATCATTCATTGGATCTTATATGCAAATTTTGGACATTTTTGCTCTGTAGTTTCTTTGCAAACAACGTTTCACTTTTCAAACATTCAAGCGTACTGTTTATTTTTTCACTCCATTCGTCTGCGGTGTCAATTTTTTCCGACGGCTGCTCTGCGCTGTGATTGGCGGCTGCTCGGGTTTCTCCGGTGTGTTCGGCGGGGTTGATCCAGATGTTTTTACTGGTTTCAGTGTGCGTTCGCTGGGTTTTACAGTGAGTGTTCGTCAGGTTTTTGCGGCGGCTTTTCCCTGCACTATGACGGCCCTGTGGTGCTTGCTGAATACACCGCAGGGTCGCCGAAATGGGATCGCCAAATCGCACCGAATTGAAGAGAACGAAAAGTCACCGAACGTGTGGTGACTTTTCGATTTTCTTTGAATAACCCTGTTAGTGTTTGTTTGACTAAAATAGTCATTAATGTTTAAGCTCAAATGCTGGTGTCAAGGCGCACCTACTAAGTCAGTCCTATTCTAAACATTAACTTTGCTATTGAGCCCAAAGACCCCATATCATATGAATGTGAATCACACATCATGAATAAATTATCTGATTTAATTTGTGGTTGATTATAACCTTTGGTGTGGTGCAATGAGACTGGTGGCGAACCAGGGAAGGGAAGACCTTGGCCTCCATTCATGAAGTGCCGAGGTCTCCAGGTTTTACTTCTTTTAGGCTGGGGTCAGACAAACGCAGTGCGAACATGCATTTACCCGCACATTATGACGGCCGTGGTAGCAGCAAATGACATCCAACTCAGGCCCACACACAAAGTACGGCCACACGAAAGTTCGGCTGCGCAACGCAAATGGCAAATGAACGCATTTTCGCAAGAACGTCGAACCGCTAGTACTGATGTACAGAGTGCGCTGCGTCCGCATAGTGGCGTGTGTGCATGATGAGGAGACGTCAGACGCTGCTCATGGCCGGCCTACATAACGTCCAGACACCCAAAGATTCCTGGTTTGGATCCGTAAAAAATCACGGCCGTAATTGCGCATCGTATGACCGCTATCGCGTATTCCGTGAAAAAGTACATCCATGCATTCGGACGCACTTTTTTACAGACGATGTTAAAAATGCGTTTGTCTGACCCTAGCCTTACGTGTCCGTGTTGACTCAGCAAATCACAGAATAAAACATTGGCTAATGCAAGAGCATTACGCTTCTATCTGTCATTGACAAGAAAAACTCAGACATTACAACCAATATGTGTTTGTTGGCAGCAATTCTGTACCCTTAAAGGATTTTTCAATAAAGTTGCATAAGTTATTGTTCTAGTACAACACACAAAAGTGAAATTCAGCAGCAGGAAATGCATTACCGTAAAGTCTTTGCTGCTTTGTTGAATATTTATTTTGTTAAATGCTGGCATTTGTTTGTGTTACAGCATTGGCGATTTTTGCCCGTGTTTGCAGCTTTATCAAATATCAGGTGCTTATTGAATAACCCCAATAGAGTCCTATTCCCTTCCTAACACTAAAATGGGAACGTTAACGAGGAAAACCTGCACCTGCAGGTTTCCCTGTAACGTCCCCATTTTAGAATTAGATTCCGGGGCAGGCGCTACTTCAGCACTTTGCCCTGGAATGAAGCGCTACCCTCAGTAATACTCGTGGTAGCGCTTCCACACCACTGCGAATATCACCTTCTGCAGTCCATAGGACTCCATGGAGGGTTGCGCTGCCGGGGGACGATCCCTGTCCGATTTTGCTCTCATGCGATCACGAACTGCCGCGTATTGTGGAGGGAGACTGGGAACTATTTGTCCCAAGTCTCACTGATCGCAGTGACCAGAAGTGGCGGATTGGGCCGCCGTTCTCTCCGCGGGATGAGAAGTGAGTATTGGATTTATTGGGGGGATTTTAGGGGATGCTAAATGATTCTGCAAAAGCAGAATCGGTTAGCACCAGCTTTCAGGTGTCATTAATTTTGGTGTAGCCCATCGGTGAAGTAATTAGCACTAGGACTTTGTAATATCTTACTTATCCTAACGATAATTACTGATTGTGTTCCCCATGTTAAGTATACGGTGCGCAAAGAAAAGTAAGCTAGAGCAGGATTTTTCAGGGATTTTCCGTCAATAAGGTAATACGGGGGGCATCTAAAGTCACTTATCTTGGCGTTAACACTTACTCACTCGAACGCTACAGTTAGCGTTCATTAGGGAATAGTGCTCTTAGTGTTTTCTATCCTTTGGTTAAATAAAGATAAATTACCAGTGCTCCCCTAAATATGCTAATATGTTTGATTTCTCAATAGTTTAATTAATGTCTCAGGCCGTTTCTGTCACCCTCTGGTCAATGAAGGAAGACTTTCATTGCGGATTATAGATGTGGACCATATCAAGGACCTTTTTCCTTATAAACACAGGTTATTTAAAGGTTTTGGTTTGCACTTTATTAGGAATCTAATAATGAGCTATTGAATTACGTTTCCTTCATCCTTTCACTGCAGTTTACTTTTTTGTCAGGGTCAAATCATTATCAATTAATTAAACTGATGATTTATGGAGTTATATTCTTTCTATGTCTTATCCATGAGCAGTGTGCTCCCACGAATCCTGTTTTTAATATAAATTCTAACAAGACGAGCATCTTTTCAGGGAACGTGGGTCTGTTTAATTTGCCGTGCTGCTGCTGCAAGAAAGAGCAGTTGTCTTCAGTTAACACCAACATTTCAACGTTTAAAGTAAATGTATACCAAAGTCAATGGAGATTGTGCTAAGAAAGCAACGATTTGTAACTTCCTTTCGCAGGGAATTAGTTCATTGACTCTTCAGGGATTGAGTGAGAAATCAATACCCTGACATGGCCTTGAGTCCTTATTCTGTGTATTTTGCTGTCAGATTCCTTCTCAAGACATTTCTGAAGACAAGTGCTTTTTCCAGGGATATTGCTTTTTTTTCTTGTTCTTTATTTGTTTCTCCGCCTCCTGTGGCATTGTTATGAATTAGTTCAAGAACCATACCTGGGCTGCAGGAGGTTGTGCCTGCTTGGTTAGTTGCTCCTACGTTTGACATTTGCCCTTTCAATCTCTCTCAGGATTATATAGTGATCTGATAGGCTTCTTTACAGTAATGAGAAAATACTGAAAATGCAACACCCCAAAAAGTGGGATAGAGCACTGAAAAACTGGCACTAGGAGACAGTGAGACAGTACACTTCTGCAGGGCCATTTTTTCGTATCATTTTGGATTTTTTTGTTCGGTCTTTTAAAATTTTTATTTTGGATAATTTCGTTCCTGTTTTTTTTTTTTTTTTGTTCCAGGTCATTCGATATGTTACAATGATTCGTATTTTCGGACTGATCCGAGACGGTTTTCGTGTTTTGGGTCCATTCGTTTTTCTGTTTTTAGTGTTAATTCGTATTTCGGGTTGATTTGTTAATTTGGATGGCCGGTATTTCTTTTCTTGAGTCCATTTGTTTTTTCGTTTTTATCGTTAATTCATATTTCAGGTTGATTTGTATTTTGTTTTTATTAGTTATTGCCAGCTGTTCCCACTCTGTTTACCGACCCTGGCTAGTTATTGACCTCACTGTTCCCATTCTACTTACTGACCCTGGCTAGTTATTGACCATGCTTTTGCTACTCTGTGTGCTGACCTCGGCTAGTTATTGACGACTCCGTTTACCGACCTCGGCTAGTTATTGACCACACTGTTGCCACTCTGTGTACCGACCTCGGCTACTTGTGACCACGCTGTTCCTACTCTGTTTTCTGACCCTGGCTAGTTATTGACCATGCTTTTCCCACTCTGTGTGCTGACCTCGGCTAGTTATTGACCACGATGTTACCACTATCTATACTGAGCCCGGCTAGTTATTGACCACGTTGTTGTCACTCTGTATAGTGACCTCAGGCTAGTTATTGACCATGCTATTGCCACTTTGTTTGCCGACTTTGGCTAGTTATTGACCAATCTGTTCCCACTCTGTTTTCCCGAACCCAGCTAATTATTGACTATGCTGTCGCCACTCTGTGTACCGTCCTCGGCTAGTTATTTACCACGCTGTTGCCACTCAGCTTACTGACCCTCGCTAGTTATTGACCACGCTTTTGCTACTCTGTGTGCTGGCCTAGGCTATTTATTGACCACGCTGTTGCCATTTTGTGTGCTGACCTTGGCTAGTTATTGACCACTCTGTTTACTGATCCTGACTAGTTATTGACCACACTGTTGCCACTCTGTGTACCGACCTTGGCTACTTATGACCACGCTGTTCCTACTCTGTTTACCAACCCTGGCTAGTTATTGACCACGATGTTACCACTATCTATACTGAGCCAGGCTAGTTATTAACCACGTTGTTGTCACTCTGTATAGCGACTACGGCTGGTTATTGACCATACTATTGCCACTTTGTGTGCCATCCTCGGCTAGTTATTAAGCAAGCTGTTCCCACTATCTATACTGAGCCCAGCTAGTTATTGACGATGTTGTTGCCACTCTGTATACTGACCTTGGCTAGTTATTGGTCATGCCATTGCCACTCTGTGTGCCGACCTCGGCTAGTTATTGACCAAGCTGTTCCCACTCTGTTTACCGACCCCAGCTTATTATTGACTATGCCATTGCCACTCTGTGTACCGTTCTCGGCTAGTCCTCGTTTTTTGGGGGCTTTTTTACAGGCAAACTTTGTGCTTCGGTTACTGGCATTTACTCAAACGGACATTTCTCCTATAATTACCCAACCATCATAAATTATATATATATATTGACATGCAAATAATAAAGATTGAAAATTGAGTGCTGGCTGTTTCTGTAAATATATTTAATATGTGGAGCTAAGCACTGGGTGATATTAATTGGATTGAATTCTGGATTGCAGGTTGTGTGTATATATTAAGAATTATGTATTAGAATATTTTTTTCTTGTGCAAATTTATTAAAACCAATATAGTCAAGCAAATTATATGCGAACATTATCTCATGCATCCATCATGCATTTCATGCATCCCACTCTCATTAAACTCCTTATCCTAGCCAATAACACAATGCCTTTCTCCATACTCCCCAGATCATTTTTGGATTGCTCTCCATTCTCCCTTTTACTTTTTTCTATCATTCTGCTCTCTCCTTTATGTGTTTCGCTACTATCCCCAGTTGTTTTACAAATAACTTCACCTTCCCTAGGTTCTCCGTGGGCCAGCTACTAATCTCTCCCTCTTCCCCTACTCTCTCACAGCCGACTGCCCACATCAGTTACTTTCTTTTTTCCCCAACATCAGTTTATTAAAATTCAAATGTATACAACACAATATACAGTCATGGCCGAAATTGTTGGCACCCCAGACATTTTTCCAGAAAATCAAGTATTTCTCACAGAAAAGTATTGCAGTAAGACATGTTTTGCTATACACATGTTTATTCCCTTTGTGTGTATTGGAACAAAACAAAAAAAGGGAGGAAAAAAAGCAAATTGGACATAATGTCACACAAAACTCCAAAAATGGGCTGGACAAAATTATTGACACCTTAACTTAATATTTGGTTGCACACCCTTTGGAAAAAATAACTGAAATCAGTCGCTTCCTATAACCATCAATAAGCTTCTTACACCTCTCACCCGGAATTTTGGACCACTCTTTCTTTGCAAACTGCTCCAGGTCTCTCTTATTGGTCTCTCCACAGGTGTTCAATGGGATTAAGATCTAGACTCATTGCTGGCCACTTCAGAACTCTCCAGCGCTTTGTTGTCATCCATTTCTGGGCGCCTTTTCCCAACAGCAATTTTAAGATCTCTCCACAGGTGTTCAATGGGATTAAGATCTAGACTCATTGCTGGCCACTTCAGAACTCTCCAGCGCTTTGTTGTCATCCATTTCTGGGTGCTTTTTGATGTATGTTTGTGGTCATTGTCATGCTGGAAGACCCAAGATCTCGGATGCAAATCCAGCTTTCTGACACTGGGCTCTACAGTGCGACCCAAAATCCTTTGGTAATCCTCAGATTTCATGATGCCTTGCACACATTCAAGGCACCCAGTGTCAGAGGCAGCAAAACAACCCCATAACATCATTGAACCTCCACCATATTTCACTGTAGGTACTGTGTTCTTTTCTTTGTAGGCCTCATTCCATTTTCGGTAAACAGTAGAATGATGTGCTTTGCCAAAAAGCTCTATCTCAGTCTCATCTGTCCACAAGACGTTTTCCCAGAAGGATTTTGGCTTACTCAAGTACATTTTGGCAAACTGTAGTCTTGCTTTTTTAGGTCTCTGTGTCAGCAGTGGGGTCCTCCTGGGTCTCCTGCCATAGCGTTTCATTTCATTTAAATGTCGACGGATAGTTCTTGCTGACACTGATGCTCCCTGAGCCTGCAGGACAGCTTGAATTTCTTTGGAACTTGTTTGGGGGCGCTTATCCACCATCCGGACTATCCTGCGTTGCAACCTTTCATCAATTTTTCTCTTCCGTCCACCCACAGAGAGATTAGCTACAGTGCCATGGGTTGCAAACTTCTTGATAATGTTGCGCACTGTGGACAAAGGAAAATCTAGATCTCTGGAGATGGACTTGTAACCTTGAGATTGTTGATATTTTTCCACAATTTTGGTTCTCAAGTCCTCAGACAGTTCTCTTCACCTCTTTCTGTTGTCCATGCTTAGTGTGGCACACACAGACACACAATGCAAAGACTAAGTGAACTTCTCTCCTTTTTATCTGCTTTCAGGTGTGATTTTTATATTGCCCACACCTGTTACTTGCCCCAGGTGAGTTTACAGGAGCATCACATGCTTGAAACAATCTTATTTATCCACAATTTTGAAAGGGTGCCAATAATTTTGTCCAGACCATTTTTGGAGTTTTGTGTGACATTATGTCCAATTTGCTTTTTTTCCTCCCTTTTTTGTTTTGTTCCAATACACACAAAGGGAATAAACATGTGTATAGCAAAACATGTGTTACTGCATTACTTTTCTGTGAGAAATACTTGATTTTCTGGAAAAATGTCTGGGGTGCCAACAATTTCGGCCATGACTGTATATGTATATGTCATACAAAACACGAAACCTAGCATTGCTTTGTAAACAGTGCAGAACGAGTAGCACAAATATGCCAAATCCCATTGAAATGTTGGGGTCTGAAGCCCTTTGCCTATCTTTAGTAATGCCACTGTTGCTAAGGAATACCAATTGCCCCAGTTGAAATACCAACTCACACTTGATTAGAAGCACAATGTTTTCTGTGACATCATGGTAGGTTGACTTTTTAGAACACTCACTTGTTAAAGGGTTGGAGACAAATGTCTCTACCGTTTAACCCCTTTAGAAAAAGAGTCCAACTACTGTACCCTAAAACTCTAACCTAGTCCCATCCTATGTCTAAAAAAATTAACCTAAAGCAAAGTTCTACTGATTGAATCCATCTCTGTCCTCATTAAATGTTCTCCAAACCTCATTCCCATTACATTACCATAGGGACCAGTTCTCAGCCAATCTTAAAGGCACTTTCATGATGCCAGCGATTTGTAAATGTGAATTAATCACCCTTAATGCATACACATTATATGTTAGTATACACATTAATGAAACACATTATAATCATGCTTAGATTTAAACCTAGTATAAAGGTAAGGGTACAGAAGGATAATATTTATACTGACAAACAAAGTCAGGCAACACTGTTCTCTTTTTATTACCTGAATTGCTCTGCTTTTAAACATTACTTTTTATAGCGAGTCTCCAATAATAAAGTTGTTAGGATGTCAGGCTGGGAACAAAGATGCAAGTATTTCTTCTTACAATACGTCAAACGAGCTAAGAGGTTATTAATTATATCTGCCGTCAAAAGTCATTTGACAAAGCCGTGCTGAGTCCCCGCTTATCGGAGTCCACGCTGTAACCTTTCTACATGACTGACCTATTGACTTGTCTATCTGTACAAAAAGCGTGCTGCAGCATGGAAAGTCTTGTCATTGACTTAAACAGTGACCCATAAGTCACACTAACCTGTACCAGGTAATTTGTTTCAGGATTCGTTTTGAGTTAAGGAAATAATAAAAAGTTCTATTTTTTTTTTTTTAAAAAAATATATATATTCTTCTTAAAGACATATAATGTCATGGATCCCTATATTGCTCAAAATGCAATTAAATTTGTATCTGACAGCATTTTTAGAAACGTTAATAAGTTTTTCAAGATCTTTCTACTAACCGAAGCCATGAAGCAAGAACTTGTCAGATAGGGAGGCAGTGTAGATGGACAGACTTACAGCACTTTTACACCACACTACCCCACAATATCACAGAATTAGGGACCCTTGGATCAACACCTACCCTACCCTATCCCTAGTCTTATAAGCTATATCTTCTCTATTGTCCTGTCTTCTTTCATCTTACCTATCTCTTTCCCTCTTCACAATATGAATACATCAAGATTTCCCCATAACAGTGGAGCTCTGTAATATTTTACTTTTCCATTTTCCAATATGGAAGGTTTCATTGTACAATCTATCAGGGTTGTTCAAAGAGAATTGAAAAGTCACCGCACGTTCGGTCACTTTTCGTTCTCTTCAATTCGATGCGATTTGGCGATCCCATTTCGGCGACCCTGCGGTGTATTCAGCAAGCACCACAGGCCCTTGTAGTGCTGGGAAAATCCACCGCAAACCCAACGAACACTCACCACAAAACCCAGCGAACGCACACCGAAACCTGCAAAAACATGTGGATTAACCCTGCTGAACACGCTGGAGAAACCCGAGCAGGAGCCGATCACAGCTAAGAGCAGCCGCCGGAAAAACCCGACACCGCAGACGAATGGAGTGAAAAAAAGAAAAACCGTATGCTTGATTGTGAAACGCTGTTTGCAAAAAAAACTGCAGAACGAAAATGTCTGAAATTTACATATGAGGTCCAATGAATGATAATAAAAAGGGCTGTTACAGAAAAAACGATAAAAAAAAACAGAAAAAACGAATTCATAAAAAATCCCTAAAAATGCATTAAAGATCCTAAAAAAAATCTAAAAATAAAGAGACTTTTTGCTGCAGAATAAAATAATAAACGGTTTATTAGATATTGGATTAAAATGGGAATATTTTTAACATTGAAGCCTATGGGATTTGCCTGAATAAACCTGTCGAATGAAACCACCGAATGGCAGGGCATTTCGGCAACTTTTCACTGCTTGTTTTTGTTCTCTGAATAGACGACACATTCCTTCTCTATGGGGATTTCACTGCCCTCGAACAGGTACCGTATTTGCAGGCAATTCGCCAACATTTGGCGAACTGCCTGCTCTCTGAATAGCCGAATGCCCCGAAATGGCACTGGTCGCTGAAATTCAGCGTTCGGCTACCTTTCGCCAGAAATTCGGATCTCTTTGTATAACCCTGTCTATGTACACTGGACAAGTGTGATTTCTGTAAATCACTGCAATTAGTTTCTTGTATTTTTCATGTTTTTTTAACATTGTAGTCCTTCAACGCTATTAAATAAATATTTTTGTTAAATTAGTTTGTTTTTAGGTTCTAAGGAATGCAGAAAAAGGGGGGTTAAGAAAGGGGAAATATGTTGAAGTGGTATAGTTCATATTCTTGACTAAAGAAATGAATAGCACAGTAATAGAATAGGGAGTTATTTAATTTCATTCAGACCTTATGCATTTGTCACATATTTTTAAAAGGATGAGATAAGGTGTATGTTACCCAACATTAGACATATGCACAACGAAAAGTTTTGTATTGTTTAGTTTCGGTTAGATCTATTACGTTTTTTAGTTTGTTTTGGTGCTTTCGTTATGTTACCGTGATTCTTATTTCAGATCTATTTGTTATTTCGGGAGATCGGTAATTCATATTTTGGATCGATTCATGTTTAATTTTTATTAGTTATTTCGTATTTCAGATCTATTCGGTATTTTGTTTTTATTAGCTATATCGGGAATGTGAAATTTATGAATTAATTCCTTTAAATTAGGGTAAAAAAGAGACGTAATCCCCCAGTCCTTGCTGCTGAAACCTATTCAGCACCAAGGACCGCACCCACCCAACGCAGCCAGAATGAAGGAAATAAAATAAAATGGCTGCGTTTGACAAAGAAATAAAGCCTTGTTGTTTTAACCCTTTCGCTGCTGAGCCATTTCACGCCTCTGTGCTGAGGTCATTTTTACCGCTTTCGCTCATCATGTTTAACCAAATTTTGAAGCCATATTTTAATATATGACCCAGACATATTATATATCGTTCTTTCCGGCAGACTCGGCAGATTCATAATATGTCATTATTATATGTATACGTCATGTCCTGTCTGTATATTATAACAAAAAATGCAATAAATTTTGAATTTTCAACAATTTACAATGTGTAAAGTGTTTTTTTTTCACATTTTGACATGCGAGCGTTTGCGGTTATATTTTGTATGGGGTGCGCTTGTTAAAAAAATTAGAAATGGGGTCTCGTTACATTTTTTTTTAGGGAAAGCTTCGCTATTTTTAACAAACGCAAAATACAAAAATCATACAAACATACAATCATACAAAACATACAAAAATCGTCAGCGCAGCATCATTGTTCACATTATAATTGAAATGGGAACAATATTGCTGCATTAACAAAACAAAACAAAACTTGTTTTTTTAACCCCTAGCTGCCATGGGTCGGGAGATAGGGGGTTCATTGGAACCCCCTATCTGCACCATTGCTGGCAGCTAGGGGTTAACTCCAGGACTGGCGTCATCGTGCTATGCACGATGATGCCAGTCCTCAGGGGGAATTCCCGGAGGCTTGGCCGACATCCAAGATGTCGGCCAGCTCCGGGAGAGGATCACGATCCGGCGCTTTTCAGCACCGAATCTTGATCCGGCTCCCCAGGGGTTAATGTCAGCCACCGTTTGGAAGGGTAGGCTGTGCCCTTCCAAACGGTGCCTGCCTTAACCCTGTGGCCCCTGGCGATCGGGAGGAAGAGAGGTCCGAAGGACTCCCCCTTTCAGGCGCCTCCTCCGCACATGCGGGGGGGAGCGCCTGAATTAGATGTCATTACGCCGCCGCAATGACATCTAATGGCCCCGCCGGGGTCCCGGAGTGCTGGGCTGACATCCAAGATGTCAGCCCGCACCGGGGGGCGCAGCAATTGGCCGGAATCCCGGCTGATTGCTGCTTCCTGTGCTAGGACGCGCTCAGCACGTCCATAGCACAGGAGGACCACTTGGCTGGACGCGCTGAGCACGTCCTTAGCAGCCA
Organism: Leptobrachium leishanense; assembly: GCA_009667805.1. Taxonomy (NCBI): domain Eukaryota; kingdom Metazoa; phylum Chordata; class Amphibia; order Anura; family Megophryidae; genus Leptobrachium; species Leptobrachium leishanense. Next base: position 251,854,535 of record CM019064.1, read on the forward strand.
AGTGGTTACAATAATTAGGAATTCAAAAAATTCCCCACAAAAAAATAAACTGTTGAATAAATATTTTCTAAAAACGGGGAATAATTTTTACATTGAAACCTATGGGATATGCAAGGAACCACAGAAAATCAGGGCATTTTGGTTCTGTCCGGCATTCTCTGAATAGATTAACCATTACTTGTCTATGGGAGAATTTCACTGTCGCTGAATCGCACCGAACAGCACCATGGCGCTGTCCATGGCCTGTGGTTCTGAATACAATAGATTCAGCACCACGACCAATGGACAGGGACGCGGTGTCGAGTCTAAGTGAAACGGTGTAACAAATTGATCCATAAAACCAAAATCAATTCGTTATATACTGTTTTATTCCCTTTCCGTTTTTGGACCGAAATATGTGCAAATGCTTTACTTTACAGCTTTTTCATTGCTTCTACAGTATTTAACAGTCTGTGGGGTGTAGGAAAGAATGTTTAGATAGTGCAGCAGGAGGTGTATAATGTTTTGCATGCAACTCAAGGTAAGAGCGGTCTACTGAATGAGATAAGACAGGGAGCTTAAAAGACTTCTAATCTACCTCCTGGTGATGTCCTTTGTATACATCCAACACAATACAATGATGTGAGTCAGTGACTGATACATTCACTCCATCCTATGGTAATTGCTGCACAATGAGGAGCACAATGAGATAAAGATACCGGGGGGGGGGGAGAGTTTACAAAACAAAAGATCACACAATGGATGCACCCAGTGACACATACACAGTAAAATATTTTTAAACAAACAAGAGAAAAACAAAGCACATGTAAGATACCAGCAACATAAAATAAACACGATAAGGACATTTAATTTATTGGTGGTAGTGTCCTTTTTAATGTCTGGCTATGATAATATGGAAACTCCAACCTTGCATTATTTATTTTAAAGATATCGACAGCGGCATACTATTTTGATAGCAAAGCAGTGTGATTAACATAGAAAAAGCCGCGGTTCTGTGTGCGGCGAAAGATGTCGAGGAGTGAGGTTCTTTTAACAGTTGAATATTGTGGGTCTGGTCACTTTTGCCCACTTTGGCATCTATCTAATTTTGCCCCTAACAATGAGGGAGTAGCTATCTCTGTTGTATAGATTCTGTGCTGTTTGATGGTTCTATGGTTATAAATCTATGCTGTATCGCTGATTTAGCAGTTTCTATGATTGCACAGTTACATTTTTCAGTACAATTTTTGTCTCAATGAATGTACATCAGGCATATATAGGAGCCAATTGTTAGGCTCTTCATAGCATTGATACTTTACACAGTCTATATAATATCTTGCTACTTTATGTACATAATTAATCACATATCGGTTGACCTCTATACCCATTTAAGGTGATCCTCCGAAGATTATGAATTATTTAATGCTTTTTGATTTGATTGTATGAATGCCTGGCATATTGCTAACTGCCGCTCAGTAGCCTACATTCTCTAGACTGTGTTACTCGGTTTTACTTGATTTTACAGACCAACAGGATTGCCTTAGTGAGGTAACCATCCCTCATTGGGTGGTTTCAATTAGACTTGTGCACCGATTTTTTTTTCGGTTCTGTTCGGTCGTATTTTGTAAATTTTTGTTTCGGTTCGTTTCGGCCGATTTCCGTTTCGGTTTGTATCGTTTTCGTTTCGTTTTTCATATCGACTTTTTTTCGTAATTTCAGAAATTTTCATGTTTTTCGGAACGTCTGTTCTCCTCGTTTCAAAGTGTCTATTCGTTTTGATGTAAACTAATGGTTTTTTGGATCCGATATTTCTGCCGATATGATAATTCTGCCATTGAGATTTCTCATGTTTTACAAGAAGGATACATTGAGATTTCTCTGGTTTCCCGGGAAGGATACATTGAGATTTCTCTGGTTTCCCTGGAAGGATACATTGAGATTTCTCTGGTTTTCCAGGAAGGATACATTGAGATTTCTCTGGTTTTACAAGAAGGATACATTGAGATTTCTCTGGTTTTACAAGAAGGATACATTGAGATGGGAATGATACAAAATTACAGAATCAGCGATATAACCAAAAAATACGTTGTCCGAAATTACTGAAATGGAACCGAAATCAGGAATGGAGCCAAAATTACGAATGGAACGAAAATGATTTTCGATTTTATACATTTCTAGTCCATTCGAAAATTCCAAACAAATTTTCGTTTCGTAAATTTTTCGGATCTGCCGTTTTCGAATCTGAAAATTTTCAGAAAATCGGCCAAATCCGAATGTACGAATCGGGAAATTTCGTGAAAATTCCGAAATTCCGAAACCCGAAACGCACATCCCTAGTTTCAATTCGTGACCTATCTAATTCATTATATATGTTTTTTATGCGTTCGGTGTTATGTTCGTTTTTTGTACACCTATTAAAATTGATATTGGGTAGTTGGTGTCTACCACCTTTTTTTCTTCTTGATCAACATAGAAACATCAAAACATAGAAAATGTCGGCAGATAAGAACCTTTCGGCCCATCTAGTCTGCCCAATTTGGCCTCTACCACTTCAACTGGAAGGCTGTTCCATGTATCCACCACCCTCTCAGTAAAATAATGCTTCCTGATGTTACTTTTAAACCTTTGCCCCTCTAATCTAAGACTATGTCCTCTTGTTTTGCTATTTTGTTTCCTTTTAAATATACTCCCTTCCTCTACCTTGTGGATTCCCTTTACGTATTTAAATGTTTCTATCATATCTCCTCTGTCCCGTCTTTTTTCCAAGCTGTACATGTTAAGATCATTAAGCCTTTCCTGGTAACTTTTCTCCTTCAAGCCGTACACCATTTTAGTAGCCCTTCTCTGAACTCTCTCTAAGATGTCTATATCCTTCTGGAGATACGGTCTCCAGTACTGCACACAGTACTCCAAGTGAGGTCTCACCAGTGCTCTGTACAGTGGCATGAGCACTTCCCTTTTCCTACTGCTAATACCTCTCCCTACACAACCAAGCATTCTGCTAGCATTTCCTAATTCATAAACATCTCTTGTCTCTTATTCTACTAGTTTATTTGTCCCTGGAGTTTACCCAATTCATTATGTGGCAACTACAATAATTGAACGTAAAGTATCTTTTTCAGCTGCACACACTGTAAACCATGATTATGTTTTATTATAATATAAAACAAAATTGGCTAATTGAAACATAGATTTTTAAGTTGCTCTTTTTTTATTAAACCTCTCCACCAGAAGAGGTCATCAGAGACTAAGCAAAGAGAGCACTGGGCTCCTCCGGAGACACAGGCAAAAAAAAGAAACCCTGTAACACTCAGAAGTCAAGAACGAAATTGACTTTTCAAATAGAATTCTTCAGGAGAATGCAATAGTTAGCATTTGACTTAATGACTCTACAACCATGCAAGTGGTTGGGTAATTGATTCACTTAATTCAGCAATCTTTTAAAGGCAAACATGAGGAGTTACTGGTTATTGTTCGGATTATCAGGTCTGTGTGATAGGATATTAATGACTCATCAGGTGTTTTTTTTAAAATTTTTACTTTGCATCATGAGAGAAGGTTATATCTTTTAGTAACCTTGCTGCCATATGTAAAATAATGACCAGTTGATAGCCGCATCATTATAAGTGCAGGTTTCTTTTTCTCTGTAATCTCACAATCCCAGTGCTGATCTCTGATCCTGGTGGTTTTCATACAATTAATTTTAAACAAATCAACAGAATAGGCAAAAAGGCACTTAGTAATGTTTCAATAAATTTTAAAGGGCCACTACCACCAAAAATGAAAAATTCTTATTGTGTTTATTTTATGTTGCTGATATCTTACATGTACTACATTTTTCTCTTTAGTTAAGAAAATATTTTTCTTGGGTAGGCTTCCTGTACCTTTGTGTCGCCCCCCCCCTCCGGCGTCTACGCATAGGTGCTCATGGTGTTGAATTGCATCTCTTTTGAGACACTCCCCCAGGTGGTGGTTGTTTTTTCTTCTTCTCTCTCTTCTCCTTTCATCCATTTCTTTCTCTTCTCTCTTTCCTTGTTGTGTAAAATCAAAAACCACCAGAAAATGCCAGAAATTGCCAGAATATATAAAGAAATTGGACAATCACCTTCTAGATGTAAATATCATCTGGTACTTTTTTATATACATCTAGAAGGTTATTGTCCAATTTTTATATAAATTCTGTCATTTTCTGGTGGTTCTTGATTTTATGCTGCATGAGCGCTATTCCCACATTTTTCTTTCATTCTAAAAACAGAATTGTGGGTGAGATTAATATAGGTTCTCACTGGGAACAAGCTGCTTTTCAATTGGTGTAGGGTTCTCACACCACTCTATTTTGCGCATGATTGTTTGTATATATATATATATATATATATATATATTATATATATATACAGTGTGCTAGGTGAAATATTTGCTATTTTAATCTCTTTCCTTGTAGTTTGCCCTCTCTTTTTTGGGGCTGTGTTTTGCACTACCTCTTATATGCCGGATGCCATCCTGTTGGCCTTGGGGACTGGTCTTTTACTCTGCTGCGGTATCATTTTGTCGCAAGTACCCCTGCGGCCTTCCTCGGTGATGTATCCACTCCGGATATCCTCCGGTAACCACCCCGTTTGTTCTTGCTTTTCATTGGTATTACTCCTAAGTGTAACTACTGAATGCCCTTGCAAATTGTTTATTGTGGAGATTTACCTGCTCATCACTTTAACATCAATGCTTGTATCTTGTTTTACTGCGATAATAAAAATTTTGATATAAACAGAAAATATTTTACTCTATATGTCATTGGGTGCATCCATTTCATGATGGTTTGTGTTGTAAACCCCCCGTATCTTTACCTCAATTGCTCCTCACTTTGTGATTTTGGTCATGTAATGGAGTGTATGGTCCGGCAGCCGACTCACATCATTATATTGTGTGGGATATATTCAAAGGACATCAAATGGGAAATACAAGCTTTCCTAGTGTAAATCTCTTTAGTGAAGGGTACAACACTCTTATTTTGCTAATTCGAGACTTATGTGAGATGGAGCTTCCAGAGCTCAAAGAGTGTTGTACCCTTCACTAAAGAGATTTACACTAGGAAAGCTTGTATTTCCAATTTCTCTCTCCGTGTTTCCACTATTCCACGATGTCCAAAGAGAATTTCTATACCTAAGGTGGGGGTCACCTGCCAACAAGGAGGAAGAAAAAACACCCAGAGGCAATTCCCCACTCTGAGCCGGTGCTAGGGCTCCATCCTTGTGAGTGGCATAATCTTACCACTATACTGTTTAAATACATTTACAGTTTAGCGCTATGATGTTTTGTATATGCTTCCTCCACATAACCATATGATGTGTTGCGGATTCGCATGAGACATCCAGACTCCAGAGCATTCGTTTGCGCTCACCAGTTACGTCCTATTTTATTCATATCTTATGGTGTGGGGGAAACCACTATTTGCTGGTGCAGCGTTGGAGTTGGGCTGATTACGGCGTGTTGTTTGGCGCTTACCATCTGTTTCACGATAGTAAATATTGCAGACTAAATAAACAAGAGCCACAAATCAAAGCTTTTGGTAAATGTTGCATCATGGAAAAAATTCAGAAATTGGAACCCGGAGATTAAATACCTAATATTATTTTTCTTTTTTTTTTACATGCAATTACTTCACACAAAGAAGAAAAAGCAATATGTATTTTATAAAGTGGTTTGATTTGTACTGCACAAGTAATCTAGTTACAGCTTATATAATGCTCGTGTCCCTGTCAGAAATGCATTTTCCCTCATTATGCTAATATTATTATAGGATTTTATTACTCCATAAGTTTATTAAAAATGTAATTATAAAAATATAGCTAATAGACCTGATTGTGCTTGAAAACAGTAAAAACAATTAAAGCTAAATGTAACGCTATCAGTTAAGTCATGTAACATATTTGCCTAGTATTAGTACTAATTCTATAACTGCAACGTTTTTTATTCTTATTCTTTTATTTAATTAGTTATTTAATATTTTTAATGACACAGTGACTGCTACGGAAAAAGCAAATTCCTTATATATAATTGCTTGGTGACCCGACTGAGTAATTTTATTTTATACCATTTTTATATATCAGAATGTAACATCTCAGAGTTATATAAGCTTATCCTGGATTAAAATGTGTATTCAATCCATCCCCATAGCTATCAGCTTTTTCATTTGACAAAAGTCTGTATGTCAATGGGCCATTCCCTGTGAGAACAAATTATATTGTATTGTACATTAGTTCCCAGGAGGGGATCCTCTACTTAAGTGTTGCTTTCCTTTAGAAAGATGTGTTCAAGGAACACTAGTCCACATGGAAACTATTTCCTGGCAGTAATTTCTCTGGGATGACTACTGGTCAATGTAGCCAGGAAGTAGTAAACATTATTTGTTCACATTTTTTGTAATTTTCCAACAAGCACCAGTGTCATTTCATCTACTTTAATTGAGTTTTTCTCAATTTACAGATAATTTATTTTTTAAAAGCACTTTCGACCTCTGATGACTTGGCACTGCCAAGGACAAGTCTTTACATTCAGTGTTGGAAACAATGCCTCTAGAAATTCTTCCATACCATTTGCAGTTTAATGATCTACAAATAGAATTTCTAGTAAAAGCATTCATACAAGTTATAAAAAACATACGGAACCTAGTTTGTGGTAACCTTATCACCTTTCCATCTGTGCTATGTGATGTGTATGTCAATCTGTGATATATCCACACACTTGGTTTATGCAGCCATACCCTCTCTTCCTAAGGATATCTTTTTACAATGTCAGGGTTACAATAATCCACAGTCTTCATTAGCAATGTAACATTTACATATGAAAGGCACAGTTTCCACAGTTCCATAATCAAGAGATGTAATGAATCTCATGATTCGTACACGATGTCTAAAGGGAATTGACCTGGAATGGAATATAAGGCTATATATTAGTTATGTTTTCTTGTTGACTGAAACCAAGGGTCTTGGTTTACTAGCAGGTCTATTCAAAGAAAGGTGAAGCTCAGGCGAAGTGGCAGAAGTGTAAATTCTAGGTCATAATAGCCAAATCAGAAAAATTCACCCACTTATTTCACTTTCCAAATTGGTTATTTGGTCTAGATTGTTCTCTTCTCCTGCCAATTCTCCTGGATTTCACCTTTCTTTGAATAGACCTGTAGGTGACCGGATTTTTTTTTTCATTTACCTCAGAGTTTTTTTCATTTTATAAGGTTGATCTGATTATGTTTACATTTCTTCATATATATGGTCCTGTAGCCTTTATTAAAAATGTTTAATTAAAATAAGACACAGTGTTTAACCCTTTCACTGCTGAGGACGTGTGGGGAAAGTCCTCATTGACTCCTAAGGAAAGATAGGGGTGGAGATAGGGGGTTCCTTTGAACCACTGTTGGCAGCTAGAGGGTCATGTTTGATATCAGTAGAAAGGCCAGAGCATGGCCTTTCCAATGATACCAAACATGACCATGTTTAAAGTAAAGAAGAAAAATTAGACCCGAAATGGTTCAGCAGTGAAGGGGTTAAAGTGTTTAGAGTGGTTGTAGCCACAAATGGTTAACTAGTGTTTTGAAAAGCACAAAAAAAATCACAATAAACACTGGGCCAGATTCCAACCTATCCGCAAAACTCAGTGCTTAAGACATACAGCATTATGGCTCAATCTTAGTGTTTAATTTTAACTCATCGTTTTCTATCCGTGATGCAAGCTCATGCAGTGCCAGGTTACTGTACATTAACGTCTCCTATACTTGGATGTGAGACGTTAATGTGCCCCTAGTAGGTGGAGAACAAGCTATTCAAGGGGTCAGCAACCTTGGCTCTACAGATGTTTTGGAAATACATCTCCCATGATGCTCAGCTACTCATTATCTTGGCTGAGCCTCATGAGAAATGTAATTCCAAAACATCTGTAGAGCCAAGGTTGTTGACCCCTGAGCTATTCCAACCAGGACGTCCTTCAGCTGCACCTGTCGTTATTCAGGTTTGAATAACATCTTTCAAATCCTGGTGTTAAGTGACTGCGCTTCAGCACAATCTCTCCTCACATCAATCTAAAGCCACTCAAAAATCCTGTACTCACCTCAGGTCCGTTGGTGGGGAGAGCAATGTGATCCACTACTTCCTCGTTCCGCAGGCAGAGGAACACTGGGAGCAACAATGTTCCTCCTCATATCCCTCCACTCCTCTGATTGGATCTTACTCATCTCCAGGGAGTCCTATGGACTCCTGGAGCTGATATCAACCCGCAGCTCAGAAGTATTACAACTCGAGCTGCTGGCAAAGCAGCTCAGTTGTAGTACTTACATTGAAGGTAAGCCACAACTGGAATACAGCAAGCACAAATATTTTCCATTTCCTTCTTGCCTTTTATGTCCGTGTTGTGATCTGGCTCACTGATTGTTTACTGGGATTTAAATTTTCAGGGTAGTGCTAGAAAATTTGCACGAATTCTGCAACTCATACAGTTTTTCAGTTTGGCTATATCTTACAACATCATGTAATTCTCAAGTCAGTACTTTACAGTTTTAAGTTTAGCAAGTTTAGCTCCCTTAAGACATTCCTATTTAGGTAAGCATACCACCCGACCCACTAACGCAACCAGTCCATCACTCCCACCAGTCCATCACTCTCACCTTGTAATCCTCTCCTCCTGTTTCCACCCCCAACCCTTCTAGATTGTAGGTTCCCATGGGAATATGGCCTCGTTTCCTCCTGTACTGGTTTGTCAAAATGTTGTTCAATGTATTGTAACCCTGTCTATATTGTGCCCATTGTACAGCGTTGCAAAATATGATGATGCTTTATAAATAAAGAATAATAATAATAATAGCAAGTTTATGGAGCAAATTTAATATAACAGCAATGTTTTGAACCTATTACAGGGCCTTTTTCAAGCTTACAAATTGTAAATCATTACATTAAGTTATTTTTCATGTTCTATATCTTCATGACCAAAATAAGAAAATACCCAAAAGTATAGATGGGGACCTAATGAGTTGAAAACAGGAACAATTTACTGAGCACACCTATGATCCCAGCATTATTTGCTCCTTCATATACTGTATATTGGAAGCTAATCATTAGTGAGGGACTTTAAGGTTGTACTTATTGTACATTAACTCAGACTTTTGTAAGAGTTGACATCTAAAATTAAAGCAAATAATGGCTCTGGATAAAATAAAAACCCTAATTTGTAGCCTTTAAACTACAGTCAATATTATTTTCTGTATCTGGACTGCTGAGAATGATGACTGTGATGTATCTGTAATATATAGCATTAGCCAAAGTATTATAACTTTGCTTAGAAAAGGAAATTGTAATTTACTTGAAAAATGAAGCAGGGAAATATGTAATACATATTTCTTATGTAATGCTTTATGTAATACTGCATGTTTAGTTTTCATTTAGTAATAAGGGGTCAGGGTAAATAATTTCCCCTATGAATGAAGAATATAACAGATACAATGCTAATAACAATGTTACTATTTTTACAGAGTTAAGATTCAGATAATTAAACAATAAAAAAGATGAGTGTTATACATATGTAGCTGTTGAATACAGCCAGGATTTGCTCATTCATATAACTCCATTAATAACGTGACGATGTCTCACTTATGAGTTGAAAATATATTGAACCTAGGTCACCATCATTATTCAATGATATATGATGATGTATCTTTCTGACAGTGAGTGCATTAAATTATTTTCAGTGCTTGATTTTAAGGCTGTTCTAGGCAAGAAAAAAATGCCTTAAATACCATCATGAAAGGTAACCATAAGGACAAATCTTGGTAATAAAAATAACAAGGGGTTATACAGACCTAAATTCAACATTTAGTAACAGGCTGAATAATATTTATATTTAATAATTATGCGTAAGTATGTACATGTATATGTTTTTACAAACACTAAAGTAATTTTTTATTAAATTATGTTGGATAATACCCCCATATTGGCTAACCCCTAAAGTACCAGACTCTGCCATATCAAAACAAGGGTATTCATGTTATAGAAAGGACAGAGCAAAGAGAGGAGGAGGAATTGTTATTTATGTTGACGAGTCCACAAAGTTCACACCTCTGCAAAACTCTAGCTCCCCAGCCACTTTTGATTTCCTTTCTGGTATTATTGAGATCCCATTCAGTAAACCAATTATTGTTGCTGGATTCTATCGCCCACCGAGCTCCACAGTGCACTCCCTTTCTGACATAACCCAAATCCTTAGTAATTTGGTAGCTCAAAATCAAAAAAGTGAACTGCTGGTCCTCGGCGATTTTAATGTTGACTGGCTGAATCCTAAAAACAATAAACACTGCTCCTAGTTTAAGGCTTTCCAGTTAACACAATTAATCTCCTCCCCCACTCGCATTAATATGAAAAACCTTAACCATACCTTGCTGGACTGGATTCTCTCCTCATGTCCTGATAGAATATAGGAGGCAGGCGTTCTCGCTAATAGCTTCAGTGATCACTGTCTAGTGTACTTTGTGCGCAAAATAAAGGCCACAAAATCTCCCCAATGGTAATAATCACCAGGTCCTTCAAGAAATTTAATCTTGAATCCTTCCTAAATGATCTCAAACGGCTCACGTAGTACAGGCTAAACCTAATCCCAGACCTGGACTGTGCAATTGAATACTTTCAGTCAGAGCTCCTGCAAGTCTGGAATGCCCATGCTCCGCTGCGTAAGGTGCGAGTCAAAGGGGCACATCTCCCCTGGGTTACGGCTGACCTCACACACATGTACCAGCTTAAAGATTCACTCTGGTCAAATTTCAAGAGTACTGGATCCATGAACGATCACTGTGAATATCGAAAATGGCAGAATGCATGCACAAAGCAAACAAAAATGGCCAAGGCCCAATACTTCAATGAAAACCTAAACAATAACATATCAAACCCGAGAAATTTTTGGAAAATCATAAATAACATACAATCGCCCCCTGTCCACTCCCAACCAGCTGCTGTCAAAGTAAACAACCAAACCCTGCAACACCCCCTAGATGTAGCAAATGCCTTTAATAACTATTTCGTTGGATGCACCAACACCCTGATTGCTAAGCTAGCAATTGAAACACATTCAGAAAGGCAGCACACAAGTCGGATCCATCCAACTGTGCAAAAACCCTGTATCAAAGAGAAATTCAGTTTTAGACCGGTGCCTGTCAGTGCCATTACTAAACTTCTCTGTAACCAAAAAATGAAACACCAGTCAGGACCTGACCAAATCCCAGCAATGCTGCTGAAAATCAGCGCGCTGGCAATTGCAAAACCTGTCGCAACCCTAATCAATGAATCACTGGCGACTGGATATATACCCAAACTCTGGAAGACATGCGAGAGTGGTACCTGTCCATAATAGTGGAGACAATACTTTGGTATCCAACTACCGTCCAATATCATTGCTTCCTGTAATGTCAAAAATCCTGGAAAAATGTGTTTACACTAATTATGCGATTACTATCAGTATTGGAACTATTTATCCCCAGATCAATCCGGCTTCCGTCCAAATCATTCAACCACAACGGCCCTTTTAAAAGTTTCCAATGATATCCAGGCTGGCATGGAACAAGGAAACCTAACTGGAGCCATCTTCCTTGATTTTGCCAAGGCCTTTGACACAGTAGACCATGGCATCTTATTACAAAAACTTAAAAACTCTGGTATTGGTGATCACACGCTAACCTGGTTTCAATCATACTGTATGTGTCTGATCGGTCGCAATATGTGTCCATTTCTGACAGCACTTCCCTCCCCCTCCCAGTCACGTGCGGTGTACCCCAAGGCTCGATACTCTGCCCCCTGCTAATCACAATATTCATAAATGATCTGCCCAATGTCTGCAAAGCCTCAACTGTACACATGTACGCAGACGACACTGTAATCTATACCAGCAAACCAGATCTCCCACAGCTGGAGGCCGTGCTGCAAGACCAATTCACAGAGGTAGAAAAGTGGATCAAAGATAACAAACTTTTTCTAAATGCTATCAAAACTGTTACAATGCTCTTTGGAACAGCACCTAAAATACACAAATTGCAAACATCCCATCTATGTGTCAGGACAAAATCAAATGGCACGTTGACCACAGTCACTTCTCTCAAATATCTAGGTATGTGGTTAGACCCAAATCTATCCTTTGGCCCCCACATTGAAAAACTTTCATCTAAAATTTACCCCAAACTAGGTGCCCTGTACAGAAACAAATCCTGCCTGAGCCCCGCGGTAAGAAAGCAGATTGTACAACAAATGCTTATGCCAGCTATTGAATACGGAGATGTAGTGTATGCAGCCGCCCCGCAAACGCACCTCCAGAAACTTACTACATTGTATAACTCATTCTGTCGCTTCGTGCTACAATGTAACTACATGACCCACCATTGTGACATGTTAAAAGAACTAAACTGGCCATCGCTGGAATCTAGACGCACCCTTCACCTTTCCAACCTGGTGTTTAAGAGCTTTTCTGGGAAGCTACCACCCTACCTGACTAGGCTGATTGCCCCAGCAGTTCCCTCATCCTATAACCACCGATCCAGGAACCAGCACCTTACTTGCAATACCACAATACAAAAAGCAAGTGGCTCGATCCTCATTTTCCTAAAGAGCACCACAATTATGGAATAACCTCCCAGACGCCATCAAATCTTCCCCCAGTCTAAAGTCCCTTAAGAGCTCCATATTAACATACTGTACCTCAATAAGGAATGCACCTGTAAACATGTAACACAGTGACTATATACTGAAAGCACCTGTAAACATGTAACATAGTGACTATATTTCCTACGTATTTATTTTCTGTTAATCTGTATATTTGTTTTGTGTTAATTTCTTGCATTTTACTACTTTGTATTTCTGTAACCATGTTCTTGAACCCAGGACATACTTGAAAATGAGAGAAATCTCAATGTATCCTTCCTGGTAAAATCCTTTATAAATAAATAAATAAAATAAATATTACATTTTTCCACAGTGAGATAGTTGTTGTGATTGGTAAGTGAAGTTGAGCCTATTATTAAACCTACTGTATATAATATAGACAGTATTTTAGGTTAATAAGAGTGCTAGTGATGTCACCACATATGGGTTTCTGATCAATCACTTAGTGGCACTCTGTTACCTAGTCTATACCAACCCAAAATATTTGGGATCTGCAAACAGATACCAGCAGTGGCGTCACATTCTACCACTGTTAATGGCTCCTGGAATCAATAGGACTCCATTGAGCAAGCACAACACTGCTGCGAGTGCTGTGCAAGTTCTTGAGAGCAGGGCCATCCAGGGAGAGTGGAAAACCACCACTAATGTTTTTTTTTTAAAGTGATTTTGCAATGCAAAATCAATTAACACTAGGCAGTGAAAGGCGATATATATATATATATATATATATCAGGGTTATTCAAAGAGATACGAATTGTGGCTGAAAGGTAACCAAACAGTGAAATTCAGCGTATGGTTACCTTTCCTGGCCATTCGGCTATTCAGAGAGCAGGCAGTTCCCCAAATCCTGGCACATTGCCTGCACTTTCGGTGCCTGTTCGTTGCCTGTTCGAGGGCAGTGAAATCCCCTATAGAGAAGCAATATTTCGTCTGTTCAGAGAACAAAAACCAGCAGTGAAAAGTTGCCAAATTGCCCTGCTGTACGGTGGTTTCATTCGACAGGTTTATTCAGGAGAATCCCATAGGCTTCAATGTAGGGATGTGCGTTTCGGGTTTCGGAATTTCGGAATTTTCACGAAATTTCCCGATTCGTGTCTTCGGATTCGGCCGAATTTCCGAATCGGATCGGACCCTTAGACACTTTGAAACGAGGAGAACAGACGTTCCGAAAAAACGAAAATTTCCGAAATCATGAAAAGTCGATACAAAAAACGAGCAAAGTGACCCGAAAACACGAGAAATGGTCGATATTCCGAAAAAAAAATGTACACGAAAAACGAGCCGAACCGAACCGAATCGAAACAGAAATCGGTCGAAACGAGCCGAATCGAAAATTTTAAACATCCGAACAAATCGAACCGAAAAAAAAATCGGTGCACAAGCCTACTTCAATATTAAAAATATTCCTGTTTTAATTCAATAACTAATAAACCGTTGATTATAATATTCTGCAGTAAAAAGTCTCTTTATGTATAGATTTTTTAGGCCTTTTCCGGATTTTGTTGCGAATTTTTTTTTCGCTTTTTTTCTTTTAAATCGTTTTTTCTTTTTTCTGTAACAGCCCTTTTTATTATCATTCATTGGATCTTATATGTAAAGTCCCGGCATTCTCGTTCAGTAGTTTTTTTGCAAACAGCGTTTCAGTTTTCAAACTTTCAAGTGTACTTTTTTTTTTTTCACTCCATTCGTCTGCGGTGTTGGGTTTTTCCGGCAGCTGCTCCACGCTGTGATCGGCGGCTGCTCGGGTTTCTCCGGCGTTTTTGGTGGGGTTAATCCAGATGTTTTTACGGGTATCGTGTGCGTTCGCCGGGTTTTGCGGTGAGTGTTCGGCGGGTTTGCGGCGGCTTTTCCCTGCACTATGACGGCCCCGTGGTACCTGAATACACCGCAAGGTCGCTGAAATGGGGTCGCCAAATCGCACCGAATTGAAGCGAACGAAAAGTCACCGAACGTGCGGTAGACTTGTGCACCGATTTTTTTTTCGGTTCGGTTCGGTTCGTTCGTATTTTGTAAATTTTCGGTTCGTTTCGTCCGATTTCCATTTCGGTTCGTTTCGTTTTTCGTATCGACTTTTTTCGTAATTTTGGAAATTTTCGTGTTTTTCGGAACTTCTGTTCTCCTCGTTTCAAAGTGTCTATTCGTTTTGACGTAATCCTAATGGTTTTTCGGATCCGATATTTCTGTCGATACGATAATTCTGTCGATACGATAATTCTGCCATTGAGATTTCTCATGTTTTACAAGAAGGATACATTGAGATTTCTCTGGTTTCACAAGAAGGATACATTGAGATTTCTCATGTTTTACAAGAAGGATACATTGAGATCTCTCTGGTTTCACAAGAAGGATACATTGAGATTTCGCTGGTTTTCCAGGAAGGATACATTGAGATTTCTCTGGTTTTCCAGGAAGGATACATCGAGATTTCTCTGGTTTTACAAGAAGGATACATTGAGATTTCTCTGGTTTTCCAGGAAGGATACATTGAGATTTCTCTGGTTTTCCAGGAAGGATACATTGAGATTTCTCATGTTTTACAAGACGGATACATTGAGATGGGAATGATACAAAATTACAGAATCAGCGATATAACCAAAAAATATGTTGTCCGAAATTACTGAAATGGAACCGAAATCAGGAATGGAGCCGAAATTACGAATGGAACGAAAATGATTTTCGATTTTACACATTTCTAGTCCATTCGAAAATTCCGAACAAATTTTCGTTTCGTTTCGTAAATTTTCCGGATCTGCCGTTTTCGGATCTGAAAATTTTCGTAAAATCGGCCAAATCGAAATGCACGAATCGGGAAATTTCGTGGAAATTCCGAAACCCGAAACGCACATCCCTAACGTGCGGTGACTTTTCGATTCTCTTGGAATAACCCTGTGTATATATATATAACAAAACCACGGAGAGAGCACTCCAGGCAAAGCTCAGAGTTAAGAAATTTTCACCATGCATGGAGCTGTTGTTGCAGGTTTTTGAATGTGTTTGTCTGGAGTGCTCTCTCCGTGGTTTTGTTTTGTATTTTATTTTTCAGATGCACCCGCACTGAATGCTTAGTTTAGGCTGAGTGCAACCCCCCATGTGTTTTTCATATATATATATTTTTTTTTGCAGAATACCAACTACAGCTGAGAACAGCTTGTTGCCTCTCTCATATTAAGCCGTTATTCATGCCTCTTATACAAAGTATTGGAGCCATTAATAAATAGTAGGCAGCAGCTAACTCTGACCTGCAAGCTAGTCATAGCAGCATGGCAGCTCCAGCTTTTAATGACAAGATAGGAATAAAGGTCTTGTTCATTTTGCAGATTACGTTGCAAACGTTTTTAAAGAGTTAACAAGGATGCAGTTTGGTTGTAGAGCATATATATATAAACACTATAAGAATATACATATAAAGAACATTTCTGCGACTTTTCCTTTTCTTGTATTTTCAAACATTCTAACGTTCAAATAATTCTAAAACAATATATGAATAACTAAAAAAAACAGTTGAGAAAAAATGAAGTACAAGAAAAGAAAATTTGTATATCGTACCCATAATACTACGGTAGTTCTGCAAAGCTTGTGAGGTCTCTGTCAATGTCAAACAATATATCTGATCAAGTGTGTTGAAGAGACCAAAGGGATTTCAGCAGCTGCATTGAATAAGAATGTATACAAGAGATCAAATATACCAAGTGAACCAAAGAAATGAGGACAATGTCTCTGCATTCAGAAAGGAAACAAAGGATATGGGAATCATATGTAGAAGGGAGTACCGGGGGAAAGGATCTCTGTGCTAACTATATCCTTTGGTACACATTTTGTAGTTGTTTTAGTTTTAGCATTTATTGTTTAGCACTGCATACATATATCTGGTGACTGAAGAACAGAAATCCATTCCAAATGCTTTTTCTTAGTTCCCTGTCTGAAAATGGGTGGTCAAGGGAGCAGGAAACGGACCACATATAAGGCTGGTGTCAGACGAGCATAGTGTTCATGTCCGTGATTGCGCCTAAAAGTACGTCCGTGATAGCATGACAGAAAGCCCATCGGAGCCCGTTACACGAAGTACATCCGCATTGAACTGCGGACGCACAACGGCCGTGGCCCACGGACGCAAGGCAGGCAAGAACGTACAACCGCTAGAACGGCCGCACAAAGTGCGCTGCGTCCGCAAGTCTGCATAGCTTTGTGTGTGAGTGATGGAACGTGGTCATACGGACTGCATTTATACGTCCAGCATTTTTCACGGACAAAATGGTTTTGCTTTTTATTTAATTTTCCCTCCCACATCCGTCAAAATATACGTCAGTGAATAAATGGACTGTGTGGCCACTACTGTGTCTTCCATACTGACGTACGTCCGTGTCCACGGACGTACAGTCTGTAGAAATCACGCTCGTCTGACCCTAGCCTAAACAGTATTTAAATGGGGGCACAGGATGTTTTGTCTGTAAGGCTTTTTTATCTCTGGTAAAGTTGGCTATGACCAACGAAACATATTGGATGTTTTAATAAATTATCACTTTTAGATTTATTTATTTTGGCCTTACTGTAGATTTATTTTAATCTCACCTGGAACAGAGTTGGTGCTGATATTCATTTAAACCTCCATTACGAACGTTGGTGTGGCTGTCAGTTGATGTTTTTTTGCTGCTAATGCTGACCACAGGGCCGGATTTATAACTAGGCAGAGTAGGCATGTGCCTACAGGCGCCTGTCACAAGAGAGCACCTTGCTCTGTAAAAAAAAATAAAAAACACTTTTTTTTATAATCATTTAAACCACTGTACTTCTGGAGCCCTAAGGACTAGAGGGGCATATGAGGTATGATTGGAAAGGTCGGATTATGGCCTTTCCAGTGATATCAAATATGACCAGGTTAGATTTATATGAAAATAAAATATCAAATAAAATATCTCTCTTTTTTTTCTAACGCAGCACTATTATTCAGTTTACAATTATAAAGTGACCAGTGATGCTCACCCTCTCATTTCCCACACTGCCAGTGAGTGTGGAGCTAATGATGCAACGCATTGTTTCATCGACAGCCTAGACCATGGCACTGCAGTGAGGAGAGACAGGGGGACTATGAATTGTAAAACGTACAAGGTTAAGTGAGGTGTCATTGGAAAGGTCAGAGTCTGGTCTTTACAATGATACCAAACATGAGCCTGTAATTTGTAAAAATCAAAAATTGAAAAAAAAAGTAAAGGCAAAATTGATTTTTTCTCTATTCTACGGCAGAGGCAATATATGCTTTTACATATAAATCAAACAATGCTGTTGCACTAACTCAACTAAGACAACAGACTCTGCCTCTTCAGTTGATTTGACACTGACAGAAACTGTTTCAGCCAGGTTTCTTAAAATGTTTTTTTTTTTTGTTTGCCCCAAAACAAAAAATTAAAAAGTAATTTTGGCATGTTCTCTTTTTCTTTTCGTTGGGGGGGGGGTGGGGGCGCTCCACATTTCTGTGCCTACAGGCTCCTGAGATGCAAACCCGGCCCTGGCTGACCGGTGTTTGCTGCTGCTGTGGCTGGAGTTCTGGCATCACCACATACCGAGGATGGGTAACATAATTTTATGATATGCACTGATGATTTGTTTTTCCTGTGAGAGCCTTTCTGCAGGGGGCGAATTTAAATACTATTCTATACTGTATTGCGCTATGATCTGTTTATTTGTCATTTTATACCCGATATGGATACACTCTTTTTTTCTGTGTTCTACTTCTTCCAAGTCTTCAGGAGGGGACAGATCAAGAGTTCAGAGATACATATTGTATTTTGTGTATCTTTTTTTTCTAGGCTCTTGGGGGGCATTATCTTTCTTTATATGTATAAAACAGTGCCTTAATAGAAACTTTTATTTGGATTAGGCATGATTTTTGTTTAGTGCTGGCTGGGTGGAGTAGAGGTAACATCACTGCTCTGCGTGGAGAGAGCCTGTGGAGACACAGGTTCGATCCTGGCAAGAGCACCTCTCCAGTAAGTGTCCTTGGGCAAGACACCTAACGGTACATACTCGCCACCCAGAACATACTTGAAAACAAGAGAAATCTCAATGTATCCTTCCTGGTAAAATCCTTTCTAAAAAAAAGAGGTCGTTCATGGGGGTGTGATAAGAGGGACTAAGGGCAATTTAAGACTTTAAAATGACATGGACTTTAATTCCCATACAGTCCACACAGTGTCTTGCTTCTGGTACCTTTCCATAAATCCTCTTTAATCCTAAATACTATTTACTGTATATCAGCCTTAAAGTAAACATAATCCTAAATCCCCCTAATCCTACTATTATAATGCAGGATTACAGTGCTGAGAGCTGTTTTGTGCCCTTTGCTGTTATCATTTTGCAGAGATCACTCTAATTGGATCAGAGTCTCTGGTTTTGTTGGACTAAACCTGATAAACAGATGTTTCAAATTATTATATTTTTCAAGGCAGCCTTTGAACAATCAACAATGGCATATTTAAACACATTGCTTTACGCTATGAATTTCTTCTCTGTCCAATGTTACATTGTTACCACTGGTTTAATTTTGCATGGATCTCCATGAAGCACCTTGGATTCCAAGAAGCGATAGCTGACGCACTGAGATTCCTGGCTGCTGCAAAGCGGAGACTGTGTCTACCTGCTGCCTTTATAGTATCTTTCTCCAGCAGGAACATTGCTGTCTCAATCTCCACTTAAATCCATAAATCTGATGGCTTGATAGTTTTATTGTGTCTAACCTTTTTAAAGATCTGACTTATTGTTTACTGAATTTTTACTTACGAAATGCGTATTACTTCACAGTGATGCTGTAACTTTTCTGTGTTGATGGGAAACCTTTATGCTTCATAAATATTTTAAACTGTTTTAATAATTAATTGCCACATTATTAAAGAATGTATCTTTAAATTAGAACATAACTTTTTGGCAGCTTCAATTATAAAAATGTCACAGTCTAATTGGGATAGTACTGAAGGGAAGGATAATGCTCTGTAACCTTAGTTAATGGTATGCCATTGATGCCAACATAGTCATAAACATTACTTTGACTACATAGCCAAGGTTAACAATACTCAACCTTACATTGGCTAAATAATGTTTGACTTCAATATATTTTTATTTAGAGTCAAAACAATAATAGCCCTTTTACGGTCTGTGCTTGCATCTAAATCAATTTGTCTGGCAAGTGGTAAGCAAACCGGTTGTCAAAAATGCAAAACACTTGTCATCTTTGGCCTTTGGAAATTACATATTTTCAGTAATTTCTTTGTCTTGTCATTAATTATTTCTTGTACCATAATCTACTCCAATTTTTTATTAGTGCTCCCAGATTGCTATTTTTGGTTTATATCTGCCTCTAATTCATATATGTGATATTGATAAACTAAAGCTGATTTATAAAGTATAAAATTAAATGGTATATATGAAACAATTAAGAGCAATTTAATGATAAGAAATTGTTAGACCTTGTGGTATGTTAAGCTCATAGAAAACCATTGAACATCTTTATCCAAATGGTTGACCTGTGCATTCAGATTCAAACGAATCCCAAATCATCCAAAATCTCAGATACTGGGAGATTCGTCCAACATTCAATATATAAACATTCTATAAATAAATTAAAATCAGAAGAGAACTGAAATGCACAGGGTTATTCAGAGAGAGGTGAGAATCAGGAGAATTGGCAGGAGAAAAGAACAATCTAGACCAAATCGCCGATTTGGACAGTGAGATAAATGGGAGAATTGTTCTGGTTTGGCTATTTTGACCTAGAATTTTCATTTCTCCAGTCATTCTCCTGGTCTGCACCGCTCTCTGAATAACCCTGAAGGATTTTGGTTCTTCCCTGATTCGGCGTGAGCGCATGATAATTGGGGATCCATATTACTTATCTCTCCTATGTGCATCTTCTGGGGGGATAAGACTTTTGTATATACGATTCTTGGGTATAGATGAGCATGGTGACTTAAAAATCTATTGATTTCTTGTGCAAATAGAATTCAGAGAGCAACATTTATTGGAAGGACTGTTTCACATCCACCAGAGGGTACTATCCCTTGCCCTGCGCTAAAATGGGGACATTAACGGGTAAATCTTTCACCTGCAGGTTTCCCCTTAGCATCCCTGCTTTAGCACCATATTAACAAACATAACGCAGCTCTGGCCTACTGGATATTCACGGCAATGCTTCCGCTCTGCCGCGAGTATCATCTTCTGAAGTCCATAGGACTCACGGAGTGATTTGCAGTGGGAGACTGGGGTCTTTTTGTTCCCAGTCTCACTTTGCTCCTGGCGGCTAAAAGCAGTGGTTCAGGCCACCGTTCTCGCCGCGGGTTGAAAGTCTGATTTTTTTTTTAGCTGGTGCTAACTCCTTCTGCAGATGCGGTATCAGTTAGCACCAGCTTCTAACTGTGGGTAACTTTTCAGTTAACTGCAGAGGTGCATTAATTAGCGTTAGGACTTTGTAATCCTAACGCTAATTACTGATTGCAATCCCCATGTTAAGCATAGGGAACGCAAAGTATAGTAAACTGGTGCAAGTGAGCGCAATCACTGATGCGCTAATGGATTTTTTAAACTGTTAGCATTCAGAATGTAATATGGAGGCATGCGTTACAGTAATTTAATTTAGCCCTAACGCTCACATATCTGAGCGCTAACACTAAGATTGTAATAGGGTCCTTTATATGTTAGAGTTCTAACATATATGATGAACTACCTACAGGAGTCCACACTGGGCTGGTAATAGCATGTGATTGGTGCGTTCATTGTAGGAAATATCCGGGTGTGTAAACAGTATTTTACATGTCCTCTATGTCAGGGCTCAAAATTTCAAGTCCCAAGCTACTAGCCAGGCCTTAAGAGTTACTCACCACTAGTTGCCCACCTAACCCCTTATCCTGCCCTGCCTCTGCATTCCCACTCACCCTCATGTAATTTCCACTCGCCAAATGTGAGCAGGTGAGTGGAAATTTTGAGGCCTGCTCTATGTGTTCTGGTACCTCCTACCACCTTACATTGTCTCCATGAGATGTGTAGAATGGTATGGCTTCATTTTTATAATAGATCAAGGATCAATTTTATATACAGACATTGAAAAGTAGCTTTGCTAGTGTGCATTTCTTTGGTAGTCTTTTTGTTGGGTGCTATATTAACTATGCACTGCATCATCCCAGCTTAATTGAGAAGGTGGATTATGGCATTTTGAATGATCATGTTTGGAAAAATTGGAAACTCTGAGCTTTCCATTGATGACTAACCTTGTAGGACTTATAGAAGTGGAGACACAGGAGTCTAAAGGACACCCCTCCTTCATTAAATTATATCTGCTATGCTGGAATAAAGGTGTCTTTCTGAGGTAATGACTTTAGTGGGTTTCTGCGACTCCACTGGTTTGGCCTAACTTTAAGCAGGCTGTTCCTGAAAATCGGAAGAGCCAGTTCATTGTTGGGGTGACGGTAACGTATGCAGTAGGGATGATGTCTTCCAAACATCTTCCAAACCACAGAGGGAAACCAGACACCATGTGGGAGATGTCACGGCAAATAGGTTAAAAGCAAAATTATCAAAATGTTACAACAAAACATTTTTAGCCTCTTTAAGTAAATTTTAGTTGGCTTAATTGAGTTAGATAGCAAATTAGAACAATTAGCTCCAGTATTCTATGCTTTGGATATGGTTGAATACTTTTCAGAGTCTATGCAGAATACACATACTATGCGCTCATACTGATTATCAAGATTGTTTACTACATATCACTACCAGCACACTGTATGAGTTATTTCTAAAGACTCCAAAGAATACTTTCTTGTGTGTTTTTTTCTCATGTAGCAGCTCAGTCTTCAACTGAAGAACCAATTCAGCTCAGAATGTAGCAGTCATATGAGAACATACATCAAGGTCTGATATTTCTCTTGGGAGAAATAAAGCATCTTCCTATTCAGATTTTGAGCTTATTCATCAATGTGTCTAAAATGTTCACCTTTTGATGAATACTCTCTGCACCATAATGTAAGAAGAAGTTTTATTTTCCCCACATGAGAGATAAATAAAAAAACTTGAATGAAAACAAGCCATGGCTGGTACTAATGCATTCTCTCAGTGGAGAGACAAAGATAGCTTCTTATTATTTATTGTTACTGTATAAATTATTAACTCCTATTATGAGTATCAAATTAGTGCAGCGGCAATGACAATACCGAATTTTGTTTCCACAACAATTTTTCCTTTCAAAATGAACACGATATAATACAGTAGAATAAAAATGAAGGGCAGCAAAAACATAACTGTATAGAGGTCTCATAATCAACGGCATTATACTATACAGTGTGCAAATAAATAAATCAATAGTAAATCTATCAGGGTTATTCACACTGGAGAACTTTTGGAGAAGTGAATATTCTAGGTAAAAATAGCCAAACCAGAAAAATTCTCCCATTCATCTCACTTTCCAAATCTGCTATTTTGACCTAGAATTTTCACTTCTCCAAACGTTCTCCAGAGTTTTACCTTTCTCTGAATAACCCTGTATGGTTTTGTTATTATGAAGCATGAAATAAAAAATTGTCATATTTTGGTGATAATATAACATACAGCGCTATATACATTAGACACAAACACTAGCATTACAATGAAACCCGCTGATGAAGCCGCCTGTCGAGTTGAAACGCGTCCTGGACACCGGTCTAGTTTTTTAAATTATAATTTTAGAATTTTTCCTTTAATAAAACCTCTATTAAGAGAAAGTCCCTGCATGCACCGTGGGTTTTCTTGGATTTGACCAACAACATATCCATATGCACTTCACCTCGAGCTTGGATAAGCTCCAACAAACGTGAGTTCAAAATCGTCATATGAGTTATTCTCCAATTCTGTTACATTGGATCTGCACAAGGAGATCCCTTTATTTTGTCTTCCTTCTTCCTTATACACATTGTGGCAATGAGAGATCCATGCGAGTAAGGTTTGGGTTACCTGAGAAGACTCCTGAAAAATGTACCCAGATGCGTTGGTCCACTTAGAGCCGGTGTTAGGGCTCCAATTTTGTGAGTGGATATACTACATGCAATAAGATCCTGTGTACTGTATACGACATACTGCACCAATATATGCTATATCTTGTTTTGCTTCTTATGTATATCCATATGGATGAGGTTACCATGGGAGGTATCTGAACCCCGAAGCGTTGTGATTCGCGCTGACTAGATACGTATCACACTAGCATTACAATGACCAAAATCTCTCAAAAACCATACATCAGAATAGAAAATAATCATTGTCAAGCTGTGCTTTCAGCTGTGTCTTTATGCCCTATATTTATATATATTTATTTATATCAATCACAATTTAATTCATCATTTGCACGAAGGTACGGTATGTATGGGAATGTCTAGTCAAGGGTCCAGTAACCTTGGCCGTCCAGATGTTTTTGATCAATATTTCTCAAGAGGTTCAGCCAATTTATTAAGTACCTGAGCATAATGGGAGCTGTAGTTTACAATTCCCAAACATCTGGAGGGCCAAGGTTGCTGACCCTGGTTTAGAGGCCTTTTGCAGCTATAATATTTTGATAAAACAGAAAAAGTGTAGTCTCCTCTTTCAATGATTTTTATTTCTTGATTTTATTTATTTCACGTCCAATGTTGTGATAACCATCAACAAAAAGAACTCCGTTATTGTCTGATCTCGTTGTAGCTAACATCCACTAAATTACTGTACATACAAGTAAGTACTAAGTGAAACATTATTATAAACGGATCCTCAGCCTTCTTGATTTAAACAAGCTATCGAATCACCATGGATACCATTTAAATCCAGGAAATCTGCCCATATTTTCTCTTGTTACCATGCTCTGCCCTGACTAAGCTGCCTCCATAGTGTGCCCCCTTTAAATGTTCCACTGTGTATTGCCTCAAGCAATATAGATTCTGATTATTCTCAGGAAAAAAGTATAAAAATATCTTGATATCTGTTTTCTTCTACTGTTATCTGTACTTCCCAATCTTTGCTTTTAGATTGTATTTTGTATCCAGTATCATCATTCATTTCTAAAACATCTCGGCTCTCACTTTATTCCATGTTGACTTTGTTCATAAATGTTGCTACTGGGCTGACGGTTTCCTGGCACGTTCAATGGTTCATGGTTTTTATTTCCTCTTGATATATATCGAAAACCACAATACACAGAAGTCATTGATAGCATTCCGGGTATTGCGTGAGAACAACTACTGCATCATTTATGTGAATCTGTGCTGAACGTACGCCATTTGGAACAAACCAAAGGGATTAAATCCTTTTAAGGGTTTAAGCACTGCTTGATTTTTTTTTGTTTTTAATAAACTCCCTATTGGGTTTCTGTTCTTGGATTCCTTGCTCTTTCTTTCTAATTGCAAGTGCTTTGATTGTTTACCTCTTGCAAAATGAAGGCATTTTTGCAATTCTATATACTTTCTAAGTCACTAAGGGCCAGATCACAATCCTCGCACTAAAATGGTGATGCTAACGAGGAAAACCTGCGCCCCCCGTAGGGTCCCCATGTTACCGTGATATTCCAGGACAGGCACTACTTTCTCAGCACCTTGCCCCAGAACGAAGCGATACCCTGAGAGATACTCGCAGTATTGCTTCCTTGCCTCTGCGAGTATTACCTCCTGGAGTTCATAGAACTCCATGGAGGGTTGCACTGCCGGGCCATGAGCCCTGTGCGATCTCGCACTGCTCCCGGCAGGAAGAAGCAGCAGGTTGGGCCATCATTCTGGACACGGGATGAGAGGTGAGTATCGGATTTATAGGGGGGATTTTAGGTGGTGCGAAATTATTCTGCAAAGCGGGATCACTTAGCACCAGCTTTTAGGTTATCGTAAAAATTAGTTTAGCCCATCGGTGCGGTAATTAGCTCATTAATTAATTAATTAATTATGTAATTAGGTAAGACTTTGTAATACCTTACTCATCCTAACGCTAATTACTGATTCCACTCACCATGTTAAGTATAGTGTGGGCAAAGTACAATAAATATGCGCAAGCTAGCGCACTCGTCAATGGGCTAATGGGTTTTTACCGGGTTTAGCATTAGGAATATACTATGGGGGCATGCGTTAAAGTCACTTATTCTGGCGTTAACGTTTACCTGAACGCAACAGTTAGCATTCAGTATGTAATCCAGCTCTAAGAGTCTAGTTAATTTTCCTTATTCTGTATTCCTGCGTATAACCAAATGTTATCAATTGTTCTTATTACTCTTTACTGTATACATGTATCTTTGTATAATACAAAATAGAAAAAGGTTGCTCTCAACCTGAACTAAGTGGGTGCATCTAAGATATTAAGTACAAAATACCTGGAAAGAGCACTCCATATCCATATCCATATCCAAGAAGGTGGTCATTAATATGGAGTGCTCTTTCCTTGTATTTTGTATTTACTGTCTTAGATGCACCCGCTTAGTTCAGGTTGAGTGCAACCTTTTGCTGTTTGTATTACATATAGATGGCTTACAACCCTCATGGGTATGCACCCTTCCCTGTTCACAGATGTGTCCCAACGTGACAGCCTATAAAGGCCAGTGCCTGCTCGGGAGCTCCAGGGTGAGTTGATCCTGTAAATGCAGATTCGGTCAAGTTAGATAGGACCTGTCAACGATGGGGTACATTGGCATTTGGGACAGGCTTAAGCAAACTATGATCATACTTTGTGAACTGAATCCCCATAATTTATTTCCTCAGTCAGGTTTTTTTGAACATTTTTAAAACTGTGCTTTTTTTGCCACAGAAAATGATGGAAGAAGGTGATAATTGATATGGAGTGCTCTTTTCTGGTATTTTGTAAGTATCTATTGTAGAGGTCGGCAGGGCTGGGTTCTGGATGGACAATATGTTTCACCACTATTTGGGTTGTGGACCCTTTAAGGGCAACCACAGGGTTAATGTTCCTGTCCAGGAAGAGTTTTAAAGCCAGCAACTCCCAGATAGGATTGTGGGAGTTTTTAGGAAAAAGGGAAGTAATCAGTGGAAGCTGTGTGTGTTGGTGTTCCAAAAGCAGGAGACGTGCTGTGCCTTGCTGGAGAGGCTTCTACATACTGGGGAAAGGATTCCCCAGGTTTGGGACGGTTTAAAGCGTTGGTGAGCCATCATTATTTTTTCTGTTTATTTGTGCTGAAGATCAGGACTTTGCTTTAATTTCGCTGAACCCAAACGTGTACTTATTATGTTGCCTTTTTGACTGCCCTGAAAGGGTGAATAAAGCTGTTTTGTTTGTGAAAGACATTGTGCACGTGCTCTGTGGGCCCCCAAATGTCACAACTGGTGTTTCGAATGCGGGCAATCTGCTACCCCTCACACGCCAAGCAAGAGGAATTTTTGTAAAAAAAAACAAAAAACTGACATTTTTAAAGGACAGTGTTCTGATTGCATGTCCTGGGCTAAGGCTGCACTGAAGTCCACAGCTATGGAGGAGCTGGTTAACCAGATGGTCTTTGTCAATGTGCAGGCCCAGACTCACCATGAAGAGCGAGTGGCACAGGCTGTTGCTGCCCAACAAGAAAGCACCCATTTGCTGGCTGCACAACTTGCAGCACAGCAGGTAGCCACACAGACGCAGATCAATGCCCTGCGGGAGGCCATGCAGCAACTTGCACCTGGACGTGATCAAGCAGTGGTCACTGCTGGTAACCATGTCTCTATAAGGGCCAGTCATTTCCTCCAAAAACTGTCTCCCAGTGATGATGTGGAAGCATTTCTCACCACGTTTGAAAGGACTGCTGAGAGAGAGGGGTGGCCCCAAGACCAATGGGCCGGTCTCATTGCCCCGTTTCTGACAGGAGACCCTCAAAAGGCATATTTTGACCTGCCCCTAGAAGATGCAAAGAATTATGACCGGCTGAAAGCTGAGGTTCTGGCCCGCCTTGGGGTAACTGTTGCCGTCCGGGCTCAACGTGTTCACTGCTGGAAGTACTGCCCTGACCAGCCACCCCGGTCCCAGATGCATGACTTAGGACAGCTGGTTAAAAAGTGGTTGCAGCCAGAGACCCTGACTAGAGAGCAAATGGTCGAAAGGGTTGTGATGGACCACTACCTGAGGTCTCTACCAAAGGATCTACAGTGCTGGGTCAGCCATGGGGACCCCAAGACTGCAGCACTGGTAGTCGAGATGGTGGAGAGATACACCGTGGTGGAGGACCTGCTCAGACCAACCAGTCGTTGAGGACCAGTCTTTCCACTGCCTGTGAGGCCTGCTTCAGTTCCTCGGAGGGAAGCGTCACTGGACCCGGGAACCAGCACCCCAAAATCATCTTCCTCGGTTCTGCAGAGGCCTGTCGCTACCCAAACTGCTGGCGATATACAGTGTTGGAGGTGTTGCGCCTGGGGCAATACCCGGCGCAGTGTCCGCTACAGGAGGAGCCCATGGAGTGTGAATCCGCACAGAGAGTGTCCTTCTACACCCTCACAATATGCACTACCCACCTTGACGTAGAGGGGGGTCAGTTTGAATGTACTGTGTGGGTGAATCACCGCCCAGCCCAAGCTCTCCTGGACTCTGGGAGTATGGTCACCCTGGTGCATGCCGGGTAGTCGCAAGGCTCGGTCCAGTACAAAGAACCCTCCGGGTTGTCTGTATCCATGGGGATACTCAGGAGTATCCGCTGATCCCTGTCACCATTTCCGCCAGGAATACTTCGGTCACCCAAGAGGTCGGGGTGGTGAGTACTCTGATACATGATGTGATTGTGGGACGGGACTGCCCCTTGTTTGCTGAACTGTGGTGCTTGGCACAAACTGAACTGCCCATCGAACTGGGGAACAATTCAGGGTCACCCCCACCAAACATGACTGTGGACACTGTTGATGAGGAGTTGCTCAAATGTGTTCAAAATGAGAATGTTGTAACTGATGTGAGTGTCCTAGCTCCTCAACCCGAGTTGACACCCAAGGAGGGGGAATCCTCTCCCGAGCCGGTTATGGTAGGAGAGGATGAAGAGGAATTATGCCCTGTAGATATTACACTTGGGGTGGATGAGGGGGAGGGTTCTTCTTATCCAGTACACCCTGACTTAGATGTGTCCAGAGGTGCATTTGGCAGGGCTCAAATGGGTGACCCGATGTTGATAAATGCTCGCGAACAGGTAATTGTTGTCAGTGGGGTACCTCAAGCACCAGATGCAGAGAAAAGATTTCCTCACTTTGCGGTCAATAATGATCTGTTCTACCATGTATCAGAAATTGTGGAACAATTACTAGTACCCCAGCCCTACCAGAGAATGGTGCTGGATCTGGCTCACAATGATGCTCTAGGTGGTCACCTGGGAGCTGAGAAAACTGAGGCCCGGATAATGGACCGGTTTTACTGGCCAGGTATCGGTGCCGCAGTTAAGAGGTACTGTTCCTCCTGCCCTGTTTGCCAGTTAACTGCCCCAGCACCCCATTATAGGAACCCCTTGGTGCCTCTGCCAATAATTGAGGTGCCCTTTGAGCGCATCGCTATGGATATAGTGGGTCCCTTAGAGAAGTCTGCTCGGGGACACTGATATATCCTGGTGGTTCTTGATTATGCCACAAGGTATCCAGAGGCGGTTCCTTTAAGAAACCCTACATCAAAGGCCATTGCGCGGGAGTTGTTTTTTATGTTTTCGAGAACTGGCCTGCCAAGGGAAGTTTTGACGGACCAGGGGACCCCATTTATGTCCCGGGTGATGGCAGATGTGTGCAAGTTGTTCCAAATCAAGCAGTTGCGAACATCTGTTTTTCACCCTCAGACAGATGGTCTGGTAGAAAGTTTCAACAAAACTCTGAAAATGATGCTTAAAAGGGTTGTGCAGAGAGATGGAAGAGACTGGGATCATTTGCTTCCCGCGCTGCTGTTTGCTATTCGAGAGGTTCCTCAGGCCTCCACGGGGTTTTCACCTTTTGAGCTGGTGTATGGTCGCAGACCATGGGGATTGCTAGATTTGGTGAAGGAGACATGGGAAAGTGAGTCCTCTCCACACAAATCGCTCATTGAACATATATCTCAGATGAGAGAGAGAATTTCTAAAGTGATGCCTTTGGTACAGGAACATTTGCAGAAAGCTCAGGAGGCCCAGAAAAGGGTGTACAACCGGTCAGCCAAGCTGCGGCAATTTCAGGTTGGGGACCGGGTAGCAGTACTTATACCCACGGTGGAAAGTCAGTTCCTAGCCAAGTGGCAGGAACCATATGAGGTGGTTGAAAAAGTAGGGGAAGTAAACTACCGAGTGCATCAGCCTGGGAAAAGAAAACCATACCAGATCTACCACATAAATTTGTTAAAACCCTGGAGAGACCGAGAGGAGGTGTCCGCCATGGTTGGGGTGGGTATAGAGTCTGATGGTGTTGACGCAGTACACATTGCTGCCACCCTGTCCAAACCCCAAACCCAAGAAGTTAAGGAGTTTCTGCAAAGAAACAAAGGCATGTTTTCAGGACTACTGGGACACGCGTCCGGGATTAAACATGATATTGTGATGGAACCCCATGTAAAGGTTCGGGTAAAGCCGTACCGCATCCCAGAAGCCCATAGAAAGGCTATTTCTGAAGAGGTTAAAAAAATGCTTGAGCTTGATGTCATTGAGGAGTCACAGAGTGAATGGTCGAGCCCCATCGTGTTGGTACCGAAGCCCAACAGCACTTTGCGATTCTGCAATGACTTCAGGAAACTTAACGAGGTGTCAAAATTTGACGCGTATCCCATGCCAAGGGTGGATGAATTAATAGAGAAATTGGGTCCGGCCCGTTATATCACCACCCTGGACCTTACTAAGGGATACTGGCAGATACCCCTGACTAAGGAAACCAGGGAAAAGACTGCTTTTTCCACTCCAGAGGGTCATTTTCATTATAAGCGGATGCCTTTTGGGTTACACTCAGCCCCGGCCACCTTCCAACGAGCGATGGATAGGGTGCTCCGCCCCTACCTGAGATATACCTCGGTCTACCTGGATGACATTGTCATCTTCAGTCCAGATTGGGAGTCCCATCTTCCCCGGGTTCAGATGGTTTTGGACGGTTTGAGGAAATCGGGCTTTACTGTTAACCCTGAGAAAAGTGCTGTAGGGATGGAGGAAGCTAAGTACCTGGGATATGTCGTAGGCAGGGGTCTGGTAAAGCCACAATTTAACAAAGTAGAGGCTATCCAGAACTGGCCACGCCCCCTCACAAAAAGCAGGTTCGTGCTTTTCTGGGTATAGTGGGGTATTACCGGCGGTTTGTCCCCAATTTTGCCTCTATTGCTGCACCACTGACTGACCTGACGAAAGGTAGGAAGTCGGTGATGATTCAATGGAATGCCAATGCTGAAGATGCCTTCGAGAAGCTTAAAAATGTGTTGTGTCAGCACCCAGTGCTGGTAGTCCCTGATTTCATGAGGGAGTTCATTGTACAGACGGATGCCTCAAGTGAGGGTTTGGGGGCTGTGCTATCCCAAGAAGTCAATGGGGAAGAGCACCCCGTGGTTTTTCTTAGTAGGAAACTGACGGCAGCGGAGAAAAACTATGCTGTGGTGGAAAGCGAGAGCTTGGCCATAAAGTGGGCCTTGGATTCTTTGAGATACTTCCTGTTGGGCAGGAAGTTCCGTTTGGTGTCTGACCATGCCCCATTGACCTGGATGAGGCAGCACCGCCACGCTAATGCCAGGGTATCCAGGTGGTTCCTGTCTCTCCAGGAGTTTAACTTTGTGGTGGAACACAGGCCTGGGAAACAGCACCAAAATGCTGATGCCCTGTCCCGGATGCATTGTGGGCTGTCTACTGTTGCCTCAAACACCTCCGCGTTGAAACAGAGGGGGGGGATATGTAGAGGTCAGCAGGGCTGGGTCCTGGATGGACAATATGTTTCACCCCTATTTGGGTTGTGGACCCTTTAAGGGCAACCACAGGGTTAATGTTCCTGTCCAGGAAGAGTTTTAAAGCCAGCAACTCCCAGATAGGATTGTGGGAGTTTTTAGGAAAAAGGGAAGTAATCAGTGGAAGCTGTGTGTGTTGGTGTTCCAAAAGCAGGAGACGTGCTGTGCCTTGCTGGAGAGGCTTCTACATACTGGGGAAAGGATTCCCCAGGTTTGGGACGGTTTAAAGCGTTGGTGAGCCATCATTATTTTTTCTGTTTATTTGTGCTGAAGATCAGGACTTTGCTTTAATTTCGCTGAAGTGTGTAGCCTCTATGGATGCACAGATAGAGTGGTCTAAAGCAGTGTTTCTCAAACCTTTCCTCGAGACCCCCAACCAGGCCAGATTTTATAAATAGCTGAAGCACAGCACAGGTGATATAATTAGCTGCTCAGTGATTGCAGGATTCAGTCTGAATTGCCCCAAGGTGATCTGCAAAATCTGGCCTGGCTGGGGGACCTGAGGAGAGGTTTGAGAAATACTGACCTAAAGGACCCTCCCTCTCCCGTTCAGGAATTAACCCAGGTCTACCGGGTTGTGCCTGAAAATAACATCATTGATCACTGATACAATGCCGTATGTGTGCCGAGGGTGGTCCCACAGAAAAGTTTGACTTCAAGGAAGATAGACCACTCTGAGACTCCCACCGGAGCAGGCGCATTCTCCCCAATGTTGCGGAAAGCGGGGACATCATGTGGGGGACATCCTCCACATATTGCAGGGAATCCCTAGGACGTCCCTCACACTTCTTGCACAGCCAAAGTGCTAATTTTTCAACCAAGAATGATCCATGTATTAAGGTCTAGTCCTAAAAAAAAGGTGTGGGAATACTCCACAAGTTATGCTCATCAATTAACTGTTGAGCGGTCAGACTTAACTCGCCATCCCACACTTAAATTTGATATTAATGCTCAAATATAACAAGATGGTTTTTAGGGAATCATAATGATAATTGTAATAAATATCATACATTTCTTCTGACTTTTTATAGAAATATATGAATGAAACCTAATGGAGCAAAAGGGAAACCCCTTCCACCTGACAAAATAGTGAAGGAACTGCTTCCCTGAGAGTTCTTGCTTGACTTGACCCCTAATGTATTTACATATGTGAAAATAATAGGCAAACAACACAAACCTACAAGCAAAAATAGTGAAAAATTAACCTTATTTATAAGCAAAAAAAATAAAAATAGGAACGTTCTTACAGTAACGTTAATTGGAAGTTGATAAAAAACAATTTAAGATTAAACCCTTCTCCGGTCATCTATCACCCTGACATTCCCCTTCTCTTCCAGTTTTGCAAATCTCCAAATCCTACTACAGCCGCCAGACACTGTCATTGTAACTGCATTTATACTTATTTTTAGTTAGGTGTCCACCTTCCTGCAATATGTGGCCCTGGCCCCTAGATAAGCAAGTCCCTCACCACCATTGTCGCAGGAAGGCCAAATCCGGTGCTTCCCCTTGCTGACAACTCCAGCAGCCCCTCTATGTCGATGCCCATGAACAGAAATAGATTTAGAAACATCTTTGCAAAATGAATTGATGTTGCTAAGGAGATACTTAAAGTTAGAAACTGTATTAAAGCTGATATAAAACTAAGGCACCATTCTTGTATATATTGTGATTGTAATAAAAGGTTAGGCAGTGATATTTCAGTAGTAAATTAAGTGGTTTCTGAATTACCTATTACATTTACAGAGCAGTTCTGTTCACAAGAAAAGTACCTTGTTGATTTCAAATAAGTAAAAGAAACAACATGTGTGAAAATGGAAAAATTTAATTACACTCAATCAAATGAAGTGACAAGCTGAATTGAAATAGCCTAGTCTACTATAAAGGGTTTCTACAGATCAATCTGATTACCATTTGCAATTATATGCATTATGTAAATCCCTCACTGGAAACACTAGAGTATATTTTAACTCCATCACTGCCATGACAGCAGTAGCAGACACCGAAGCCCAAGATCGTGTTAACATGATCTGGGGCTATGCTGTACCTATGCAAATTAAATTAGTTTGATGCAAATGAATTTTGTTTCATTTCGGTTCCAGATGGTGGCCCTAAAGCTTTAGCACCATGGGCATGATTCCCTAGGTGCTAACAGTTTTTAAAACCAGCTGGGGAATGTGTCTAAAGGACAACTCTCCAACTGATCCTGCTTGGAGCTCAGAACTGTAGTAATCTTCTTTGATCAGAAGATGGCAGCATCTCTCTTGTGAACAGGTTATTACAATAAGAAATAAATTATTCAGTGAATGTTCCCAATGGGAGTTATTCAAAGAGATCCGAATTGAGTCCGAAAGATAACCGGGGACCACTGAAATTCAGTGTACGGTGCCTTTTCTGGCGATTCGGCTATTCAGATAGCAGGCAGTTCACCCAATCTTGGCAAATTGTCTGCGCATACGGTGCCTGTTCGAGGGCAGTGAAATCCCCATAGAGAAGCAATGCTTCGTCTATTCAGAGAGCAAAAACCAGCAGTGAAAAGTTGCCGAAATGCCCTGCTGTTCGGTGGTTTCATTCAACAGGTTTATTCGGGCGAATCCCATAGGCTTCAATGTTAAAAATATTCCCGTTTTAATCCAATATCTAATAAACCGTTTAACCCTTTCACTGTGGAGGACGTGTGGGGAACATCCTAATTGACTCCCGCTATATGCGGGGGACATTCCCAAAACGTCCTCCACTTGCGGGAGCCCCCACAGAGATACTCACCTCTCTGTTCCGGGTCCCGTGGCGTTCTGGCTTCAGCGTCCTCAGACGCTGAAGTTAAGCACCTCCCGATGTCAATGACATCATCGCTCCATGCCATTGGGCCGAAACGTCATTGATACTGCCGGTGTTGCTTTCCACAATAAAATATTCTCCTACTTGCACTACTCACCGCTTGAGGTCCTGCTGTTCTTTTTCTCTTGGATAACTATGGGGACTTCGGCATCCCCACTCTTGCGGAAATCGGCTCCCACCGGGCAAAGGCATTGGCTGCCTCCGGGGTAGGCTGCGGCGCCTGTTTTCAGTGTTACAGTTATAGTCCTACAGCCAGTTATTTAGCTTCTAATTTTGTATTGCTTTTCGAGATGTAATTTAATGTGAAGGTACCATTTCTCTTTTGGTTTATCCCTGTGACATAGCTGCTAGAGTGTTGAATAGATATCTGGTGCACTGGTGTTCTTGACTGATAAGCACATGGGCCCTTAAATGTTAGAGAATATTAGTTGCTGACATTTAATGTTTTCTTTATTTCATGTTATATATGTATGGTATATGTTGGGTATGTTCAGTTTGAAGGCAGATGTGCACAATAGCTCATTAAGTAGATCCTTGTCCTCTGGGTGAAAAGTATTGTCCTGCAATGGTGGTAGATGAAAATAATTTTTTTTGCCCTCTCGACTACAACAGCTGTGCCAGGTGTCACTGGCATAATGGTATGTGCAGGTGGTGACGGAAAGCGGAATCAGTTCTAAGTAATCACTTTCATGTATTCTACTTGGTTCTCAAATGGATTTAATGTTAATTAACAAGCTATTAATGATGTCTGTTCAGTGTCTTTTTATAGTTTTCAGAAATAATATGTGAATCCTGTTGTGATAACAAGAATTTGTTTAAGCAAGGCTTCAAGAAGGATGAAATTCACACATTGCTGTAAAACTGAACAGTGTGTTTTTATAGCTTTCGAAAAAAATGTGACTTTAACAAATCTATTTGCAACAAAGGGAAAGGTTCCAGGAATTCTAAAAATGGCAAATATCCTGACAGCCTTTTAGTAGATTTTGGTCAATATTTCTTTTTTATTTTGTCAGAGTAACACCCAATGAAAAGAAAATACAAAATGCCACCGTTATTGACTACGAAATGGCAAGTGCCAGGAGAACAGCAGGATACAATGATACAGCTACTTTTCTATATTTAACTTCCATATTTGTAGCTCTCACATTTGTACACATGCACATAAACTGAGCCAGACGGACTGACTATGCCTTGCAAGTAGAGCTGGAGAAGGGCAAATTAATATCCCTTCTGGATGCTTAAATCCATAAAAGCACACAAGAAACTAGAAGTCAGGTAACGTGCATACAAATCTTTGTTCAATATTTTATTCCATTGCTGAATATGTGGTGTATAATGATATAAACCAACCCTAAAACACCACAGAAATATTGTGAGTCTCACAGCATTAAACAATAGGATCAGGAAGAGGTCAGGTATGTATTGGATATGTAAAAGGTTGTATTCAGGTCAGAAGGAAAAAGTCTGCAGACTCATTCCAATAGGACTATTTGCAAGAAAGATGGGAAGTAAATATACAGAATAACTAAGGAAAATTCTTCTTTTAACATATTTAATTAATTTAAGTTAAAAAGGAGCATCAAAACAAAACTAGGTGCGAAAAACAAGTGCCAAAATGATGATATACAGGTCTATTCAAAGAAAGGTGAAACTCAGGTGAACTGGCAGGAGAAGAGAATAATCTAGACCAAATAGCCGATTTGGAAAGTGAGATAAATATGCGATTTTTTCTGATTTGGCTATTTTAACATATCATTTTCACTTCTCCAGCCATTCTCCTGGTTTTCACCTCTCTCTGAATAACCCTGAATGAGTCTGAGAGCTCAGCAGCTATAATAGGGAGGGGGGGTCTTAATATTAAAATTGCCAAAAAGTACTAGGAACAACAGAGAAAACTAATAAAAAACACAACAGAGAATATATATTTGAACAGTTTGCATAAAGCATACAGCTGTCGGGCACAAATACAGTCCATTGTGACAAAAATAGTGCAACACTTATACAATCAGTGCCTACAAGTCCCCCAAAAATGAAATGTCCCTATTTTTTTAATTTTATTTAAAAAAAACAACAAACACTGTAACTTTTATAAGCTGTTTGCAGCAAAACTGCTGCGTGAAAATGCCTGGAATTCATATATAAGGTCTTATGAATAATAATAAAAAGGTCTGTTACAGAAAAAACTCGCTATTTAAAAATAATCGGGGGGAATTTTTTTTTGCCAAAAAATGCCTAAATAATACCAAAAAAATAAATAGAGATTTTTTGCTGAAGATTAAGGCTGGGGTCTGACCAGCGCACTTTTAACGTGCGTTCTGGTGCACATAATTACGGCCGCACTAGCAGCAGATGATGGGCAATGACGGCCAATATACGATGTACGGCCGCACAAAAGTCCAGCCGTGCAACGCAAGTGGAATTTGAACGCATTTTTTTGAGAACGCAGAACCGCTAGTACTGACGTACTGAGTGCGCAGCTGCGGCATAGCGGCGTGTTTGCGTGATTAGGAGATGTCAGACGCTGTTAATGTCCAGCCTACATAACGTCCAGACGCAAAAAGATTTTATTGACGATCCGTACAAAATCACGCCCAAAAATGCGCGTCGTCTGACCGTTTTTGCGCATTCCGTGAAAAAATACGTCAATGCGTTCGGACGCACTTTTTCACGTTCGCGGGGAAAAATGCTTTAGTCTGACCCTAGCCTTAAAGAATAAATGGTTTAATAAATATTTAATAAATAGGGATTTTTTTTTTACATTGAAACCTATAGGAGCTCATATAATGAGAACTATTGCAGCATAAAAGTGAATGGAAAGAGAACAGTGTACTTCCGGCAGGCTCGTGGAGTCAGACAAGGCTGCAGCTTAAGTCCATCCCTCTTTAACATCTACTGTACATCAATGGACTGGCTGAAGCTCTAGAATCCTCCTCAGCACCAGGACTACCTCTACATGACACCGAGGTGAAGCCCTGTTGTATGCAGATGACCTCCTATTACTGTCACCAACAGAGAGAGGTCTACAAGACAGCCTGGAAGTGCTGGAAAAATACAGTGCCCAATACACTACCCAGCAACCAAAAGAAAACAAAGGTCATGGTTTTCCAAAGGAAGAACGCAAAAAACAAGAGTTCCTCTTTCACACTTAATGACTGCACTCTTGATGAAGCCAACAGCTACACATACCTCGGCCTGGAAACAAACCGATCGGGAAATTTCAAACCAGCCATAGAGGCCCTAAGAGACAAGGCGTGTAGAACCTTCTATGCCATCAGGAGAAAACTCTACAAACTGAAACCGCCTGTAAGAGTCTGGCTTAAAATCTTTGATAGCGTCATCACTCCAATCCTCCTTTATGACAGTGAAGTATGGGGCCCCATCACCTACCCCGACCAACCCAAATGTGACACCAACCCAACAGAAATATTCCACCTGGAATTCTTCTCCTCCAAGTCCATCGGATCACCTCTAACAATGCTTGCCGGGCTGACCTGGGCAGACTCCCCCTACTTCTTGCAGTACAGAAGATGGCGCTATCATACTGGGACCACCTAAACATCGGCAGCCTCAACTCATACCACCATAAAGCCCTACTGGCCAACAAGGACCACCACAAACCATGTGGGCTGCAACAACTCATATCCACCCTGTTCATCCAAAGCCCCCATGAATGCAATCTGACAAAATATCAAATAAAGGCCCTAATTAATCATTCCAGGGAAAACTATATCAGAGAATGAAGACAGGATATAGCAAACTTCCAGAAACTCACCATTTACCAATCATTGCAGAAGGAATACAAACTGACCCCATAACTGGAGGTACTACAAGACCCCAAGGACAGACAGATCCTGAGCCGGTACAGACTGAGTGCCCACAGCCTGGAAATCAAATCATGGCGGCATAGACAGACCTACAAGCCCAGGGAGAGTAGACTGTGCCAGCATTGTGACCAGGGGGCCCTGGAAGATGAGGTCCACTTCCTCCTACAAAGAAATTCTGGAATTACTGACCCATGGGTTCAGTATTTTGGTTGGATGAGTGGCTGGCAGAAGCTCCTAGCACAAATAGGGATAATTATCCTGGTGATATTGGTTCTGTTGGCGGTGATTGGATGTTGTGTTTTGCCCTGCATTAAAAAGGTTGTAGAAAAAACTGGAGTCCACTACCCCTGTTATGCTTAGTCACGTATGTGGGGAAGCTGGGGAGGATATTGGGAACTCTTATTCTAATCTACAGCTTATGAAGAGACACCAACCTGAGAGTACTCAGCACTGAGGGACACTCACTTCCAGAGACTCTCGGCTCTCATCCTGGACTTCACCTCTATAGAAGAGACGAGGAAACTCCACATCATACTGGGAGAAGAGAAGCCGGCGGTGAAAATAACTGCTCAATACGTCACAGAGTGTCACAGACTGAGAGGACTCGCCCCCATCCCCCTTCACATTATCCCTTAACCCTGATAATGTCCATGGATTTGCCCATTCCCCCCCATATATGTCCCACTACCCCCCTCCATCCCATATAACCTCCCCATATGCTTTGGCAATGCTAAAATGTATTTGGTCCTGCCAATAAAGCTTAATTGAAATGAATTCGTCTGATTAAACCTGCGGAATGAAACCACTGAAAATCAGGGCATTTCACTGACATTTCGGTACTTCCAGTGTTCTCTGAATAGATTAACCACTGCTTCTCTATGGGGAGTTCACTGCTGTCGAACAGCACCGTATTTCATCGGCAATTCGCCAATATTTGGACAACTGCCTGCTTTTTGAATAGCCGAATGGGCACGAAATTGGACCGTACGGGGAAATTCACAATGCAATTTCGGTGCCAATTCACATCTCTTTGAATAACCCTGTAGAAAAATAATACAAATAAAATAAAATATAGTTAACTCTTTAAACAAAGGCCAAGACACACATTACACACTTAAAATCTGTTTATTTCAAACAAATTAATAACCACTAAAATACTACATTGGAAGAATGAACAAAGTGTTTTTTACACCTTGAATGTGAATTTTTATTAGTCACATTTAAAATCAATTATGTTATTCAACACCCATGAGTCATTCCTTACAAATAACAAGCGAACAGTGATTTTTCCACTACAGCTTTCTTCTTAATAATAATATTACTTAAATTACGTGAAAGAGTTCATTAATATTTCTGAAAGCACCTTGGAAGCTATGACATGTCAGGCCAGTCATAAAGCAAGGATATGTACATAATCCTTAACTATACATAGTTCTTTCTGGCATAGATATTACTCTACAAGCTAAAACCCACCAAGACTAATGGAATTATTCTTAATTAGCACTATATTAAGTTTTTCATTTTGCATATTACAGTTTTCCGTTCTTTTGCAGTATGATATTTAAGTTTTCTTTTTTTAAATCATGTTTGTTTCACCCAATTTCAGAGGAGCATTCTACTCATCCTAATCACTTTATCTTTTTAAAATGACACTACCACAATAAAATGAAATGAATAATTTTCTTTATTTTATGTTGCTGATATCTAACATGTACTTTGTTTTTCTCATGTATGTATACTTAAGAAAATATTTTACTGTATATGTGTCACTGGCTGAATCCATTTTGTCTTGTAAACTGCCCCCCCCCCACATTATCTTTACATCTGTCAGGAATCCGATCCGGTGGGTGAGGATTATGAGCCTATAATGTGGTGATACAAAGGCAAAACAGACAGGTTCCACAGTACAATGGGGTTTATTAAGGAGCAGGCATGAATAGGTAGGACATTCGAGAGACTGGGCAGGAATAGGACTGGACACCGGCAGTGGACAGGGAAGGAATGGAGCTGGACACAGGCACAAAAGAAACTCACAGGAAACACATTACAGGCGAGACAGGAAAGGGACTGGCTGAGGGGATTGTGGGACTCGGCCGGGCTGGGAACCAGAGATGAATGGTCACTGGAGACAATGGCACTTGTAGCAAGATCTGTGGTCACAGGATCTGGACAATGCTTTAGGAGCATGGAGCAAGCCTCAGGAGGCAGGGTAAACATGGAGCAGTCTACTGAGGGAAACATCCACCACATGCTTGGTAATGGAGAGCAAAGCAGAAGCACTGCATTATGGGAGGTCCACCCTTAACCTCCCTCACGGTTATCCCGAGTGTGGCTCGGGGTTAAAATTCACCGCTGAAAGCAGTGACCACGAGCCACACTCGGGCTGCATACATCACCTGTCCCTGCGCTCCCTTGCTGTCCCCGCAGTCTCCTCCAGCAATCGCAACGTTTTACTTCCGGGATTCCCTTCTCGCGAGGTGGGAACCAGGAACTATGAGGTTACGATCGTCAGAGGAGACTGCGGGGGACAGCGAGGGAGCGCAGGGACAGGTGATGTATCCAGCGGCATCCCAAGTGTGGCTTGAGGTTACCGCTTCCAGCATAGAAATTTTATCCCCGAGCCACACTCAGGAATAACGCTAGGGGGCCAAAAAAAAATTGAACTGCTTTTAGACACGAAATTTAGAAAAAAATCAGAACACCAGGGAGGATAAGTAGGGAAGAAGCACAGGACAGTGATTGGAGCACATGTGGCTGCTATAGTGCTGGGCTGGGGATTGCAGAGCATAGCAGAAAAGGGGCTGCTAAGATTGTGAGGGTGGAACATTAACCATTTGGAACTTCTTGCGGTGGCGGAGACAAGTGTCGTGACAGTTTCTCCCCCTCGAGGGCCACACTCTGGGCAGCCAAAGCAGTCTCAAATGAGTCCAGATGTGCCTTGTATACTATGGTCTCATTAGAGGTGACCACACAATCCGGCGGCAAGGGATCCGCATCCACTGCAACGATTGTGCCGAGAAACTCATTGCCCAGGCAGTTCTTGACTGTTCTGGGCAATGTGCAGTTTGATCTCAGGGCAGAAGTGGAGTGGATAAGGTTCCTGTAGATCTGGGATTACATCTCTATTGGTCTCAGCATCAGGGATGAGCACTCGTTTCCTATGAGGGGTGATAGATAGGGGTACATCTGGTGCGGCAAGGTATGGGTAGTGTGCCAGGGTACAGGGGGACTACTTGATCTTCTGGATGTGGGGAATCCGAGAGTCCACCTTGACCACTCCAGAGATCCTCTTGGGAGTGACAGATCCAAACCGGTAAGTGGCCAGATTGGCAGCTGGCATGGAGATAATGGTGCCCAGGTATGCCTTTCCTTGGCCAGGTGGTCCTTGGTTGCATTGTGCAGTCTGTAGCAGTGGCTCACCGTCAGAGTCAAAGGCCCAACCAGCCTCTGAGGGCAAATCCTTAATAGAGGGAACTTCCATTAAGGACTGTGAACTGGAGATATTGAAATGGAGTATAACAGGATCAGGCATTGGTACTCTGGCAGGGGCACGTGCGTTATGCAGCTGTATCTGTAGGGATGCATGTCTAAGCTGGAGGTTCTGTAGTGTTCAGGAGAAGGAATCAGCCTGGATTACAAGGGCAACAACAGTGGAAGCCATCACCGATATCTTTGTAGTCGGGCCAGTGACACCACAAGCTGGCGTTGAAGTGGGTTTGATGACTGTTGAGGTAGAATTTCCAGCATCGTTTTCCATAGGTGACATCTTAGCAGTAGTAGTCAAGGCATGTGGCACCTTGGCATAGCCATGAGCCTAAGCAATGGCAGAGGCCTCAGGGTCCCTAGGCTCAACATCCTGAGTGATTATGGAGGGAGCCAGGTCAGGCATGTTTGGGGCAGCAACACAGGAACCCCTAGTTTCTTGAGGGAGCTGGGTAGTTACGAATGCATGTATGGTACCGCACGGGTTTTGAAATTGATCTTTCTCAAAGTCAGCAAGGTGGGAGTCAACCTCAAAATTCCCAAGACTAACCACCAGGGAGGAAGCCATAAAGGTCTTTTTTTAATTGCTGGGTGCTGGTGAGGTCAGCTGGTATAGCCATGGATATCAGGGTTTTTTTCTCTTGGCAAAGGAAAACAGAGAGTGCAGGGGTGTTCAAGCACCGCAGACTTTAGAGGCTTGCTCGGTTCGCAGTTGGTGGTAATAGAAAAATCCAAAAGGGGTGGTGTGATTCTTATGGATCCCACTGGGCAGCGAGAGATACCACGTCCAGATTCTCTACAATAGAAACAGGATTTGGAAGTTCGTCTCCTTGCGTGCTCCACATGAGATAGAAGGCCATGGATCCTTTTTGGCGCAGGAGCGTGCACCTTAGGTGAGATGTCCCATAGTCCTCGTAACCACTCATTTACTAGTTCAACCAGATGCCTAAACAGTTCATGGAGGATATGAGCCCACAATGTGGTGATACAGAAGCAAAACAGACAGACAGGTTCCACAGTACAATGGGGTATAACAAGGAAAAGGCATGTACAGGTAGGACATACGAGGGACTGGACATGAGTAGTGGACAGGGAAGGAATGGAGCTGGACACAGGCACAAAAGGAACTCACAGGAAACCTGTTACAGGTGAGACAGGAAAAGGGCTGGCTGAAGAGATCGTGGGACTTGACTGGGTTGGGACCCAGAGAAGAAGGGGCACTGGAAACAGGAGACCAGGATACCTAGGCACTGGAGATAGACGACCAGGATGCAGGGGTACTGGTAGCAGGATCTGTAGCGATGTCTGCCCTAAACCTGCACAATAATAATAATATTATAATGCTGCTATTATTAATAATACAATACAATAATATCAATAGCCGCATAATAATAATATTATTATTATTGTGCTTGTTTAGGGAAGTAAAACAAAGACAGAGGTATATGTGTAAAAAAATAACCACACAGGCCCTGCTGAGATTCGAACTCAGGATCTTCTACTTACTAGCCAACGCTTTAACTAACTAGGTCACAGCACTGAGTACGTGACCACTGACCACTTGCACAAACTTTCCCAGTGAGGGATCCCTGCATGGCACAGCCCTACACATCCTGACACAAAGCTCTGCTGATCCCACTCTCACCACTCTCACATTAGGACTAGTGCAGGACTCTTCTGGCAGAAAAAAAAGCCCTAGGCATTAAGGAGGTGGAGAGCTGACATGTACCAGTGTTCCATGTCCTGAGAGCAAAGGGCTGCAGCTGGCCAAGGAGGGCTGCAGTCCCGCCACGAAGTAGGAGGCCTCAGGGAGGGACCCTCTACGTCCGTCACGTGCGCACTGAATGTCTAAAATGTGTGCATGCTACTAGTTAACATGTGGGCACAATTTAGTACATTCACCCCACAACTTTCCACATTGTGCACATGGGATTTTGTTTTCTTCATGACACAGGCAGGGCTCTATAGGATTGATGTTCATACTGGAGAAGCTAAATTTTTATTCAGACCACTTTGCTATCACCCTGTATTGAGAGAGCGTGAAGCAGCAGCCCCACTCACATTAAAAAACAAATTTAGTTCTGTATTAAAACAGCCAGAGTGTGAGCAGAATACAGGGAGGGCTCTCTGGTCACACAATACTGTACAGGAATAAGATTCTAGTTGTAATAGCTGAAACCTTTGTATTGTACAGATACAAGGTGCTACTTATCTTTCTGCCCACAGATACCAGCAAACATATTATTTTTACATTCTGTTGGCATTTTTATAAGCTGCATTAATCATCCCACTGTGATTACTACGAATTTGCAAGGTGCGTAACGATTTTTAATTTATCTGTCTTAATCACATTTACTGTATTTGAGAAGAACAGTTTTCCGTGTGGCAATAATTAAGAAATAGTTTGAAAGTGTGTAAAGTACGGGATGCCATCCAGTATCTGGAACAATTTATACTAAGAATAATTCTGCAAATGTGAATTAATAAATTAAATAATAAAAATGACCAAATTCAGATTATTTTGGTTCAATACTAGCCAAATTTAACAACATACATACAAAATGATTTTTTTTATCCTTTTTGTATGTTAACTCTCTATCCCATTTTTAACGCCATAGTGTCTGTCCGAAAGTACCCACTACTGTTTTTACATTTCTGCGCTGTTTGTGTTCAGCTCTAATTTTCCTCTTACTCGTTTATGGAACCCACACATACTATATACAGTTTTTCTCTGCATAAAATGGACTTTCTAAAAATACAATTATTTTCATCATATCGTATAATAATTTACTATAAAAAAATAGGAAATATCATGAAAAAAAATCACACTTTTTCGAAATTTAATCCTCAAGATCTACAACTGCCAAAAAAGACCCCGGCTAAATAGTTTCAAAATTTTGTCTTGAGTTTAGAAATACCCAATGTTTACATGTGTTTGCATTTTAACCCCTTCACTGCTGAGCCATTTCACCTCTGTGTGCTGAGCTCATTTTGACTGTTTTGTGCTCATCATGTTTAAACGTGATTTGAAGTCGCGTTTATGAAGTTATTATATGACCCAGACACATTTTTATTTATTTATATTTTATTTTAAATTTGTTTTAACACTACACCTGGACATGTTTGGTATCATTGGAAATACCATGCTA
Source organism: Leptobrachium leishanense (assembly GCA_009667805.1). Taxonomy (NCBI): domain Eukaryota; kingdom Metazoa; phylum Chordata; class Amphibia; order Anura; family Megophryidae; genus Leptobrachium; species Leptobrachium leishanense. Next base: position 251,899,325 of record CM019064.1, read on the forward strand.
TGGCAATGACATCAGTGGGTGGGGGAATGCCGAAGATGTCAGCCACCTCCAGGAGAGGACCGCGAGTTGGCACTGAATCGCGACCCGTTCCTACGGGGTTAAGGAGATGCATCGCTGGAAAGTGCAGACTGTGCCCTTTCCAATGTTGCCTCTCTTTTTTTTAACTCCAGGCTGATCAGGTGGGAGAGGGATCCAAAGGATCCCAACCCTCCCTTTCAGGCTCTGTTCCGACAGTGCCGGGGGGCACCTGAAACTGACATCATCGCGCACGGCAATGTCGTGAGTGTGAGGGTTGGGGTCCTTATAAACAGAGGTATGACTTCAACGAAGCCAGACTGCTGCGGGACCCCGGCCAGAGAGGTAAGTATAGGGACAGAGGGGCTATTCAAGGACAATGAAGTACATGGTACGTCCTTGGTTCTTAAGGGGATATTTTCCCTGGACGTACCCAGTACGTCATTGGTCCCTAAGGGTTTAAAACACATCTTATTCTAATATTATTTTTTATCAAAAGAAAATATGATGAATTCACTATTAAGGCTGGGGTCAGACGAGCGCAGTAATCACGTCCGTGTTGCTGCACATTAGTACGTCCGTGGTAGCAGAGAATCATGACCGATGAAGCCCCACACACGAAGTGCGGATGCACAACGGACACGGCAAATGGATGCAGGTTAGCAAGAACGTAAAACCGCTAGAACGGACGTGCGGAGTGCGCCACGTCCGCAACGTCCTCATAGCTTTGTGTGTGAGTGATGGAACGTGGTCAGACGGACTGCATTTATACGTCCAGCATTTGACAGACAAAATGTTTTTTCATTTTAATTTATTTTCCCTCCTACATCCGTCAAAAATAACGTCAGTCACAAAAACGGACTGTGTGGCCACTACTGCTTCTTCTGTCAAAATGTGCGTCTGTACTGCACGGGCGCACAGTCCATAGAAAACGCGCTCGTCTGACCCTAGCCTTAGTGAATGGTCACCTTACTTTGCCAAAATTGTAGTCGTCGAAGCAGTTATCAGACGTTGGCGAAAAATGCCAAATTGGGCTGCTCACCGCCGAAATGGCATTGGCAAATTTCACCAAACTGAGAAAAAAAAAAGGGAGTCTTCTATTCTCCTAATAGGAGTGTAAATCATTAAAAAGTTCTAAAATGGTGTGCAAATAATAAAAAAGGTGCTTTCAAAAATAATAAAAAGATTTGCTAAAAATATTAAAAAAATCTTTTATAGAAATAAAAATGTCTTCTAAAAAAATACAAAAAAATTGTTTAAAATGTTTAAAAATAAAGGGATATGCAAAAAAAATTTAAAAAGTAAAAAAAGATATTCCATTTGTTACATTAAAACCTATGGGATTCACCTGTTTAAACCTGTCAAATTGAAACACTGGAAATCAGTGCATTTTGTTGCAATTTACAGGGTTATTCAGAGAGCGGTGAAAAGCAGGAGAATGGCTGGAGAATGGAAAATTCTAGGGCAAAATAGCCGATTTGGAAAGTGAGATAAATGGGAGAATTTTTCTGCTTTGGGTATCTATTCTTGACGTAGAATTTTCCATTCTCCAGCCATTCTCCTGCTTTTCACCTCTCTCTGAATAACCCTGTACATGCTCTGTGAATAGAAGACACTATAGTCTTTTTTGGGTTAATTTTGGCGCTGCGGAATTTCGGTGTACCGCACCATACTTTGCTGTTAATTCACCTGTATTTGGCGAATTGACAGCTTTGTGAATAGATGAAGTGCCCCAAAATTGCACAGAACGATGTAATTCACCATTCAGTGCAGTTCGGGTTCAATTCAGAGGTTAGTGAATAACCTCTTTGGTAATGAAGGGTTAATAATTTGTGGAAGTCATGATCCCACCTCTATACACTTATTATATTTCCACCTATAATATATTTCTACTCTAATTGCAACCATATTTCACCTGCAGTCTGAAACGAAGAACCGTTGCGAACCTCTGCATTAAGACAATTAGTGATGCCAATTAGAGTTTTGAAAATTAAAATATGTAAAACTGAACACATAAATCTTTTTTGTTAATTTTTTTAAAAATATTTTGATGGAGCATTCTGTTTCTCTAAACGTTGTTTACGCCATTCATATATTCCTCGTTTTGGATGTCATTTATGAAATATGTGAAGTAAAAAAAAAAAAATATATTTATATATCTATAACGATAAGGGCTGGCGTGTCCGTCGCCAAAAAAACGGACTGCGCATGTGCGCGCAACCAGCGGCGGTTGGCTGCGTGCGCATCCAACGGCTGCGGCACGCACACAGCCGGCGTGCGCGAGGGACAAAACAAATCCGATCCATTGGAGAGGCGCACAGCACAGCGCCTCTCCAATGGATCGGAGTTGTTTATCTCCTCAAGCCCGGCCTCCATCTCCTCAGTGCCCAGCCTCCATCTCCTCAGTGCCCAGCCTCCATCTCCTCAGTGCCCGGCCTCCATCTCCTCAGTGCCCAGTCTGCCATGCACAATACCAGTCTGCCATGCACAATACCAGTCTGCCATGCACATTGCCATGCACAATACCAGTCTGCCATGCACAGTACCAGTCTGCCATGCACAATACCAGTCTGCCATGCACAGTACCAGTCTGCCATGCACATTGCCATGCACAATACCATTCTGCCATGCACATTGCTATGCACAATACCAGTCTGCCATGCACAATACCAGTCTGCCATGCACATTTCCATGCACAATACCAGTCTGCCATGCACAGTGCCAGTCTGCCATGCACAATACCAGTCTGCCATTCACATTGCCATGCACAGTACCAGTCTGCCATGCACAATACCAGTCTGCCATGCACATTGCCATGCACAGTACCAGTCTGCCATGCACAATACCAGTCTGCCATGCACATTGCCATGCACAGTACCAGTCTGCCATGCACAATACCAGTCTGCCATGCACAATACCAGTCTGCCATGCACATTGCCATGCACAGTACCAGTCTGCCATGCACAATACCAGTCTGACATGCACATTGCCATGCACAGTACCAGTCTGCCATGCACATTGCCATGCACAGTACCAGTCTGCCATGCACAATACCAGTCTGCCATGCACATTGCCATGCACAGTACCAGTCTGCCATGCACAATACCAGTCTGCCATGCACAATACCAGTCTGCCATGCTGTCGGATATAATCTCTGCATGTGAATACAACACGTTATATATATTGGACTTCTCAACCAAGCCTCCAATATGTCTATATTGGACTTACTGGACCTATCTCGGCAGTTGCCTCCAACATATCAGGGATTATTATTTCATAAGAAATCCATACGAGACACAAATATCAATCATTTATATTTCTTAGAAATTCTCCTGAATTCTTTTAATTGTCTGTGTTTTGCTTTGAAAAATACAATAATCAATAATCGGATAAAAATATATATATATTTATTACGTATACAAAAAAATTTCAAATCTCATATCATAGACAAAAATTTATAAACCACAATCCATCAGCATATAAAAACTAGCTTCACAATATATGTATCTCCGGTTAGTAACAGCATATATGATTAATATCATTTACCTTATCAGTTAGTAACTAATACACAAATGGTTAATAAACATTTCTGCTTAATACAACTTGCATTTCCCAGCAAACAATGTTTAACCAGCCAGCTCTTATAGATATATATATTCCTCTCTATGCTACATGGATCAACAAAAGATGAGCTAATTTAATGATAAGTAATAAAAACTTATTTAGTGAATCCTCCCCTAATCTCGAGAATTAAACTTCTAATCTTTTGCTTTTTATTTTGTAGTTATATAATTCTTTGCTTATTAATTATAATCACAGTAATTTCCAAATTCAATATATATTGGTATCAATCTTACAACATTTCTTTTAGGAATAAATCCTTATATCCACTTCTTCATATTTCTATCTGCAGAATAGAAATACTTGGAATTTTTGGAGTTACCCAGTATCTGAGAAATCTCAGTCTACATTGTAAGAATATCTACAAATATATATAATTACATTAATTCCTTAATTTCATACATTACCTGTCCAATTTGGATTTTGATAAGTCTGCCTCGGAATTCCTGATGTAATATTTTTGGAATGTGTGAAGATTATCGATATCAGATAATCAATGCATGTGAGTTAGAGATTTGGTGAGAATCTTGATTGCCTCATGTCCTGGGATCTGCCTGCATCGTGGTGTGAGTCTGAGTGTTGGAATCTTGGACTCTCAGAGGGTCATGTGTAATGCATTTCGGTGTGAGTCTCTGAATGCTGGAATCTCGGGCTGATTTGCAAGCAACATTGCCGCTTATTATAGTCAATTTGATGTCACTGGCAATATTATTAATACATCAGATCTAATATTTACTATCCTCTAGAGGGCAGTATTGCACTTCTTATTTAATTCCACCATTTCTTTTTAATATTCTTATTAACAAAAACTCTCTCTCTCAGTCACTAGACACTGTGTCTCTACCTAAAATAGATACAAACGAATTTGTTGGGAGCGCAATAGGGTATGGAATAGGTATTTCCTTCCACAGATAAATCTGATATTGGTCAGCAATATACTCTAGAATATATAAAAGACAAAAATAATCGCGCAATATTGTAACATACAAATGATAGATTGGAATATATATATATAGCAAGGGAGGCTCAGGACCACGTGAGTAATTCAACTTATGGTGATATATACTCCCTATATGAAAGATTTTGTGCTATGTCGATTTTTATGTCTTCTTGCGAGAATTTTCCTGTGATGACAGACTGTTGGTACACGATCAACCAGACCTTGTGAACCGCTTGATGGGACAAAGCCCCCCCTTAGAGGCTTATCTGCGCATATCCTCGAGCCAGTAGGCTCTTTGTTTGTGAGTGGTTCAACATATGTATTCCAATCTATCATTTGTATGTTACAATATTGCGCGATTATTTTTGTCTTTTATATATTCTAGAGTATATTGCTGACCAATATCAGATTTATCTGTGGAAGGAAATACCTATTCCATACCCTATTGCGCTCCCAACAAATTCGTTTGTATCTACTTTTGACTTATATGGGTGAGAGACACACCTGGTGGTGAGCTGCACATTTGTGAACATCTGTCTTCAATAGACCAGCTACTATATATTAATTATAGCGCCAATACTCTTAACACTCCAGAGGTGTTTTTCTCTTTCAATTACACTGTGTCTCTACCTATCATACCTAATTTATATCCCTACTCCCTTTTGGTTACTTACGGAGTCCTATCAGCTGAATTCTTTTCTGGTTAACTCAACAGAATCTATTCTTTAGTAATTTTTATTATTTATCAGTTATATACTTTCTACAATATTTATTGGAGTATACATATTTCCTACTGTAAATATAATAAAATATACCTTGATTATAAACATATATTTTGTGAATATAAATCTATATTACAGAGATATTAACTCTTATTCCTATACCCAAAAGACAAAATATCTTTTGTTTTAAAAACTTAAGACAGACCAATAAATTTAATTATGACACGTCTTAGTTAGCACTTAACTCTAGCATTATCACACAAAAACATTCTAGGTTCCTTCATGTCTGGCACTTCTAAAAAAATCTAAAAGACTTCACCCAGGAATGAAATCTGTAAAAAAATCTCGCTCATTTCTAAACCTAGAGAAAATTGAAAGAAAAGACTGTCTTTAAAAACAAAATGGCTACAGACATCCATTTTAATTTTTCCTTTCTGTAATATACCCGACATAACCCCCCTTTGGTTTCATCTATTTATTGATCAAATAAAATTGAGGAAAACATACAATATCTCTCCCCTTTACCAATTAGGCTAGATTTCCACCTTTCGCAACACGTTTTTCTTCTTTCATCCATTTAATAATTGAGGATGCAGTGTTTTTAGACTTCAATGTACGTACTTTCTTTGTTAGTACAATCATCCAGACAGTTAGAAACATAATTACTATACAAATCACAATCTCTGTAATCTTTGGCCCATTATAAGCAGATAGCAATTGATGATCAATCTGTGAATACATTGGAGCATAAATTGTTAGATTATCTTTTTTATTAGAAGTTCAATAGTATGGTCATGCTAGTTCTTTAGCAAAGATTTCAAATCTGGATTCATGGGTATCTCTTGCCCTTGGAATACGACAACGATTTATATCTCGTCATACCAGACTTCATTTATAAAAAATAACTTCTCAATAACAACTCTTGATTCTTTAGGAACTTTCACGAGAATCACTGGTGTAGATATGAACACTCTCGGTTTTGTACCAGATCCTTCCGGTAAGCATTTGCTTCTCTTTCTGTAGAACAGCGGTTGCAATAAAATATGCGGCAAATATTTTCCTTCGGTGGTTCTTGTACATAGCAATCAACGGTGTCCTGGCTTTATCCAGCATGTCTTTCAGGCTTGCATGAGCTTGATTCGCATGGGACTTTAGCATTCTCCTGCTCGGAATTGTGCGGAAAACCGTAGAATTTCCAGATAATCGCAGTCTCCTTGGTGGTCCGATTCATCTTTGCGGATTAGTGTCGCAGTTCGGATTAACCACTTATCTCAATTTCTGTTGAAAGAAGGAGTATAAATAACCATTCATAGACTAGCGATTTCACTCAAATTCCCTATAGATATTCTGATCTTTGATTAAATTTAATTAACCGTACGGATCTAGTCTATCTACTAGCTTGAGTTAAACATCTGAATGCTGGGAAAAAGAATCACATATTAATTAAAACATCACTTCACATGACACCAGTTAAATGTCTTCTGTTGTTCCATCTTCACATTCCTGAGGTGATCTAGGATGACAATCATGCAATTGAGCTTGGCAGTTTTTATTTCTTCTAGAAATACATAACATAACTTTTTCCAATAACATTAGGACTGTCTCCATCATTATCTAGATCTGTTATCCACTCATCTTGAGGATTTGGGTATCTGATCACTTCAGGGTCAGCTATGTCCTTTTGGTTCTGTCTCCCTCTTGTGGAGGTGAATAATTAGCACGTCATTTTCCAGACATATATCTCGAATTCTCTCGGGGGGAACACATATGGTGTTATCCTCCTGCTCTCCTGGAGTCAGGGGTTTTGGCCTTAAGAAAGAGATATCAGGTGTCTGGCTATTTCTGAAGTGGACTTCAATAGAATCCGGCCTTTCCTCAATCACGTGGCAGTTACGCTGAGCATGATGGGATTGGGATCTATCGTAGCTGATTGGAACATTTACTTGGGACCAAATAACCTCATTGATAAAATCAATGATTGGATTTAACCTTTTGAGAAGGTCCATTCCAATAATTAGGCGATTTTGGGGCAGATCCACAACAAGCGTTGGATGCCGAATTACTTTATTCCCCAATCTTAAATCCAATTTAGCTGTGCCCAGAACTTTCAGAGATGTGCCACTCACACTCACTAGATTAGCATTAGATTTATCTAATCTAGGCTTCCTGGAGGACAGTTCTTGGACCTGTTCAAAATAATGAGCTGATATTAATGTAACTTGGCTTCCACTGTCTAGCAAGGACGGAATATGTGGTAAATTATCTTGTAATTCTACATTCACATAATATCGGTCTTCAATGCTATGCAATTTACAGAGAAATTTAGAGTGAGATATGAAATTAGGTTTTGTACAGATTTTACCGACTGATTTTGCTCTCTCAAACGTGCTTTTGGCAGCTGTGCTTTCCATTTCGGATCCAGTCTTCTCAGCTTGCTCGCACTTAGTCTGGGGAGATAAAATACATTTTCCTTCTCTTTGCAGGGAAGGGTTTAAATCATCGACCATACAAACATTTGTATTAATCATTTCATCATCACTTTCTGGTAAATTGTCATGGATACTGGTTACTTCATCAGAAACATCATCTAGTCACTGGTTGGGTGGGGCTGCAGGTGTTGCATTGCTTACAACCTGACCAGAGTTATTTCCAGTCATTAACTGAGTGATCTGATCCAGTTTTTCTGTCAGCACACGGAAATTTTCCTGCATTTGACCAATACGCTGGCGTACATTATATCTCCGCTTTCTATTCGTCCTTGGGGACGAAGCTTGCGCATTATCAGACGCATCAGATTCAGTCTTACCTCTGGTTGCTTCCTGTCTAGGTACATTTTCCCTTGATTTAACCCACTGGCTTCTAGGTACCCATTGCTTCCTAGATTGAAATTTACTTCCTGAATTTTCTCTGGCAAACCCGCTTTCCTGATCTGGCTTGGATTTTTCCCTTTGAGGTATGGAGTCACGCAATATTTCCGCATAACTCTTTTTGTGGGACTCAAATTTAATATCACCCTTTTTAACGTGAGCTTCCGCTATTTCCTCAGGTGAGTTTTTCACTCTTTTCCCCTGAGTTTCTTCACTATATTCAAATACAGTAAATAGGGTCATACTTTCTTTTAGTACCCAATCCAAACCATTTCTCGGGTCATAATCTCTTGCCAAAATAACCTTTATTTTATTTGGCAATGCGTCATAAAATAATTGGATAAATTCAGGGTTTTCAAAATCTGGGTTTCTTTCAGCCAAGCTGTACGCATTTTTAAGGACTGAAAGAAATTCACGTGGGGCTTTGATTAGGTCTGCATTTTAGAGTTAAAATTGCTCTTTTCGAAGCTAGACTGGTGCGGTGAGGCCCAAATTCAGATTTGACCTCAGAGACTATTTTACTCCAGTTATGTATACCAGATACTTTCAAAGACTGAAAAAAATACCTATGTTTGCCTTCAAAGACCCATGGGATCAACTCAATTTTCTGAGCATCTGAATTAATTCCTAATATTGACAAAGCTTCTTCAAACATATTTAAATGATTTATTATTTTTGTCGATCCCTTTAGGTCAAAAATACCTACTGAGTTTTTTAAGAAATGAACGATTTTCGTTAAATCCTGAACTTTATGATATTTCTTAATAGGCTGTGGCTGGCTAGAGTGATGTGATTTGAAATACTCCTGTGTAAGAGGCTTTGCTCTTTTTTCATCATGAGATTTAGTTTCACTTTCGCATTCGCTCTGCTCACTCTCGCTCTTCAGAGAAACAGAGCTGTCAGGCCTAATCAGTGATGAGTTATGACTCAAAGCTTTCAAAGGGAACTTCTCTAACGAAGGATTTTTAACCCTTCGAACATCAGTTTCAATCTGACGTAACTCATCAGCAAATTTCTCATGTTTGCGTTTCATTCTCGCCAATTTTTTATTCAGCTCCTTATTTAATTTGGATAATTGAACAATCTCATCTTGCAATTGATCTTTTTCTCTTGCACACACTTTGAACTCCATTATCATTCGTTCTGACTCATCTTTTAATTTATTTACGGTATCATGCAAGTCACAATTTTTATTTTCTAAACTGTCTCTGGTTTCTTTGTCATCATTCAATTTCTTGTTCATTTCTGCGATCAAATATATGCATTCAGGCACAATTTTTAAAACAAAAATCTCTTTGTCTTTTTTATTTGTGACTGCCCTTATCTTTCGCAAACACTCCAGAAAATTTGATTGATCTGACCAGATTGAATCAACATAATTAGAAACATTTGATTTTAATTCTTTTATCCAATCAAAAAAATCGTCTGTGACGTGTAACTTGTCCTTTAGATAAGACATAACATCTATCAATACTATTTGATCTGCATGTATCTCTACATCTTCCTGAGTCTCAGATTCTGCCTCTGACATTTTTACACTGTTTAGTAGACAACCGTAAAACCACAAGTCAAAATACAACAAAGAGTCAAAATAATATATTATATATATATATATATATATATTTTATCTCTGTCTAATCAGACAATACTGACAATTATATTCCAAACAAAAACTACAATCTCGGTACAGTGCCTCCAATTTGTCGGATATAATCTCTGCATGTGAATACAACACATTATATATATTGGACTTCTCACCCAAGCCTCCAATATGTCTATATTCCTCTCTATGCTACATGGATCAACAAAAGATGAGCTAATTTAATGATAAGTAATAAAAACTTATTTAGTGAATCCTCCCCTAATCTCGAGAATTAAACTTCTAATCTTTTGCCTTTTATTTTGTAGTTATATAATTCTTTGCTTATTAATTATAATCACAGTAATTTCCAAATTCAATATATATTGGTATCAATCTTACAACATTTCTTTTAGGAATAAATCCTTATATCCACTTCTTCATATTTCTATCTGCAGAATAGAAATACTTAGAATTTTTGGAGTTACCCAGTATCTGAGAAATCTCAGTCTACGTTATAAGAATATCTACAAATATATATAATTACATTAATTCCTTAATTTCATACATTACCTGTCCAATTTGGATTTTGATAAGTCTGCCTTTGAATTCCTGATGTAATATTTTTGGAATGTGTGAAGATTATCGATATCAGAAAATCAATGCATGTGAGTTAGAGATTTGGTGAGAATCTTGATTGCCTCATGTCCTGGGATCTGCCTGCATCGTGGTGTGAGTCTGAGTGTTGGAATCTTGGACTCTCAGAGGGTCATGCATTTCGGTGTGAGTCTCTGAATGCTGGAATCTCGGGCTGGTTTGCAAGCAACATTGCCGCTTATTATAGTCAATTTGATGTCACTGGCAATATTATTAATACATCAAATCTAATATTTACTATCCTCTAGAGGACAGTATTGCACTTCTTAATTAATTCCACCATTTCTTTTTACTATTATTATCTCAGGTCAAAGTTCAATCTGACTTAACAAAAACTCTCTCTCTCAGTCACTAGACACTGTGTCTCTACCTATCATACCTAATTTATATCCCTACTCCCTTTTGGTTACTTACGGAGTCCTATCAGCTGAATTCTTTTCTGGTTAACTCAACAGAATCTATTCTTTAGTAATTTTTATTATTTATCAGTTATATACTTTCTACAATATTTATTGGAGTATACATATTTCCTACTGTAAATATAATAAAATATACCTTGATTTATAAACATATATTTTGTGAATATAAATCTATATTACAGAGATATTAACTCTTATTCCTATACCCAAAAGACAAAATATCTTTTGTTTTAAAAACTTAAGACAGACCAATAAATTTTTTTTTTTATAATTCTTTATTTTAGAATTTTAGCATAGACATCATGAAATCAACATTGTAAGTTAGCCACGCAGGGCCATATGTCATCTGAAGAATTATCCCGCCAGCAATAATAAACACACAGGGACATAAAGCAATGGGTCGAAGACGTAAAAACACTCAGATGGCATCGTGCATAAACTTTCCATTGGGGTGTCCCCAGCCGGAGACATCCACTACGCAGCCCAAAAAAAAAGATAAATAAAAATAACGCAAATGTCCACAGAGACTGCGCAGTAATAAAATAAAATAAAAGGGAGGGAAAAAAAAAAAAAAAAAAAAAAGGGGGGGGGAGGGGTGTCAGAAGGCATCTGCAAAACAGAAAAAGACAAGGGGGGTTGCATAACTACAAAGCGTACAGTAAGAGTAAAATCAAAACCGCTTTAAATCTTCTGAAAGTGTCAAAGAAGCATAAACGTCCTCAGCAAAGAAGATCTCAAGACGTAGTCGTAGCAGAGAGCGGGGGGGGGGGAGGGGGGGTGCGAGAAGCAAAAATCACGGCATTAAAAAAAAAAAAAAAAAAGTGGAGAGGTAATTACAACGGATAGTCATCAGGCAGGAAAAAACAATAGACTGCTCTCATCCAGTGTCCCGAAACAGCGGTCGCCGCGGGGCAGGCAAGGAAAGGCATCCCCGTAGTAGTGCGATCACAGCGGAGACAGCTCCATGAGGCCTAGGCACACTTCTCTTTCCTCCTATGGGGCATACTCCGGCAGCAGGCATCACCTCCACCTCGGTCTGCGACGTATCTGGCAACACCTCCACTCCATCATGCGGCGGTGGGCTCGCGTGCGGCGTCGCCGGTGTCCCATGCCCCTCTTCCCTGACTTCTGGGACCAGCTCACCTCCAGTTGCGTCCTCTGTTACCGCAGCAGGGAGGACCACCATCCGTCCAGGAGGCACCTCCGTCAGCTCCGGACGTTCAGTTAAGTCCTCCGTCTCCTCCCGACCTCCATGCAGCTCCGCCATCTGTGGTCGCCAGGAGCCTGTAGCAATCTGGTTCCCCTCGGTGTCAGGCACCATCACCAGGCACTCATCCAAGTCCGCAGACATGGCCTCCAGGGCTCCAACACGAGGAGGGAGCATTGGCTGTCTCCATGTCGTGCCAGCTCGTTCCTCCAGCAGCCCAGACGCTGCGGCCGCCGCCGCGTTCAGAAGATGGGGGCCCTCCATCCTCCGAGCCGCTACAGCTGACCACCCATCCAGGTAAAACCGCCGGGGGAAGTTTGGAAAGCCCGAAACGGTCCGAGACTGATCCCGGTGATAGGCCTCAAGATGGCCGACGCCTGAACGCCTCCGCTGTGGGACAAGGCCGCAATCTCCGCCATGCCCTGGAGGGGGGACCGAACCGGCTCCAAAGCACTCCTCCCGGTGGCCGACCATACAGAGACTCCCTGTGGGGCAAATTAAACGAGGAATTCGGTCCAAAACCGCTGTCGCCAGCGATTCCAGACGGAGCTCAGCAGAAGCACGTCTGGTCCCCTGCATGGTCAGCCACGCCCCCCCAGACCAATAAATTTAATTATGACACGTCTTAGCACTTAACTCTAGCATTATCACACAAAAACATTCTAGGTTCCTTCATGTCTGGCACTTCTAAAAAAAATATAAAAGACTTCACCCAGGATTGAACTCTGTAAAAAAAATCTTGTTCATTTCTAAACCTAGAGATAATTGAAAGCAAAGACTGTCTTTAAAAACAAAATGGCTACAGACGTCCATTTTAATTTTTCCTTTCTGTAATATACCTGACAATGCACATTGCCATGCACAATACCAGTCTGCCATGCACAGTACCAGTCTGCCATGCACATTGCCATGCACAATACCAGTCTTCCATGCACATTACCAGTCTGCCATGCACATTACCAGTCTGGCATGCACAATACCAGTCTCCCATGCACAATACCAGTCTGCCATGCACATTGCCATGCACAGTACCAGTCTGCCATGCACAATACCAGTCTGCCATGCACATTGCCATGCACAGTACCAGTCTGCCATGCACAATACCAGTCTGTCATGCACAGTACCAGTCTGCCATGCACAATACCAGTCTGCCATGCACATTGCCATGCACAGTACCAGCCTGCCATGCACAATACCAGTCTGCCATGCACATTACCAGTCTGCCATGCACAATACCAGTCTGCCATGCACAGTACCAGTCTGCCATGCACAATACCAGTCTGCCATGCACATTGCCATGCACAGTACCAGCCTGCCATGCACAATACCAGTCTGCCATGCACATTACCAGTCTGCCATGCACATTACCAGTCTGCCATGCACAATACCAGTCTGCCTGCCTTAATACCAGTCTGCCATGCACAATACCATTCTACCGTGCACAATACCATTCTACCATGCACAATACCAGTCTGCCATGCACAATACCAGTCTGCCAGCCATATTACCAGTCTGCCTGCCATATACAATACCAGTCTGCCAGACATATTACCAGTTCGCCAGCCATATTACCAGTCTGCCAGCCATATTACCAGTCTGCCATGCACATTACCAGTCTGCCATGCACAATACCAGTCTGCCAGCCATATTACCAGTTTGCCAGACATATTACCAGTCTGCCATGCACAATGCCAGTCTGCCATGCCTAATACCAGTCTGCCAGCCATATTACCAGTCTGCCATGCATAATACCAGTGTCTCATAATACCAGTGTGCCTAAACACCAGCCTGCCATGCCATGCATACCACGTGCCATTAAATATCCGCATAATGTATACGCTACAAAAAAAATGCCCGCCCAAGCCCAACACAATCTAAGGGGCCTCATGAGCTTACAATCTAAGGGGCCCCATGAACTTACAATCTAAGGGGTCCCATGAATTTACAATCTAAGGGGTCCCACGAGTTTACAATCTGAGGGTCCGGTTCCCGTGAGCTTACAATCTAAGAGGGAAGAGGAACCTGCTCTAATATATAAATGCCTTTCTAATGCGCTGTCAGCTGCGCGCGCCCATCACAGCTGCTCAGTTTGCCCTCCTGTTGCGGATGGGATGGCGATGGACGCGTTACAAATGCATTTATATAGAGAGATACTCTTGGATAGGACATTGAAAAAAAACTATGTGGACGTGAATTCTGAGCTGGCGACAACAATAGACTGCCCTCTGGGCAGGCTTTCCACCTAGTATATTATAAAATAATAATGTGTATTATTGCAGAAGCCATTTGCACATCACAGCAATTCAAAGAACTGCATCCAAGAGACCCTGTGCTACACTCCCCATAAGCAGCAAGGAATTCTGGGTAGGACATGCATTATAAAATAATATATATATATATATATATATATATTAATAACATCTGTAAACTTAATTTGTTAAAGGGCCACTACCATCAAAAAATGAAATGCCCTTATTGTGTTTATTTTATGATGCTGGTATCTTACATGTGCTTTGTTTTTAGCTTGTATGGTTTAGTTAAGAAAATATTTTACTCTATATGTGTCACTGGGTGCATTCGTTTTGTGATCTTTTGTGTTGTAACCTGCCCCCCCCCCGACAGTATCTTTCCATCACTTGCTCCTCACTGTGTAGCATTGGCCATAGCATTGAGTCTATGGGTCGATCATTTACTTAAATCACTGTATTTTGGGGGGGGGGGTGTTCAAAGGACATCACCAAGGGGTAGACTCTCTGTTTTATCTTTCAGCTGTCACCTGTTATCTGGAATAACCCTGGCAACACAATACATGCCCTGCTGTCATATCTAAACAATCCCTGCTCCATCCCATTAAGGCTAGGGTCAGACGAACGCATTTTCGCGTTGTCTGTGAAAAAGTGCGTTCGAACGAATGGACGCATTTTTTCACGGAGTACGCGATAGCCTTTTCGTCCGTGATTTTGTACGGATCATCAATAAAACACTTTTTGTGTCTGGACGTTATGTTGGCCGGACATAAGCAGCGTCTGACGTTTCCCAATCACGCACACACGCCTCTAGCCGACGCAGCGCACTCTGTACGTCCGTACTAGAGGTTTGACGTTCTAGAAAAAATGCATTCGTTTGCCACTTGCGTTGCGCGGACGAACTTTCGTCCGGCCGTACTTCGTGTGTTCCCCGGCATTGGACGTCATTTGCTGCTAGCACGGCCGTGATTTCGTGCGTCTAAACGCACGTTAAAACTGCTTTCGTCTGACCCTAGCCTAACTGTTAAATACTGTAGAAGTTAAAGCACGGTCACAAAGTAAAACTCACCATTAGATTTTGGTAAATTTTGCATCATGGGAAAAATGCACGAAATGGAATAGGAGATAAAAAAATTGTTTTATTTTTCCTCTTTACATGTAATTACTTCCAAAAAAGGAAAAAAACAGCAGCATGTGTTTTATAAGGTGGATTTGTTTGCATTGCACAAGTAATCGTGTTACAGTTTATGAAAGAGGTAGTGTCCCTTTAATGTTGCAAATTGATTTTGCTTTTGTTCTTTTCCATGCACTGAACAATGCAAGTGATTAGACAGTGAGTTTCTAGGTGCATCCAGATTCATCGCTGCAGATAAACAACAATTAACCGCAAGGTGTATTTCAAAGCCCACAGCAATCTTGATCTCTGCTTCAGAGTCTAGAGAAATGTGATACACCTTCAATCTCTTAAACAGTCAATTGAAGGCAGTCAATACCCCATCTCGGATTGTATTACACAATGATAGATCTAAAAACCCAGCAAGGAAAGGTTTAGCATTGCCAAGTGGGGAATAAAGTAGAAGATTACTCAAAGTCCTATATTTAAATGGGAAAACACATTATCATGGTCTTAGTTATTTATCTCTGTACATACTGCGTGAAATAGAATGTTCAAACTGAATGGACTCAACCCCATATTCTGTATTATATACAATTATATTGTTAGGAATGCATTCAACAGGACTGCATTTTAAATTATTTATTTAGCATTTTCTGCATGTGTCCAAGGCAATCAGTAAACTCTCTTTTCATATGCAGGTCTGTTCAAAGAAAGGTGAAAGTCAGAAGAATGACTGGAGAAGTGAAAATTCTAGGTCAAAATAGCCAAACCAGAAAAATTCTACCATTTATCTCACTTTCCAAATCGTCTATTTCGTCTAGATTGTTCGCTTCTCCTGCCAATTCTCCTGGTTTTCACCTTTCTCTGAATAACCCTGTTAGTCATATATTCATTTTGCTTTACACATGGTGAGCTAAGTTCTTAGAGGTGTTAAAAATGGAAGGGAATGCCTCATTGAAAAACCTAGATATTTGTTTACCACTAAAAATGTACAAATTATAT
Organism: Leptobrachium leishanense; assembly: GCA_009667805.1. NCBI lineage: Eukaryota > Metazoa > Chordata > Amphibia > Anura > Megophryidae > Leptobrachium > Leptobrachium leishanense. Next base: position 251,915,717 of record CM019064.1, read on the forward strand.
ACTGTATAAGAGATGATCTAACTCCTGTATTTTCTTTCTTATTGCAAGTGCTGTTCGGATCTTCTATCAGTTGCTTAGGTCTATTAATCAAATATGTTGTCCAGTTTTTTTTTTTAAGTAAGAAAAAAGATGGAAATAATGGTATCTGGCAAAGTCTACAGTATATATGGGGATTGTGTCGGAAACCCCTCTTTTCCGCCTGTCCTGCTCTCCAGACAACCCCTCACTGCGGTCAGCCTGGCTACTGGGAGCTCAGTCCTCAGCACCTCGAGCAGCTTGACCCGCTTGCTTACGCCTGCTGGCAGGCCTGGGCTGGATGGCAGGGATCTGTGCCAGTGCTGGGCCAAAGTTACAGCAGCTTATAGGGATCTGCAGGCTTTAGATCTCCTGACCTGTAGTCGCGATGTTAGGTCAGTCTTTCAGATGGCCGCTCGGTGCCTTCTGATGGTGAGTGTAGTGGAATAGTGCAGAGGAATAACGCACCAGACAAGCTGCATGTATAAACCAAAAACTATATGCTTTACTGAGAAAAACATAGTTATGTGGTCCAACAGGGATCATTTACATATATCAAACCCCCTTAGAAACCCCTGGAACACAATTACACAAACATTGACATATTGGAACTCTGATTACATTAGGTCAGTTATCACACACCTCATTTACATAATCCATTGTTCCAATAGATCAGATTGCATTGTCAGTCAAACACTGTCCCAGACTCATGACTCCTCAAACATGCAAACAGATAAACAGCATTCTTGCATAATCACAAATTACTCAAACCTAATTACATTCTACACAAAAGAAAGGTCTGCACCTCCAAAACACATCTCTAAATTCACATAGTTATAAAAGTGCATTTAAAAACACACCACACAATATAAATGAACATAAAGGGCAGTATTACAATGTTGGTGCTAATTTAACCAGAGCTGTTGTAAACGTAAAACCTCCATAGGCTATAATGGCTCTGGTAAGTTTACAACAGCTCTGGTTAACTTAGCACCAGCATTGTAATATAGCTCAAAGTCTTTCCCAAGGCAATTGTCTGTTTCTTTTGGGATTTTTCACTATAAGAATAAAAGTTTTGGGGTTTGAAGCGTGGAGCGCTATGTCAGTTCCATGACAGGGATAAACTCATATCACACATCAGGCCCAGACGGACAAAAAAAGGCATTTTAAAATTTGCGTCCCACTTCTGTCTACCACTATATAGAAACACACACACACACTCTCTCTCACAGAAGTGAGTACACCTCTCACATTTTTTGTAAATATATTCTTATATATTTTCATGTGACAACACTGAAGAAATGACACTTTGCTACAATGAAAGTAATGAGTGTACAGCTTGTATAACAGTGGAAATTAGCTGTCCCCTCAAAATAAGCATTAGCAGAGCATTTACGAGACAGGACATAGAACTGTGTTAGACTTGAGCTGGGAAAGATAAACAGCAAATAAAACCAAAACCAAAGGGAAAAAACCCACATGCTTCTGTTACAGACACAATATACGAGGGTTGGGGAACTTTGTGATGTCCATATAAAACTAATAAATTAAAAGTAAATCAAATAGCAGTTATTGGTGTCTGTCACACCAGTAAATTACAAGAATGTGTCGCTAAATCTGGATTGAGCCCCTAAACCAGCCCAAGGGCCATAGTTGGACTGTAGGCAGTCCATGGGAGAGATCAAAGTGTTAATCATTCAGAGTCCATATGAATGCTGCAGAAAGGAAGACTTACAGGTCCGTTCAACGAAAGGTGAAAACGAAGAGAATAGGCAGGAGAAGAGAACAATCAAGACCAAATAGCTGATTTGGAAAGTGAGATATATGGAAGAATTTTTCTGGTTTGGCTATTTTGACCTAGAATTTAAACTTCTCCAGTCATTCTCCTGAGTTTCACCTTTCATTGAATAGACCTGTTAGGTCAAGTTGGGAAGACTTTTTGATTTCTCCATCGAGCTGTACAGCAACAGCTCCAGCAGGGTACCTTCTTTTGCTTTCTTCTTCAGTCGACTTATCACCCACGCCCATCGTCAGGCAAAGGTACTGTATTTACATTTACTATGATGGTTACAAGATGACAGCAGACAAACTGAAGATTCTTTAAAGCAATAAACAGACCCACAAATGTGTTTGAGAGACACGTATCTGTTATGGTCTGGTATGCTCACCTTATTAAGTGATGTTTAATTATGAATTCTGTGCACAATTGAAAGATTGCTATTGGCTGAAATGAGAAGATGTGAATTTAATGATGTGATTTTTTTCTGTTAAAAAGAACAGATTTGTGTTCACTTAAAAAAGAAAATAAACACAAAGAATTAATTTGTAATCAAACATATTAAAAAATGTATGAACATAATGCATACAAGAACAATATATAAATATAATGATGACAATTTTGTCACTGGTTTTTACTGGATTGTCGTTGTCTCGTACGCTCTTTTCTCGCGTCTGCCTGCCTTGTACATAGCCTGCGGCTTTCCATTATAATATTAAGTTAATAGGCATACAGAATTATTGACAAGTTATGTTGCATATATAAAGGGATGATCAATCAGACAGCCTGCCAGCTTGTCATTATAAAATCAAATACCACAACATTTCCCTGTGGGCAAACCAAGGACCCAGCATCTGCATACTATGACAGTAAATGGACAAAGCGCACAATATCTCACAATCGATTATGGGATTATTGAATATGATAGGTGGAATCAAGCCAGTTACCTTAATTTAAAATATGCTGTTTTGTGAATTTTATTACAGTGATTAGTCAATGTCACCTCTATAATGATTACATGGAGTTTAAGATGTTAATATCAAGCATATACAGCATATGACATTCTGTTAGTGAACCAAGTGCCTACCAACTGCAGATCATGTCATAATAATAATAATGTTAATAGATACTTAATAACAATTTAACATCAAACATCATTAAAATCGTAAAGCTTTAATGTGTAATAAATCAATACATAGTGCATGTGGTAGGCAATGGGAGACTGGTTCTTGGTGTCGGATGTAGATGTATTCTGCTTATTCAGTTTTTCACCAGAAGGAAGCCCATCAGAAAATACCCATTTTTTTACTTGATTTACAATGCAAAATTGCCCAGGAACAGTGTAAAATCAACCAAAAATGTGCATACTGCAGTAAATCACAGTGCCTGCAGCACATGAAAACTACGCACTGTAGATAAACACTTTCCTGCAGTATATAGCAATCTGTCAATTGGTTTATTAGGTAAGACTATTGCAAATTTATATAGGTCCTCTGCCTTCTTAGTGAGGTAATCTATTTGACTTTCTAAATGAGATGTCATGATTATTAGTGATGAGCCGAACCCCCCCCCCACGTGTTCGGTTCGGATTCGAAATCGAACAATTTCAAAAGTTCGAGTTCGAACTTGAACTCGAACCGAACTCAATGCAAGTCAATAGGACTCGAAAGTTCGATTTTTAGAGTGCCCTCCAAGAGGGCATATATGCAAGATATTTGCCATAAAAGGTGTATGGGGGTCCGGGTAGTGCCCTGGGGGACAGGAAACACAGACAAAAAGTTTAAAAAAAGACGTTTTTAAAGGAACAGTGAGTTCTCCATGAAATAAAGGTTAAGAATAAAAACGAAAAATTGCTTCAAATATCGTGCCGAGGAGGTCCCGATAACCTGCCCGTGAAGTGGCGGATTTCTAGGATGTATAGAAACCTTTAAAAACAAAAAAAATGACATTTCAAATGACGGTAAATGGTTTTCCTTTAATCTATTCATAAACAACTGCTTGGGGCGGCAGCCTGTATGAAAAGAGACGTTTTAGGACACGCAGAACAAGTTTAGTGATTTTTTTGGCTAAATTATGGTGAAGCTTATGCAGACTTTGGATGAAAGTAACAATAGGTGCTTTAAAATTGGGCCTTTAGGGTCGGCAACAGTGCCGTCACACCGTAACCCCTCTGTGGTATTGTGGAAGAGTGCAGGGTTGGACCCTGCGGTCCAATATTAAAATGATATGATTTTGGTATAGGCGTCAGTGGCAGTGCACCCAAATATTTGCCTTTGGTGGCAGCAAGTGCCTTCACACCCTAACCCCTCTGAAGTATTGTGGAAGAGTGCAGTGGTGGAGGTTTTGGTAATGTAGAAGAGATTCCCAATCTATTCAGTAACATCAGCAGCTATAACAAAACTGGGTCAGCAATGTTTAGGCACTTGTACTGCGCTACTGTATATGGTGAGAATCGGCGCACACCAGTAGCAACAGGAAGCAAACAGAACAGGCAGGGAATACACAGGGAGAATAGTCAAATGGCAGGCAAAGTCGGCAACAGATCGGGTCCTCAGAACAAGCAGGGTCAGTAACAAGTATACAAACTGATTTGGTAAGCTAGTGATGCGGGAATAAAGGCTGAGACACACTGAGCGTGTAGCGACGCACAGCGTAGTGAAGTGAAGAGAAGCAAACATTTTGCAGGCTTGACTTCACTCCGCTCCGCCTCGCAGCGTGTCTACACTGCATTACGTTTGCTTCTCACTGCACTGGACAGGAATCCACTAACTAAATTAAAATGTACACACAAAACAGTATTATTTTCACAAAGCGCATGTTATATAGGCAAAAAAAGTTTCTACTGAATAAAATACATCAAAAATTACTGTTAATTTAATAGGAATAGTATAAAAATATAAAAAAAAGGTAACCCCGATCATATATATTATAGGGACACGGAGCGCTGTGTATAGAGTAGGGATGCATTGATACCACACACAGACATATACGTATATATCAACACGCAGACCTATATATACGTATATATCAACACGCAGATACAGTCAGGTCCAGAAATATTGGGACATCTACACAATTCTAACATCTTTGGCTTTATACACCACCACAATGGAGTTGGAATGAAACAAACACAATGTGCTTTAACTGCAGACTGTTAGCTTTAATTTGAGGGTATGTACATCCAACTCATCTAGCTGCCACGGATCAGGAGATAGGGGGATCCCAGTGGAGTAACTAGAAACCTGAGGGCCCCGGTGCAAGAATCCACGAAGGGCCCCCCCAGAAAAAATCTATGTATTTTTACTTATTTTTCACTGCAAAATAAAACAAAGATAGTATTGCCCCCAGCTCACATGGATATATATTGCCCCCCAGCTCACATGGATATATATTGCCCCCCAGCTCTCATGGATATATATATTGCCCCCCAGCTCTCATGGGTATATATAGGGCCCCCCATCTCTCATGGGTATATATAGGGCCCCCAGCTCATGGGTATATAGGCCCCCAGCTCATGGGTATATAGGGCCCCAGCTCATGGGTATATAGGCCCCCAGCTCATGGGTATATAGGCCCCCAGATCACGGGTATATAGGCCCCCATCTCATGGGTATACAGGGCCCCAGCTCATGGGTATATAGGCCTCCAGCTCATGGGTATATAGGCCCCCAGCTCATGGGTATACAGGGCCCCAGCTCATGGGTATACAGGCCCCCAGCTCATGGGTACATAGGGCCCCAGCTCAAGGGTATATAGGGCCCCCAGCTCATGGGTATATAGGGCCCCAGCTCATGGGTATATAGGCCCCCAGCTCATGGGTATATAGGCCCCCAGATCATGGGTATATAGGCCCCCAGCTCATGGGTATATAGGGCCCCAGCTCATGGGTATATAGGGCCCCCAGCTCATGGGTATATACGGCCCCCAGCTCATGGGTATATAGGGCCCCCAGCTCATGGGTATATACGGCCCCCAGCTCTCATGGGTATATACGGCCCCCAGCTCTCATGGGTATATACGGCCCCCAGCTCTCACCTCTGCTGGCCCCAGGGCAGGCTCCACCAGCGTTCTGTTGTTCTCCGAGGCGAGCGGCCGCTGGAAGCATGCGTCTTGGCCGCTCGCCAGAAACCACCTGATCAGCGCAGAGGTCTCGCGAGAGGATCTCGTGCGCTGGTCAGGTGGTTCCTATCCCACGTGAGCGGCCAAGCTGCATGTCAGTGGCCGCTCGCAGGGAGAGGGACGGCCAGCGCGCGGCTCCCAGATTCCGGCGCTGATTGCCGGAATCTGGCAGGCGGCGCCGGGCCCCCCTCCAGTGGCGGAATACCAGGGCCCGGTCGCAACTGCGACCGCTGCGACCCTGGTACTTCCGCCACTGGGGAATCCTTAGGATCCCCTTATCTCTACATGGCAGCTAGAGGGTTAACTGGCCCACTGACATCCTCACACATATGGTGAGGTTGTCAGTGGGTGGGGGGGACCTGGAGGCTTGGCTGACATCCAAGATGTCAGCCCCCCTCCAGGTTCGAATCGCGTTTTGGAAAATAAAAATCATCTCCCTAGCTTCAATGGTTGGGGAGATAGAGAGCTCTGAAGGAGCCCCCCCTCCCCTCCATTGATTTCAATGGGGGCGCCTGCTGACGACGTCACCACGCAACACGAATGTATGGAATGTAACATACAAAACCAGCGGAGAGCACCAAATTAAGTACATAGCGCTGCAAAAACAGTGGCCTTCACTAACTGTTGTAAGTTGAATATCTCTCTCTGCACTCTGCACAAAGAGTACAGGCGGGCGATGGGAGAGATTAGTGTACAGCACCCAGTGATTTCTGTCATTTACTTCACTCATTTCTTTGACTGAAATCACTGTGGTCTCTCTCACATGTCCTACCATATGGAGAAAGGTTGCTTTTCCGACCGAAATGCGTTGTCCTTCCTGAACAAAAGCTACCTTGAAACATCTGGTGTAGTTCCTCCCCTACTCCATGTTATTGTTGTGCCTTTTCCCACTGGGTCCAAGAGCCCCTGAGTAGTAGTATTGATTTTTTGTGAATCCCTTTGAGTTTAGCTACCTCTCTTTGTATCACTAGTGCATGGAATGCCATATTGAAGAGGCAGATTCAACCGGCACTGGACATTGCGATCTTCGTGCAATAAAGATGTATGGGAATCTTGACCTGACCCAGGCCTGAACTTGCCTTTTGGATCTGTCTTTACTTATCCCTCCTCATTATTTTTCCACCTTTGCTATCCCCATGCTCTGTGTATCGCCTCATTGCCATCTGCAGGTGAGCTTCAGTCAATCAATCTTAAAGGAACAGAGAAACAGAGCTACAATATATGCTGAGAGCACATCAATATCTTATAGTTTAAGCTACATGAAGAGAAATTGAATTGACACTTGGGAGTCAAGAAATAGTCTATACCTACTTGTGGCACCACTGACACTTCATTAGTATCTAGGAACGACATTGATTATTCATCTTCATTTGGATTAATAATGAAAGGAAATAATAATAATACAATTAATTTGTGGTAAAAGCTGAACTCTATTCAATCTACAGTATGTTGCTACATAACGATATATTGTAAACATCAGCCTGTAGAGAGGAGTAAAAAACAGAATTAATTAACACTAATTTAAAAGATCCACAAACACATATGGTAAGATACACAATGTCAGTGGCATGATTGTGTATTAAAGGTAGAACTATATTGGTCCTACTCTTGTCCCTTTAACAGATTTAAAATATAATAGAGAAAAATAGTACTAACTTTAAAACTATACAAAGAATCAAACCCCATTTTCTTTTCTGACAGTCAGCAAAACCTTGCTCATCGACTGCATATATTTCTTTGAGTACTTTATAAGGGAGAATAGTAACGATTTCAGTGGAATAGATGTGTACAACCTTCCACGGAGGAAATGGATTTATATCTATTTTCTCTTAAAGGTAGTTTTCCAGTAATCTTCACAGTTCACTTCATGGTCAAGAGCAATAATGAAGATATTCTAGGAAAGTTACATGACAGGGAGTATTCGGAAGAGTAGGGTTGTCGTGTGCTTAAATGCTTTTTTATAAAAAGAAAATATGAGAAAAGCATAGCCTTAGAAAGCTAAATTACTGTTAGTGCAGACATGCAGTATATGCTCCACTTATGCCTTCACTTTCAAAAATCAAAGTAGGCAGCACAAATGGAACAGAATAAGTGTCTATCGTTGACTATTAAATAAAAAGCTTATAACTTGTCAGTGCAGTGTTATCGTCATATATTAACAAGTTGATGTTACTGTAAACATGGAAAGTTGAAAGTTGGGTTGTGTTTAAAATGTTCCTATGTAGCATAGTCAGGTCTTAATTTTGTTGCCATAATTAACCTCTTCACTACCGAGATTGCAATATCACGGGCTTGAAAGGCACCATACGTGCCACAATATCGAGATATCACGATCTGGTGATCTGCAGCCCAAAAGCAAACGGAATTTATTTGCAGCAACCAAATTTCGTTTGCTTTTAGGCTGCAGAAGCTGCCCCCAAAGTTTTAGCCCTGTGGGCATAATGCACATAGAGCTAAAACTGTGTGAAATCGTCTGATGATGCCCTTACATCTAGCTTTCAGCAACCGATGCCAGGAAAAAAAGAAGAAAAGAGACCAGCAGCTCAAAGGGCTGTAACTCAATTTGGCAGCAAATGGCACCATCTACTGGCCAAAATAGGTTATTTACAGTAGGAAATAAAATGGGTATAAACTCAAATATTTCTTAATGTATAATTTATTTAACCACTTCGCTGCGGAGGACGTGCTCAGCGCGTCCTGCCGCAGGAAGGGTTGGCTGCAGAAGACACGCTGAGCGCGTCCTCCCGAAGCAGCCTGCGATCGGCCGGATTCCGGCCGATCGCTGTGCCCCCCGGTGCGGGCTGACATCTTGGATGTCAGCCCGTCAATCCGGGACCGCCGCGGGCACAATAGATGTCATTGCGGCGGTGCGATGACATCTATTTCAGGCGCCCCCCCATGTGTGCGGAGGAGGCGCCTGAAAGGGAGGGGGGCGGTCCTTCGGACCTCTCTCCCTCCCGATCGCCGGGGAGCAGGGAGTTAATACAGGCACCGCTTGGAAGGGCACAGCCTGCCCTTCCAAACGGTGGCTGTCATTAACCCCTGGGGAGCCGGATCACGAATCGGCGCTGAAAAGCGCCGGTTCGTGATCCTTTCCCGGAGCCTCCGGGAACTCCCCCTGAGGACTGGCGTCATCGTCCATAGCACGATGACGCCAGTCCTGGAGTTAACCCCTAGCTGCCACCAATGGTGGAGATAGGGGTTCCAATGAACCCCCTATCGCCCGATCCCTGGCAGCTAGGGGTTAAAGCTTGGTACTGCTGGATCGGCCAGAGCATGGCCATTCCAACGATACCAAACATGACTATGAAAAAGTTTTTTTAAATTTTTTTTTTAAAAATTAAAGAAATTTTAATAAAAAAATTATAAAAAAAAAAAAAAAGATTTTTTTCATTTTTTTGGTTTGTTAATGCAGCAATATTGTTCCCATTTCAATTATAATGTGAACAATGATGCTGCACTAATGATTATTGTATGCGGTGCGTTTGTTAAAAATCGCGTAATTTTCCCCAAAAAAAAATGTAACGAGACCCCATTTCTTATTTTTTTAACAAGCGCACCCCATACAAAATATAACCGCAATTGCTCGCATGTTGAAATGTGAAAAAAAACACTTTACACGTTGTAAATTATTGAAAATTCATATTTTATTGCATTTTTTGTTATAATATACAGACAGGTCATGACGTATACATATAATAATGACATATTATGAATCTGCCGAGTCTGACGGAAAGAACGATATATAATATGTCTGGGTCATATACTAAAATAAGCCTTCAAAACACGTTTAAACATGATGAGCAAAACCGGTAAAAATGACCTCAGCAGAGAGGCGGGAAATGCCTCAGCAGCGAAAGGGTTAAAATTATTTTTCAAAAAAATCACTGGTTTCTGACAATGTTTTTTGGGAAAATCGCTCGATAGTGATGGGGATAAATAAGATTTTAAGAAACTTGTTTGCATATTTGGATTTAAGCACTAATATTGCAAAAAAAATAATTTTCAGCTTTATTTACAGTGCTTCAAGAGTGTGAGTTGAGAGATCCACATTGGTAGTATGCGAGTGATTACTGTAAGATGCTCTGCCAAAAATGGTCAAGGATTTTTATTTACTCAAGAGCAGGCAATTTTTTTGTGTGACTTGAAGAAAAGGGTTTTGTCTGCAACAAAAGGGTTCTTAGGCTTTTTTTACATTTAGAGCTATAAGGACTATATTCCAACCCTGGTGTAATCTTACCAGAGCTATTACAATCTATTGAGTTGCTACGTTTACAGGATCTCTGGTTAAGTTTACATTAGGGTTGGAATACGGCTCTAGGTTTAGAATTCTCAGTAAGAAAGGTTTTTCCTCCTGGTTTGGTGGACAGCATCAGATGGTGCTACCAACAGTCAATTTCCTTGCTCAGATTGAGTGCAGAGCTGTCCTGTAGGATGGCTATCTCTTCAGAGGTGTCACTTTCCACTGCGGCATGCCGCACATAATTAAGTGACAGAGAAACTAACAAGCTATTACTCAATTATTTCTTTGATTTGTTTTAGTAAAAAAATGCTAACACATATATTTGGAGTAATTATCTGTCACATGACAGTAGGTATGACAGGTGAATTCTAAAAAAAAAAGCATTACCATTTTCTGTAAATATAGAATATTCAGGGAAAATTTGGTTTTAAAGAACTGCCTGTTGGTTAAAGGAGAAACCGAGTTGCCTTTATGGCTTCACAGTTTTTTCTTTATTTGTCTGCACAACAAGAAATTGTTTGCATCATCTTTTTGCCTTAAAATTGAGACATTAGTAACGTTGAACATGATTGATTTGAGGTTTTTTTTCTGCAACATTATTTAACTATTACTCATGTATATTTATGTCTATGCTTTATCTGTTATTCATGTTAAGATCAGAATTTAAAAAGAAGGAATGTCTATTGAAATAATTATTTGATAATTGATTTCCATATGTACACCGTGATGAAGGACAAATAACACTTGGCATGATTTTCAGTGTGATCAATGGTTCCTTTATTATGAATGTTATTTTATGACAATGATTAAAACCTTGATTTTTTTCCCTTATATCTTTTAATTAAAAGCATAATAAAAGAACCTTGTCGGGATACTGATAATTAATCCTGAAAGAGTAGGTTCGTACATTCTCCTTTTCTCGAGTGGCTTAATTGACTGCAACACAATCAAGCTTTTATTCTCCCAGCATTTCATTTCTGATATTGGCTCTGAGTACCTGTAGATAGCATGCAGATACATATTATGCAATTCTAAATTGATATAACCCTGAGTAGCAATATTTGTCTTAAAAAAGCATCTACTTCCTTGACAGTGTGTCAGGCCCTGGAGGCCCTGACCCCCAGACGCCCCCTTTTTGTGTATTATCCTGCATGTCCCCTGCAGGTTCCAAGACTTTTCTATGAACAATACACCTTCCTGAATTCTAGCGTTCTGGCCCTGGATCCACACCTGCCCTTCATCCTCCCTGATTAGCCCTGCATATAAGGGAGTCCTGCCCTCAACCCTGGACTTCCACATTGAAGTTGAATTCGTTGACTGCAATACCTGTTTGTCAAGAAGTATCAGGGAGCTTTGTCAATCTCCTGACTTCTCTGCCAAAGACTCCAAGGACCCTCTGTTATATCACCTGGACTTTCATCGCTTCAATATACCGGTACCCTCCCATCCTGCTCCCCTTCTGCCCTCATCTAGGACCCCCCCGTGTACCAGACCCCTTGCTGAACCCTGACTACTCTATTGTCTAAACCTTGCCTGATCCTACGTTCTCGTGTTTGTTTCACAATAAACACCCTTGTTATCTTGAATCTGCCTATATCACTGCATATTGGGCTCACAACCCCATCCTGCTACACCAACCGCAGTCAACCCCTGACACCGTGTCTACTTTGTCAATGGAAACCAAACTTAATCACATTGGCTGTCATCACTGAGAATTTACTCTGCATTTCTGCAATCTAAAGAATGCTTGACATACTAACTTGTGTGTAAATAAATTTTGGAATTAGAAATACGGTTTCTCGCCAGTATATTTTAAAGTATATACAGTATGATACAGCTAATGCACAATATCATTGGCGTCATAAGCAATAAACCTTCATCATTTCAGTCCAGTAAATACTTTTCATACAAGGACATTTGCTCTGTTGAAGAGTTTTATCAATAATAAATTGCTGCACAGTAAGAAAAGATCTGTTTATGGTAAATAAATACTTGAATTCTCATTTTAATTAAAAAAATAAAACTCTGTTTTTCATCACAGAAAATATTTTAAAATAAACATCTTTTTGGAACAAATTGAAAGTTGTTAAAAAAAAATAGCAAATAGCAAAGCTGACTGATATTATTTTATTTATTTTTTAAATGGGACAATTAACCTCTATGCCTTTTAATAAAAGTTAGGTTATCAGAGCTCTAATAACCTGACATTTACACATATCGTTTTAAGTTAGCTTTGAATGCTCTATTGATTTAGTTATTTTATAATGTTATTAACCCCTTCACTACCAAGTGATTTTCCAGAAAAAAAACCATTGTCAGGAACCAGTGTTGTTTAGAAAAATCATTTTAATTAATTATATAGTAATAAATATTTGGGAATGTTCCTAGTGTATTTCTTATTGTAAATGGCACCATCTACTGGCCAAATGGAGTCACAGCAGTTTGATTTGCAGCTTGTGGTTCCCTGCATTCGCTGCTGAAAGCCTGATATATCAGGGCATTCTTCAGCCAAATTTAAACAGGTTTAGCACCTTGCGCATTATACCCACAGGGCTAAAACGTTGGAATCACCTTATGCAGCTCAAAAGAAAATAAAATTTGTTTGCAGCAAATAAATTTCATTTGCTTTTGACCTTCAGAGCTACAGATCAACATAGCTTGATATCAAGACCTGATGGTTCCTTTGAAGTCCTGAGTTATCTTGATCTCGGCAGTGAAGGGGGTTAATTTTTTTTTGAAATTATTGTTGTGGTTATACTTTACGTAGGAAATAAAGATTGTATAAATTGAAAAAAACCTGTGGTCACTATATACTTAGGGCACTATTGTCTTCGTCACGCTAAAATGGGGACACTAACAGGGAAAACCTGCACCTGCAGGTTTCCCTGTAGCATCTACATTTTAGCGTTATATTCTGTGGCAGGCTCTACTTCAACACCTTGCCCTGGACCGATGCGTTACCCTCAGGGATACTCTCGGTAGCATTTCCGTGCTTCCGGACTTCTGGAGTCCCTAGGACTCCATGGAGGGTTGCGCTTCCGGTCCACTAGCCCTGCATGATCTCGATAAAAGTTCAGTGCTTTGTGAATAACCCCTTTAGCGTGTGAACTGTTTGAGTGTTAGTCATGGTATCTGCCAAATTATTTTATGTCCACAAGTCAAAAATAATCAGCAGTGTATACCTGGTTACATCTCCAATCACAAACCCAGGACATACTTAAAAACGAGATACATCTCAACGTATCCTTCCTGGTAAAATCCTTTGCAAATAAATAGATAAATAAACATTTCACAGGTTGGGTGTTCAATATCTTAACTGCATAACCACAAAGTCTCAAGAACTGACAATGACGTTCAGTTAAAATCTATGTCATATGGCACCTGAAATTTATTGTATAGTTGTGATTAGTTGTGATTTATTGTACACTTGTGTCCGAAGCCTGTGCATGTGTCTGAAGATCCATGGACTCCCTTTGACTCATGTCACAGAAGGGATAAATTGAAAAGTTGCCATATGTTGAGTAATTTGCAAAGCAGGATATGAGAAAAAGCATATTGCCAAACCTATATACCCTTACTTGAGACTGAGACAAACTCAATTTCTTTGGCGGAAAAAAAAATTGGCTTTCCTGTATTTATTGCTTTCCAAGGAAATGGAACATCATGAAACAAAACATATATAAATATCAGCTTATATTGCCATATATACATATATAATGTTTCGTCTAATAAGGCAATTTAGATTGATGCACACCAATTTGCACAAATAAACAGACTTTTGTTAACATTCCCCCATTATTATGAGATTGTAGAAACTAGCATCTTTGTCATAAATAGGAAATATGTAAAAACAGCATGGAGGGGAATGGAGAGGTTAATCATTAACTCCTCCTGACCCTGCACCCCCTCCAATTTTAACACTAGAGCTTGGTTTAAACCAGCCATTATTTCAGTGCAGATGCGCTTATTGGTGTCGGATGTGACATGCTGCCAGCTTACTGTAAAGCCACAGCTGTCTTGTGACCATCTCCAGTGAGCGCCCAACCAATCCAGTGTATCTCAATGCCAAACGCAGGGAGGACTATTGGTAGGACCTTAGAAAAGTCTTTAGAGTCCTGATCCTCTGCGTCAGTACTTGCTGATCTCAGCTTCTGGGTGGCGCTAATTCAGCTCTTTGAGACTTGTCCCCAGTGAAGTGGCCACAGGGCATAGAGTGTTTAAGAATTATCACTCACTTGATTAGTTTCAACATGATGCACATAGTTAAAAACTGTGAGAATGGAACACCAACATGACGGACCATTTGTTGAAGAGACTCTAATGGAATTTTCCACTATCCCAAAGGAGACCTTTATTATTGAAGAACAGACTCCAACACTGGGTCATCTTTTCCATTCAACTTGAATATTTTCAATTTTGTGTACCGTGTATCTTTGTAAATTTACAAATCACCCACTACCCTTTCAGAAAAGGTGGCGACAGAATTAATGTTAAACTGTCCAGCAGATTTCCCTTTATTATATTATTGTGATAATGAAGCAGAGCAATAGTCTGTAGAAAAAAAATCTCATTAAGTATTTTACTGATCTTGTGTTGCAGAGGGACCAGAAAACATGTCCACGACCTGTGGCGATATGAAAACAAGTGCAGATCTACTGTCCCAGGTTTGACAATGCATGTAATTAATTATAAAGAATCGTTACTGGAACCAATTAAAGTTATATACAATTGTGAATAGGGATTACTTGTCAAAGGGAAAAATGACATTATGTAGTACTTCACAGAAACGGGATGTATATGAAAGAAAATGAACCTCCCCCATATATTTTGTGAAATGAAGTGCACTATTAGAATAAAGATAATGGGATCAGTACACTTAAAGCTCTGAAGAAATTTAAGGTCATCAATTCATAATTGTGTCATCGCTGGGGTGCAACTAGCAATAATCCTTTGAATAGATATCGGGCAGAAGAAGAGCTTGTGTGTACAATTACAGCAAACAGTAATGGGTTTATTCACTAACCACTGATCTTTCATTAAAAATGGTGGTTCAAAAAACTTTTGTCGCTCTTTGGTGAAGGAAGTATGGCGAATTTTCAATTTAGGGAACTGCTATGCTACCAACACTTTCCTCTATTATTAAATCACTACTAATATAGTAGTTAAGTGTAACTCGAATAAAAGGGAGAAGAGAAATAATATATAAAGTATGATAATAATCTCTGGAGAATCATTACTTAACCCTCATCAATCAACTCAACTCACATCCACCCGGAAAACCAGATGGACAGCAATTTCTACCAGTGATAGTAAACCATAACCTTTATTTGAATGCAACAACTGATAAAAATCATTAACAACAAATAACGTGATCATGATCATGACTCACAAAAAACAAGCTGCCTCACATACTAAAAACAATCAATCCTGCAATATATTTCACTGCAACACTACTTATAATAATACTTGGATTATACGTATTTATGTATATATATATATATATATATTCAAAATTTGTAATTGCAATATATCCACACAACCGTATCAATGTGGAAGCCGGAAAGGAAAAATAAAGAAAAAAGGAGGGACAAAAAAGTATATATGTATGTATAATGGATTAACGTCACCATCCAAATGGATATGCTCATGAGACGTACAGGGTTACAAATACAGCAAGCACCACAGGGCCGTCGTAGTGCAGGGAAAAGCCACCGAAAACCTGCCGAACACTCACCGCAAAACCCAGGCGAATGCACACCGAAGTGCAGGAGGGGTGGGGTCGCGCCTATTCCCCGAAGGGTTGGCTGCAACCACCAAATGCATCCAGCCCAACAACATGTGTTTCTGGGGGAGCATAAATAAAGGCCCACCAGTCTACCTCATGTTTGACAAGCAGCATGAGCAGGTATGGTTTGCTATGTAGCAGCCTGTGGTTTCATTTTGGTTAGGACTCCCCCTTTTAGAGGTGCCGTGACGTTGGCGGGCGAGTCTAGTCTTATAATGGCCATTGATAAGAAACCAAACCTCTAATTGTGTTTAGTTTCACACGGTATAATTGGAGTAAGCGCAGATGGCATTTTTTTCTTTGGAGTGCACACCGAAACCCGCAAAAACATCTGGATTAAGGCTAGGGTCAGACGAACGCATTTTTCGCGTTGTCCGTGAAAAAGTGCGTTCGAACGAATGGACGTTTTTTCACGGAATACGCAATAGCGGTCATACGATGCGCATTTTCGTCCATGATTTTGTACGGATCATCAATAAAACCCTTTTTGTGTCTGGACGTTATGTTGGCCGGACATTAGCAAAGTCTGACATCTCCTAACCACGCACACACGGCGCTAGCGGACGCAGCGCACTCTGTACGTCAGTACTAGCGGTTTGACGTTCTCTAAAAAATGCGTCCGTTTGCCACCTGCGTTGCGCAGCCGGACTTTCGTGCGGCCGTTCTTCGTATGCTGCCCAGCATTGGATGTCATTTGCTGCTAGCACGGCCGTGATTTAGTGCGGATAAACGCACGTTAATACTGCGTTAGTCTGACCTTAGCCTAACCCAGCCGTAGATGCCGGAGAAATCCAAGCAGGAGCCGATCACAGTGCAGAGCAGTAGCTGGAAAAACCCGACACCGCAGACAAATGGAGTGAAACAAAAAACGCTTGATTGTTTGAAAAGTGAAACGCTGTTTCCAAACAAACTATTGAGCGAAAATGTCTGAAATTTACATATGAGGTCAATGAATGATAATAAAAAGGGCTGTTACTGAAAAAAGAAAAAATGTTTAAGAAAAAAAAGGGGAACTTTTTTTGCAAAAAAATCCCGAAAAATGCTTAAAAGATCCTAAAAAATCTATAAATAAAGAGACTCTTTACTGCAGAATATTATAATAAACGGTTTATTAGATATTGAATTACAACTGGAATATTTTTAACATTGAAGCCTATGGGATTCGTCTGAATAAACGTGTTGAATGAAGCCACAGAATGGCAGGGCATTTCGGCAACTTTTCACTGCTGGTTTTTGTTCTCAGAGTAGACAAAGCTATGGGGATTTCACTGCCCTCGAACAGGCACCGAACGGGTACCGTATGTGCAGTATCTCTGGATAGCCGAATGGCCAAGAAAGGTAACCGAATGCTGATTTTCAGCGTTCGGTTACCTTTTGGCAGCCATTCGGATCTCTTTGAATAACCCTTTACATATTCAACAGCATACCCCAATGTATTTGTCATAGGCTTATATCACTGATCCAAGTTATCATATGGAAGTATCTTAAGCTGCTAAGTGCTGAAGTGCTAAGTCCAAAACACTACTCAACAAAAGAAAACTTTTTATATGTTTCCTGAATGAAACTAGTTAAACTTTACTAATTTTGGGTTGAAATAAACAAATCGGATAATAGTTTTTTTTTATTACCTCTAGTGTCGGAGATACACAACTTATTCCTCTAGATATAATAGAGAAAGCACTCTCTCTCGTCTTCCGCACACAGCCCCATGATGTTCCCCACACCTTGTCCTCGGCCAAGGGGTTAAAATCACTGATGTATAGTCACTGGAGTTGCAAACAGCAGTGAAACAATGGTAAATGGTGAATAGCTACAGTTTATACTTAATCAGAATATTTAAATCAGAATTTACGATGGAAAATCTGTGTATTGTGAATTTTTGAAACAGAACATTTGTCCATGTACACACGTACACACCTTATAGGGAACAATGGTTGGAATACAAAATAAATACAGAAAGTATGGCCAGACAGCAAGACAAGTCAAGGGTTGGAGAAATCACAATAATGAGTTGAAAAGCTGAGGTCAGGGGACTGGAGAGGAATGTGAGGAGCACATTAATTAATATGCACATGATACAAACACGTGAGTGACGTCCACGTACAAAGGAAGGGAAAACCTTATATACCTTTGTGTGGAATCCTGATGACTCAGCTGCCAGGAGGGTATAATGTCCAAGTATGCCTATTGGCAGGAGACTGAAAATTATGTAAGACACGTACGGCATTGCTAGAATGACACATGCAGTTCATGTCACTAGAATGGCATGTCGGCTGTAGTGCATTGCTAGAATGATGTATGGATAGCTTTGTTTTGCTAGAATGATGCATACATGGCAAAACATTATTAGAACACTTTGTTATGTCAACAAAGCTTATAGATCAATGCCCTTTATTGGAATGTCCCTATAACACCTCCTATAATTCATTACACCCTACCATTGTCACAGTTTTACTGCCAGTATCTGTCACTATTAATGTGTGTCTCTCTGGTGTCTCTCAGTATCTGCTTGTGTATAAGCATGTCTTTGTGTAAATATGACAGACACAATATTATAATAAATAATAAATGCAAAGTCAATTCAGTTAATAATATCTATGGTAATTTGACCATGACTGTAGCTGGTCATTTGCAGGTTCCTATTATTAGTGCATGTGAGTTTTTGGGGCCTAACAGAATGGATGATGGTTTATAAACCATTGACGTATGGGATAAACACACACATAATCCTTTTTTTAGAATTTCTAACAAAAAGCATCCCTGGAATGTCTTTCAAATGTTGGCAAATATGGTCTGTACGAGAAGCATCTGCCTGTGCTTGATCTCTCTAGTCACTTCCCAATATTGTGAAGAAAAAAGAGAATGGTTTGCATGTCTCTTGCCTTAGTGATGCCATGTTCTGCAATTACCAATATCAATAAAATAAAATGTAATAAACTCACAAAAGCACAGTGTGCTCTATAAGCTGTATACATCACATAGCTTGTTGGTTCTGTTTGTTTTAGATTTAAATTAGATTATTATGGCCCAGTGCACAACAGTAATGGTAATGCATTTTGCATATTGTCCTCCAAGTTCATTACTGATCTTTTGCACTTCTTCTGAACAATGGAAGATACTGCAGACAGATTACTGTGAGAAAAGTCACTTTGACCTTGAAGTCCATGGACCTAGAGATGCATTTGGAATATGTAATTCTAGGTGCGGGGTGTTTGTGTTGTCTGTGTTATGTATGAATACTGTTATTGTTATTATCATTTCTGTCTATGCATATCTGTTACTATCTGCTAATAGGATTACTCTGTGGGTCACTGTAGCTCTTTCCAAATCCCCCTATCTAGATTATGATTACGTCTGATGATGGTTGGAGTGGTCTGTGTTGACCTATTTTATTTGGCAAACACTGCCCTATTATCAGATACTTTAAATCTGAATTCACGGTTTATCCCTTACAATCCACTATTGTTCCGTTTGTTGGAATGTCCAGAGTTATTGGTGTCCAGAGTTGTTGGTGTCCAGAGTTAGTTCCATTATCTGTCCCTGGTCTAATGATGTCCCAGACACCAAGACACTGGGAAGGAATTTCTGATGAAGTGCAGTAATATGCCAGGTAATTTCCTGATGAAATGCAGTAAGACACTAGGATGTCATTTTCCATTGGCCTCCAGACCCCACCGGCACTGTATATATTATTCATTTATTCAGTTCCAGTCTGTCTGACTGTTCTAACCTCATGATCTGCGCGGTGACTCATTTCTGGGGAATGCTGTCACTGCTCTTTCGGGGGAAACCTGGCCTTATGCTTAGGCTGGAGAAAGGCATGGAAGACTGCTGGTGGTAGAACAGGGGTGTCATGTTCACCCTCGACAACCGTGGTGTGGATCCCACTTGACAGACCTCTAAGCCCTCCGAACCTTGAGTGGTCGGGACCGCTAACCCTATCACTCCCAGCCAGGGAAAACAAACACACCAGCAATTGCTCTGAGGCTGCTCTACACAAACCAAACATACAGGCTATATCAGGAAGAATCGTCAGCAACAGTCAAGGTCCTCATATAATCCGGGTCAGTAAATCAGAGAAAGAATCAAAGAATCAGTGACTCGCAAACGAATGCACTCAGCGATGCGGGAACAGACTCCACGTCAAGGCAACGACTCTTTACTTAAAGGCTGGCGGCTCCGCGCCTTCATGCCGCGCCCTGCCCCCGACCAGCCGCAGGAATGCCAGGGACTGCCGGAGCTCCTGGCACTCGGGCCAGCTAACGGTGCCGTGCGCCCAGGACCCCCTTGAGACCCCACAGGCTCCCCAGATTTGACAAGGGGTCTGGCAAGGGAACGGCATTAACAGATGTGACCCGTTCAGGGAATGGAGATCTGTTACAATTACAATGCCTACTAATGAGAATATAGGCTAGGAAATTCTTCTATTAATTAATATTATTCTATAAACATTTTACACGGGAACAGCATTAGTATGGTTAAAAAGAGAAGGGGGACCAATATAGCAGGGTATGAACACTATTAGAATCAGTATTTTATTGGAATTTAATTTTACATAGTAGCTTACAAGCTTGCCTTATTATCCATTCCCAGGAGATATTTGGAAATGAGGAGCTAATGTTTTTTTATTATTTAAAGCATAATATGCATATTTATGGATATTTGCACATGCATATACTGATATATTCTAAATTGGCTGCCTAAGTCTAATGAATTGTCACTATTTGCATGCAATTATTTAACTGAGCTAAAAATCCTGTCAGTTTCCTTGAATATTTAGCATAATTAATACCATCTACATATTGTATGTATGACTGCATGACCTCTATAACCTTACCTGAAACCAGAGAGGCAGATGGCTTATTTCATTATTGGCATGAATGTCCTCAAACTTTCAGCTAGTGTTAACAGTATGAAGAAAAAAAAAAGGATATGAGAGCCCTGAAAACCGGCAATGGCCTAAGTGCTCTACCCTTTGTTATGTACAGTTGTGTTCAAAATTATTCAACCCCCTCTGAAATTGAGTGTTTTGGCCAGTTTGACATTGATTTTGATCATTCAGTCATCTTGCTTACAATTAAATCAAAGAGGCACGTGTAGGTCAGACAAATATAACATAACATTTATAATGAAATAACCACAAATGTCTTTTCTGTGCTCACATCATTATCAGTTTTATTCAACCCCCAAGTGACATTCAATCTTAGTACTTAGTACAACATCCTTTTACAGTTATAACAGCTTTTAAACATGAAGCATAGCTTGACACAAGTGTCTTGCAGCGATCTACGGGTATCTTCGCCCATTCGTCATGGGCAAAAGCCTCCAGTTCAGTCACATTCTTAGGCTTGCGCACTGCAACTGCTTTCTTTAAGTCCCACCAGAGGTTCTCAATCGGATTTAAGTCAGGTGACTGTGATGGCCACTCCAAAATGTTCCAGTCTTTAATCTGCAACCATGCTTTAGTGGACTTGGAGGTATGCTTGGGATCATTGTCCTGTTGAAAGGTCCAACGTCTCCCAAGCCTCAGGTTTGTGACGGACTGCATCACATTGTCATCCAATATCTCCTGGTACTGAAGAGAATTCATGGTACCTTGCACACGCTGAAGCTTCCCTGTACCTGCAGAAGCAAAACAGCCCCAAAGCATGATTGACCCCCCGCCATGCTTCACAGTAGGCAAGGTGTTCTTTTCTTCATAGGCCTTGTTCTTCCTCCTCCAAACATAGCGTTGATCCATGGGCCCAAACAGTTCTAATTTTGTTTCATCAGTCCACAGAACACTATCCCAAAACTTCTGTGGTTTGTCCACATGACTTTTGGCATACTGCAGTCGACTCTTCTTATTCTTTGGAGACAGCAAGGGGGTGCGCCTGGGAGTTCTGGCATGGAGGCCTTCATTACGCAGTGTGCGCAGTATTGTCTGAGCTGACTCTTCAGTACCCACATCTGACAAATCTTTTCTCAGTTCCTCAGCAGTCACACGAGGACTTTTCTCCACTCTACGCTTCAGGTAGCGCACAGCAGTCAAAGTCAGCATCTTCTTTCTGCCACGACCAGGTAGCGTTTCAACAGTGCCCTTTGCCTTGAATTTGCGAATGATGCTTCCTATGGTCTCTCTTGGTATGTTTAACATCTTTGCAATCTTCTTATAGCCATTGCCCTTCCTGTGAAGAGTAATCACCTCTTCTCTTGTCTTCCTGGACCATTCTCTTGACTTCACCATGTTTGTAACCACACCAGTAAATGTCTAGAAGGAGCTGAGTATCATAGTCATTTTAAAGCTGCCTAATTGGTGCTTATTATGCTTTATTGCTGCTCCGTGACATCCACAGGTGTTTTCAATACCTGATTGAAAACACTTGAATGAACCTCTGTTCTTCAGAGTGGTAGTCTTTAAGGGGTTGAATAATTGTGTCAATGAAGAATTCACAAAAGAAACATTTACTACTGTATTACAAAACCAATTGATGTCATTTTAGTTGCATATGGTTCTTTAAAAAGTCCTTGTAGGATTTCATTCTGAAAACAATTACAAATGTACACTAAATTCCCTAAAACCCTTTACAGCATTGGGGGTTGAATAATTTTGAACACAACTGTATATGCCAGGGGTCGATTTGAGCTAGAGTCAGTGGGAATGCAGTTCCTTCACTCATTTCTCAGAGTAAACAGAGTTCCCTTTTGGCCCACACATGGAGACACATGGAAACATTGATAGCAAAGCATGTTTAGTAATGGGTTGTGTGACATGTCAACGGTTAATTGGGGAGCAGAAATCTATGAAAGTTCTTGCACTTATTTCTTTAGGATTAGACCCTTGGAGTTATGACCTTAGCGCTCTGACCCCCTGGCAGCCCCTTTCCTGCCCTGCACATGCATGATTGTTTACCTAGGTTATTCCGCTGCCCAGTGCCGGATTTATAACCAGGCTCAGTAGGCATGTGCCTACAAGTGCCTGCCTTGCTCTGTAAAACTTTTTTTTTTTTTTACAATTTACAATCATGTAGGCCACTGTATCTCTGGAGCCCTAAGGGCTAGAGGGACATATGAGGAATCATTGGAAAGGTCAGATTGCAGCTATATGATAAATATAGCCATGTTAGACTTATGTAAAAATAAAATGTTTGTCTTGTATTTTCTTCTAATGCAGCCCTATTATTCAGTTTACAATTATAAAGTGAACAGTGACGCTGCGCTAACTCACCTTCTCATTTCCCACACTGCCAGCATGTGTGGAGCTGATAAAGCAACACATTATTTCATCGACAACCTAGACCGTGGCGCTGCACTGAGGAGAGCCTGGGGGACTTTGGAACCTGCATTTCTGAAAAGTACAACGCATAAGGTTAAGTGAGGTGTCATTGGGAAGGTCAGAGCCTGGTCTTTAAAATGATTCCAAACGTGACCATGTAATGTGTAAAATAAAAAAATTTGAAAGTAGTAGATTCAAAATTATATTTTTTGTCTGTTGTACGGCAGAGGCAATATATGCTTTTACATATAAGACAAACAATGCCGCTGCACTAACTCAAGGCAACAGATTCTGCCCCTTGATTTGAGCGCAAAGAGAAACTGTTTTTACAGTTTTTAATTCTTTAAATTTTTTTTAGTTTGCCCCAAAACAAAAATGTAAAAAGTCATTTTGGCATGTTTCTTTTTTGTCGGGGGGGGGGGGGGCGCTCCGCATTTCTGTGCCTACAGGCTCCTGAGATGCAAATTCGGCCCTGCCTCTGCCTTATGTTCTTATATAGGTTCCTGAACACCCAGTCTGGATGTCCTGCTCATGAATCATGATATGGTGTCTCAGGTGTATTCCACCCCACCTAATGAGGCCTCCTCAAAAGGAAGATATGCCCTCTCATCAGGGCTTCACCAATGAAGTTCTGGCTGTGCAGTTATCCAGACTTGCCTCCTGCAGCTCCCGGATCTCCAGCCTCTAAAGACCCCTGTGCTCCCAACTTATCTGCAAATCCTATCCTATTGAGAATCCTATCGAGAACCCCACCAAGCTACCTTGCTTCTGGATTTCCTGTGTTTCGGACCCCCTTGCTTTGGACCTAACTATTGTATTTGGAAAAGAAATTATAAAGGGTGCGGGCGCAAAAAAGTTAAAGTAAAGCTTGTGAAAGTATAAATAAATCTCAGTAATAGTGCAGCCTAATAAAATATAGGTAGTGCCAGAAAAATGACCAAAACTAGCAACATAGAAAATATGCAACCAACTATGTAAAGTATCCGAAACGGTACGTAAATTCAATTAGTTGCTAGAAATAAATGCTAGTAACAAAATATTTCACATACAGTGAATAGGGATGAGCTGTTTGGTTCGATCTGTTCGGAGCTCGCATCGAACATCGGCTGTTCAGCTGTTCGCGAACTCCGAACATTTCCGCGTGTTTGGTTCGAGTTCGCCCACAATGCACCACAATGGACCACAATGCACTTTTCCACTGGCCTGAAGCTTGTAATTGGCTACAGCCTTGCACCTGACCACAGGTCAGGTGCAAGACTATGCCAATCACGGCTCAGAGTCCTGATTGGGCAAATTTTGCCCAATCATGGGCTCACAGAGCTAAGTCCCGCAGCACACTATATAAGGCTTCACACAGCCCCCAGCACGCATTTTTTGAGAGGAGATTGATCTGTTAGTGTGTCTTCTCAGTGCCAGCAGCTATTGGGGGGGTCTCACTTCTATGGGATATCTGGGAATTGTTGTAATCTGTGTGTTCTCACTGCCAGCAGCTATTTGGGGGGGTCTCACTTCTACAAGATATCTGGGAATTGTTGTAATCTGTGTGTTCTCACTGCCATCAGCTATTGGGGGGTCTCACTTCTACAAGATATCTGGGAATTGTTGTAATCTGTGTGTCCTCACTGCCAGCAGCTATTGGGGGGTCTCACTTCTACAAGATATCTGGGAATTGTAATCTGTGTCTTGTCACTGCCACCCATCAGGGTGTCTCACTGATCTATAGGAGGTTCCTGGGAATTGTAATCTGTGTCTTGTCACTGCCACCCATCAAGGTGTCTCACTGATTTATAGGAGGTACCTGGGAATTGTAATCTGTGTCTTCTCACTGCCAGCTATCAGGGGGTCCCACATACTTCTAGCAGATATCTGGGAATTGTAATTTGTGTCTTGTCACTGCCACCCATCAGGGGGTCTCACTGATTTATAGGAGGATCCTGGGAATTGTAATTTGTGTCTTGTCACTGCCACCCATCAGGGGGTCTCACTGATTTATAGGAGGGTCCTGGGAATTGTAATTTGTGTCTTGTCACTGCCACCCATCATGGGGTCTCACAGATTTATAGGAGGTTTCTGGGAATTTTAATCTGTGTCTTGTCACTGGCTGCCAGCTATCAGGGTGTCTCACTGAGTTATACCAGAGCTCTGGAAATCTTTAAACTAGATAACACAGTTGAATCAGAGTTCTGCATATCTCCAATTTTTATAACAGAGTTGAATCAGAGTTCTGTATATCTTTAATCTATATATCACTCACCATGTCAGAAAGACCAAAAAGGACAGGCAGACGCTCCCAGACACAGATAATAGGGCATGCAGCCTCTGTCTCGGGAGGCTGTGCCTCCGGTCGTCATGGACGTGGTGCATCCTCTGCAGGGGCACGCTTGTCCTTTCTAACTGGTGCTGGCCGTCTTAAGCAGCAGCAACATACAGAGGAGTTGGTGGATTGGCTAACCAGGCCATCCTCATCCTCCGAGTCCTCTGCCAGCCAGGCTTGTAGTGGTTTACAGTCCACCTCAGCTGCCAAAGCATCTAATGCAGCCTCCATATCCACAGCTACTCCTGCCATAGCCTCACTATCACACACGGAGGAGTCAGCTGAATTGTTTGACTACAATGACAGTAACATGCTGCTTGAGGATGCGCAGCAACTACAGTGCTCTGATTTAAACTCAGAGGTTGAGGAAGGGAGTATAATCAACCTAGAGGAAGGGGGTGCCAGTGACACACAAATAATTGGCACTCATGTTGCCCCAGCAGCTGCAGCATACTGCCAGGTTGGCTCCAGTGACGAGGAGATAGGGGATGATGACGATGATGAGGTCACTGACTCCACCTGGGTGCCTGATCGAACAGAGGAGTCAAGTGAGGAGGAGGAGGAGGCACAACAAACACGAGGCACAACATCCTCTATGACCAACCGTAGCCAGTCCAAGGCATCAGAAGTCACAGCTGCTCAGGTGCAGAGCACTGTTGTCTCAAAGCACATGTACAGGAAGTCTGCGGTCTGGAAGTTCTTTAATAAATGTGCAGCAGACCGCACCATTGCTATTTGTAATCTATGTCAGATGAGGATCAAGCATGGGAAAGACATCCCAAGCTTGGGTACCACGTGCTTGAGGCGGCATATGACCACCTGCCACGCATCCCATTGGCACAACACTTTGCATAGGTCCTCCTCCTCC
The DNA here is from genome assembly GCA_009667805.1 of Leptobrachium leishanense. Lineage (NCBI taxonomy): Eukaryota > Metazoa > Chordata > Amphibia > Anura > Megophryidae > Leptobrachium > Leptobrachium leishanense. Next base: position 251,942,093 of record CM019064.1, read on the forward strand.
TCATCTGTCTCTACTCCCACTATATGTCCTGCCATGTCATTGCCTACAACCTCCACTAACAGGGATGATGCTACAGTAATTGGTGTACCAGGTCCTTCCTCAGAATGTGACAGCATCCCATCAGCTGAAGATTTAAGCAGTCAGATTATGTTGCCCCAGCTGCTGCAGCGTAAGAAAAAATATAGTCCCAACCATCCCCAAGCATAGCGTCTAAATACCAGCTTAGCAAAATTACACGCATTTCAGCGGCTGCCTTTCCAGCTGGTGGACTCTGCTTCCTTCCGTGAATTTGCTAAATGTGCTGTACCACAGTGGCAGGTTCCAAAACGCCATTTATTTTCACAGAAGGCCATTCCAGCACTATACCAGCACGTGGAAGACAATGTTATGGCATCATTGGGAAAGGCAGTCAGCAGCAAGGTGCACTGCACATGACTTTAGACACGTGGTCCAGCAAGCATGGACAGGGCCGTTACATTTCTTTCACAGCACACTGGGTAACTCTGATTGCAGCTTGGAGGGATTCAGGACAGTGCTCTGTGCTGGAGCTTGTTCATCCACCACACCTCCAGAAAGCTGCTTGTATGAGGTCTGTCTGCTCCACCACCTCTTTGTCCTCCTCTTCCTCCTTCTCTGTCTCTGGCGAAGGGGCAGTTAAACCGATGCGTGGCAGGGGCTACGCAATGGTTCAAGCATTTAGGTCCCACCCTAAAAAAAACCTATGGGCATACATCCACGAGCTATGTGAGCTCCACAGAATGTGAGTACGATTCCATCTGTACACAAAATTGTGACCTTTGTTTGTGGACCTACACAAGGAATCTTTCCCTTTTTTTCCACTGCATAAACTTTGGACAGAAAATTTGCTGTAAGGTGGGGGTCACCTAAGAAATTGAAGATAATTTACCTGCATGCCTGGACCCACTTAGAGCCAGTGTTACGGCTCTACTCTTGTGAGTGGGATATACATCACATACAATTACAGTATATTGTATATATCAGTGTTGCACTATTATTGTCTCCTTTTATATATATATATATGCGAGAATCCAGGACTCTAGAGAGCAATACTTGCGCCAATCCAGGTTATTTTTTCTATTATTGTGTGTAATGGTATAGGGGAAACCACTATATCCTGAGATTGGCTATCTGGGCACCCTGGTGGTGGATGCATGTTGTGTGGCGCTGCACCATTCCTTGTTAATAAGTTGACGCATGTACCATGCCTAGCACATGTCCTAAATCTGGTGGTACAGCGTTTCCTAACCAGGTACCCAGGGCTGGCAGAGCTTCTCAGCCAGGCCAGAAAAGTCTGCAGCCACTTCAGATGGTCATTTCCAGCAAGTGTTCGCCTGGCAGAAATTCAAAGAGAATTCCACCTTCCCACAAACCGTCTGATCTGTGACATGCCCACCAGGTGGAACTCGACAATAGCAATGCTGCAGCGTCTGCACAAGCAGCAGAGGGCCATCAATGAGTACCTGTGTGAGTATGGCACAAGGACAGGTTCAGGTCAACTTGTTTTTTCCCCCTGCAGTGGCTGATGATCAAGGATGCATGCACTGTACTGTCACCATTTGAGGAGGCAAGGAGGATGGTGAGCAGGGACAGTGCATGCATCAGTGACACAATTCCTTTAGTGTTCCTGCTGGAGCGCACTCTGCAGGGAATTATAGATGTGGCACTAGAGGCAGAGCAGCAGGAGGAAGTGGAGGCCTTCCCTAGCTCTCAAGGGCCCAGTCTTTCTGCAGATAGCATTCCTGCGGGTCCTCAGATCAGACAGGAGGAGGATGAGGAGGTATATTTAAGTAGTGGGGCATTGAAGGTGGGGATTCCTCAAGGGAGGGTTTTATGTGCCCAGAAACCCAAGGACTAGTACGTGGCTGGGAGGAGGAAGTTCACAATGGGGTCATCCTCATCGACCAGGAAGACACGGAAGCTAATACCACCTCCAACCTTTGCTGCATGGGCTCCCTTATCCTGCAAAGCCTGCTAAAGGACCCCAGGATTCGTGCTATCAAAGAGAGGGATCATTACCGGTTGGCAAGCCTTCTTGATCCACGATACAAGGGTAAAGTTGCAGAGCTCATCCTGCCCGCACAGAGGGTGGACCGGATGAAACAACATGAGGACGCTCTAAAGCGACACTTGTGTAACACCTTTCCAGGTACTGGTAGGTTACCAAGTGGTAACACCAGTGCTTCTGAGGCTTCGGATGATCAGAGGAAGAGCGGTGAAGGCTGGGGCCACTTGACTGATGCCTTTTTTAATTTTTTTAGTCCACGATGCCCAGGGAAGTCAAATGTAGGCACCCATTGCCAGCGTCTTCACCATATGTTGCAGGACTACCTAGGGTCAAGGGCAGACCTGGATACCTTTACAGCAGATGATCCACTGGCTTACTGGGTGTTGAGATTGGATCACTGGCCAGAACTTAGCCAATATGCTATGCAGCTACTAGGTTGCCCTTCATCCAGCTTGTTTTCTGAAAGGACGTTCAGTGCTGCTGGAAGTTTTGTCACAGACAAAAGAGTGCATCTGTCCACCGACTCCGTAGACCGGCTGACATTTTATAAAAATGAATCAGTCCTGGATCAGCAGCTATCAATCCCCTGATGCTGACGTAACTGAATAGATCGGGGATCTCTTCTGCATTACCAAAACCTCCACCCCTGCACTCTTCCACAATACCTCAGAGGGGTTACGTTGTGAAGGCACTAGCTGGCACCAAAGGTCTAATATTTGGGTGCACTGCCACTGACGCCTATACCACATTCATATAATTTTAATATTGGACCGCAGGGTCCAACCCTGCTCTCTTCCACAATACCACAGAGGGGTTACTTACGGTTTGAAGGTACTTGCTGCCACCAAAAGCACAATATTTGGGTGCACTGCCACTGACTCCTATACCAGATTCATATCATTTTAATATTGGACCGCAGGGTCCAATCCTGCACTCTTCCACAATACCACAGAGGGGTTACGGTGTGACGGCACTGTTGTCTACACTAAAGGCCAAATTTTAAAGCACCTATTGTTACTTTCATCCAAAGCCTGCATAAGTTTCACCCTAATTTAGCCAAAAAATCACTAAACTTGTTCTGCGTGTCCTAAAACGTCTCCTCTTTTCATACAGGCTGCTGCCTCAAGCAGTTGTTTATGAATAGATTAAAGGAAAACCATTTACCGTCATTTGAAATGTCATTTTTTTCTTTTTAAATGTTTCTATACATCCTACAAGTCCGCCACTTCACAGGCAGGTTATGGGGACCTCCTACGCACGATATTTGAAGGAATTTTTCATTTTTATTCTTAACCTTTATTTCATGGAAAAATCACTGTTCCTTTAAAAACTTTTTTTTTTACTTTTTGTCCTTGTTTCCTGTCCCCAGGGCACTACCCGGACCCCCATACACCTTTTATGGCAAATATCTTGCATATATGCCCTCTTGGAGGGAACTCTAAAAATCGAACGTTCGAGTCCCATTGACTTGCATTGAGTTCGAATCGTGTTCGAATTTGTACTTTTTCAAATGATCGTGTTCGAATGCGAACCGAACACGGGGGTGTTCGGCCCATCACTACTTGTGATGTATCATAGTATATATACCATAGTATATATTAGAAAGAATATAACTTAAGAACAATGCTGAGATCTTGAGCTACATCTCGAATAAAAGTTCCCATGCGCAGAGGGCCCTCCATCGCTTCTGTATTTGTCAAATGTCGACTTGTCTTTCCAATGTATTGTAAAAGTCTTTTTTAAACTGTACCTATTATATGTAATTACAGTGCTGTGGAATGTGTTGGCACTTTATAAATAAAGTATAGTAATAACTTACATTCTAGTGTTTTGGTTTAGAGCGCCTTCATTTGTTTAGGCAAATTCTTCAGGCTCTTAATTAGCTTCTGCTTTGCAAGGTATGTGTTATCTCGTTCACTTTGAATACATGACTCAGCCTGCACCTGTTTAGCAAAAGGATCTAGTTGACTCTACAAAAGAAATCAAAATGTAACAGTGGAACGATGTAACTGTCTGCATTTTCAATCTTGACAGGATTCTTCTTAGTAAACAGGACTCGCCTCTACACCTTGGCAGCTTTATTACATTCTGTTATGCATTTAGAGTATAACAGTTATATAAAGGTTCTTTCCAAAGTATGTAAAATTCATGAGTAGAATGCTCAAGGGCCGTGTAAGATGGATTTTTACTTAAAACATTGAAAACTAGTAGTTTTTAATTAGTATTTTTAACCTATCCTATCCTTAACAGGGCATAAACAAAAAATCATATACTCATTCATTAATAGATTACACTGTGATGCAAGCAAGTCCACAGTATGGAGTAATCTGTAAACACACCAATTTCTAGACAAATAAGGAAAGATATGTCCTTTATACAGTCAGGTGCAGAATTATTGGGACATCGATACAATTCTAACATCTTTGGCTCTATACACCACCATAATGGAGTTGGAATGAAACTAGCACAATGTGCTTTAACTGCAGACTGTCAGCTTTAATTTGAGGGTATGTACATCCAACTCAGGTGAACGGTGTAGGACTTACAGCAGTTTGCAGATGTGCCTCCCACTTGTTAAGGGACCAAAGGTAATGGGACAGAATAATAATCATAAATCAAACTTTCCCTTCTTAATACTTGGTTGCAAATCCTTTGCAGTCAATCACAGCCTGAAGTCTGGAACGCATAGACATCACCAGACACTGGGATTCATCCCTGGTAATGCTCTGCCAGGCCTCTACTTAAACTGTCTTCAGGTCCTGCTTGTTCTTGGGGCATTTTCCCTTCAGTTTTGTCTTCAGCAAGTGAAATGCATGCTCAATGGGATTCAGGTCAGGTGATTGACTTGGCCATTGCATAACATTCCACTTCTGTCCCTTCAAAAACTCTTTGGTTGCTTTTGCAGTATGCTTTGGGTCATTGTCCATCTGTACTGCGAAGCGCCATCCAATGAGTTCTGCAGCATTTGGCTGAATGTGAGCAGATAATATTGCCCGAAACACTTCAGAATTCACCCTGCTGCTTTTGTCAGCAGGCACATCATCAATAAATACAAGAGAACCAGTTCCATTGGCAGCCATACATGCCCACGCCATGACACTACCACCACCATGCTTCACTGATGAGGTGGTATGCTTAGGATCATGAGCAGTTCCTTTCCTTCTCCATATTCTTCTATTCCCATCACTCTGGTACAAGTTGATCTTGGTCTCATCTGTCCATAGGATCTTGTTCCTGAACTGTGAAGGCTTTGTTAGGTGTTGTTTGGCAAACTCTAATCTGGCCTTCCTGTTTTTGAGGCTCACCAATGGTTTACATCTTGTGGTGAATCTTCTGTATTCACTCTGGTGAAGTCTTCTCTTGATTGCTGACTTTGACACACATACACCTACCTCCCGAAGAGTGTTCTTGATCTGGCCAACTGTTGTGAAGGGTGTTTTCTTCACCAGGGAAAGAATTCTTCGGTCATCCACCACAGTTGTTTTCTGTGGTCTCCCGGGTCTTTTTGTGTTGCTGAGCTCACCGGTGCGTTCCTTCTTTTTGAGAATGTTCCAAACCATTGTTTTGGCCATGCCTAATGTTCTTGCTATCTCTCTGATGGGTTTGTTTTGTTTTTTTCAGCCTAATGATGGCTTGCTTCACTGATAGTGACAGCTCTTTGGATCTCATCTTGAGAGTTGACAGCAACATCCCCATCCACTGCAGAATTAAGTTCAAAATCCTTATCCTTACCTACAAAACCCTCACTAACTCAGCTCCCCACTACCTGTCCTCACTAATCACCAAATACACCCCAGCCCGCTCCCTAAGGTCAAACAGTGACCTGCGCCTAGCTTCTCCCCGCATCACCTCTTCCCATGATAGACTGCAGGATTTCTCACGCGCAGCCCCCACTCTCTGGAACGCTCTCCCTCGTACTGTCAGACTTTCCCCTAACTTCTCTTCCTTCAAACGCTCCCTTAAAACATTCCTATTTAGGGAAGCCTACCACCCAACTCACTGACGCAACCATCAATCACTCTCACCTTACAGTCCTCTCCTCCTGTTTCCAACCCCAACCCTCCCAGATTGTGAGTTCCTAAGGGAATAGGGCCCTCATCTCCTCCTGTACTGTTTGTCAAATGTTGTTCAATGTATTGTAACCCTGTCTATACTGTGTTTATTGTACAGCGCTGCGGAATATGCTGGCGCTTTATAAATAAAGAATAATAATAATAATAATAAACAGATTCCAAATGCAAATAGCACACTTGAAATAAACTCTGGGCCTTTTATCTGCACATTGTAATTGGGGTAATGAGGGAATATCACACACCTGGCCATGGAACAGCTGAGAAGCCAATTGTCCCATTACCTCTGGTCCCTTAACAAGTGGGAGGCACATCTGCAAACTGCTGTAAGTCCTACACCGTTCACCTGATTTGGATGTATATACCCTCAAATTAAAGCTGACAGTCTGCAGTTAAAGCACATTGTGTTTGTTTCATTCCATCTCCATTGTGGTGGTGTATAGAGCCAAAGATATTAGAATTGTGTCGATGTCCCAATATTTCTGGACCTGACTGTATGTCCTGGATTCTTCCCTACTCTGTCAATTTGAGGGGATTTGTATGGTAAAATCACCACCTTGTGGACTTGTTTAAAAATGACTTAATAAAAAAGTCGCTCCAGTTTGGATGCTTCTGAATTTGATGCCTTGCGTAGTTGTTTGGCTGCAATTGTGGGAGCAATCGAATTGGAGCATTTCTCAGAAGCAATTGAATTTTAGATTAGTGATAAATTATAGTTTGTAATTTGGATTCAACTCCTCTTGTCTGCCTGCACCCCAATCCCTCTAGATTGTAAACTCCTGTGAGCAGGGCTGTCTCTCTTGTCTCCATTCCTATGTTTGTTTATTTGTGTCTTGTTCCCTTGGTTATTGTAAAGCATTACGGAAACTGTTGGTGCTATATAAATATTGATAATAACAGTACTTTTTGCTTGGTTTAGCTCTAGGGATACTTATTGGGTTACTGTTACTTTTATGGTTAGCATTAACCCTAAACACTAACCCTGACATTCTGCTCCATTTTTGCTTCATTTTTAGTTGAGAAATTCTGTTTCTTCTTTTGACGTTAGCTGAGCTGACAAAAGTTACCTTTCAATTAAAAGGATTTTAAAAATTAAATGTCTGATTACGGTTGAATTAAATGTTGATAGCTTCCGAAAAACGCTCTAATTCAACTGCTCCTGTATATTTTCAGTTGGTCCTAAAAATGTTTGATTTCCCCAGAGACCTGCTTCCAAAAATAACACGACTCGTCAAATTTGGCAGTGCCCAAGTTGGATTGCTTTTTTTTTATTCTGCAACTTTATTTTCACCTTATTTTTTTTTTTAAATGTCCACAAGGTGGCGTTATGATAGAAAACCATTTGGAAGTGGGACCTTGAGTGCATACTTATACTGGAGGACATAATGAATGTTCTGATTTGAATAAAGTGTGACATGGGCTGTCTGTAAGATGGTAGCAGAAGCTTAATTGCTTCATTCACCCAGCTTAGGCTAGGGACAGATGAGCGCATTTTCTGCGGCCACCGTCAAAATGTACGTCGATGCGTGCGCACGCATTTTTTCACGGAATACGCTTAAGTGGTCAGACGATGCGCAATTCTGGACGTATTTCATGACGGTGGGGTAAAAAGAAGTCTAGGGAAATCCGGCTGTTTGAACGTTATGTAGGCCGCACACTAGCAGCGTCTGACGTCTCCTAATCACGCACACACGCTGCTATGCGGCCGCAGCGCACTTTGTACGTCAGTAGCAGCGGTTTCACGTTCTGATAAAAATGCGTTCATTTGCTGGTTGCGTGGTGTCGGCGCACTTTTGTACGCACGTACTGCGTATATTGGCCGTCATTGGCCGTTATGTGCTGCTACTGCCGCCGTGATTTAGTGCGCCTGCACGCGCGTTCCGACTGCCCCACTCTGACCCTAGCCTTACTCAGCAGTTCAAATCATCCTTTATGATGTATGAAACTGCTACAAGTACTCACAAATGCTTAACTCATACGTTTTAGGAAGCAGGGAGTCTGGTTTTGTGAGATTTGTCCTCAGGAATTCCAAGACCCAGTTATAAAAAAGCAAAAACCATAGAAAACCCCAAATAGGACCAAATAAAAAGTAGGTGTAGTTACCACGATGACTTGTCTGTCTTTTTTGTTATTTAAGGGGTTATTCAGAGAGCACGAATTGTCGCTAACATTTCAGTGCTCTCTTCTTCCCCGCATTTCCCTGCACTTCGGGGATTGAATGTTCCCCCTCCCTGCAGTGAATTCAGCATTCACCGCAGGGTCCCCGAAGTGCAGGGAAAGCTTGCCGAACACCCATCGAACAACCGCTGAAAACTCACCGAAAACCCGACGGAACCGTCGCAAAAAAAACCCCAAATACCTCGGAAAAATCTGACTAGCCACCAAACACAGCATAGACTAGCCGCAGGAAAATGCCAAGAAGCTGACAAACAGGGTAAAAACAAACAAAAAGCACAAAATGATTGAAAGTATCAGAATTGAAACGCCGTTTGCAATAAAATTACTGAATGAAAATGTCTGGAATTTACATATACGGTCCTAAGAATGATAATAAAAAGGTCTGTTACAAAAAAAATCCTCTTATAAATAAAAAAATTGCCCAAAAAATTCCTAAAAAAAAATCAATCAATAGAAATACTTTTTATTGCAGATTAAAATAATAAACGGTTTATTAGATATTGAATTAAAACGGGAATATTTTTAACACTGAAGCCTATGGGGTTCACCTGAATAAACCTGCTGAATGAAACCACCGAACAGCAGGGCATTTCGGCAACTTTTCACTGCTGTTCGGTGTTCTCTGAATAGATTAACCATTGCTTCTCTATGGGGGATTTCACTGCCCTCTAACAGCACCGTACTGCAGGCAATTCGCCAAAATTTAGCAAACTGCCTGCTCTCTGAATAACCGAATGGCCAGGAAATGTAGCCGTACAGGGAAATTCTCTGTTCTTTGACATTTTGGGGCCAGAACGGCTCTCTCTGAATAACCCCTCAAATCTTCAGTGAATCCAGTGACATATAAATATTATTGCATACATTTGAGATTCTTTAAATAAAAGATGGGTATAGAATATGTTGCCCACAAAAAATACAATGCTTATAGGAAATGTTGCTGTATGTTTTTATTAAGAGAAGAGCTGAAATAGATGGCATTTTGGTAACAGCTCTCATTATAGTCTCACTCTCTGGACATAAATGCACATTAAAGAGCATGCAGTAGACAGAGTAAAATCTCATTTTTTTTGATGAGCTATGTTGCTTTACACAAATTCTCCTGTAAAACGCTGTGTCTCCTGCCCTCTTGATATATGACGCACATGACACCTATATTGTCTACTGAAGCATCATTTTCTCTCTTGGCCACAGCCTAAATGACCTACTTTCCCTAAATAATGTAGGTGTTTTCCAATTAAACATATGGCACTGACATGCTGCCAGGACCTCAGAGCGATGTTACAAGAGAATGATCTCTCATCACAGCAATTATTTTAACCATTTCTATAGAATTCATTTACTATGAAACATGAATCCAACTTAGGGTTGCTGTTCCAGCAATTACAGGTGTAGAATACGTGAAAAGATTTCAGTTACATAGAAATATAATGACTGCAAAATAGATTTACTTGTTACAGCGCAGACACTATGAAAACTGCAGTGCAGAGGACAGACGGTGAGGGTGGCTGTTGGCATCAAGCTCTGAAGAATAGCCATAAGGATAGGAAAACAACTACTTTAAAATGCAGGACAGTGGGTTTTCATGGGTTAAATTAGTATCTTTATTAATGGTTTTCAAAGGAAAAACCAATTTACATGCTTCTGGTAGTGAAGTGATTGAGTGTTTATTTCTTATACTCCCTAAGCAAATCTTTTCTGCATAATTGAGTAAAGATCTCTTACTAAACTATTCCAACTCCCTATTTTTTCCTTGTTCTTGCATTTACATTTCTGCAGATAGATTTGATCCCTTCCTTCTTCCCTATCTAGGGGCCCTATTACATTCTTCACGCGAAAACGCACGTGCAACGCGTGAAATTTTTGCGCAAAGCGATAAACGTTAACGCGCGTAAATCACCGCTGGTATTACAATCCTCATGCATTTTTTCATCCTTCGAGAAATAACGCGCTTAAAACGTATGCGCTAAAACACACGCGCAGCAACGTTGCGTCCAGAAATCAGTTTGCAGACAGTTTTTGTAACGCGATTCTGCCAATCAGAATTAGGAACCACAATTGTCTCACGTTAAGTTTTTGTGCCTGTCAAAGTCAATCTGCGCATATATGCTGCATCAATAAAAAATGCACACCCAACTTCTCAAATTTATTGGTTTGGTATGTTTAGAATGTGTAACTATACTTTGCTGCATTTTCTTTTTTTTGGGCTGGTGTATTTGGTTTCAGCCAGGTTGATAGAATTTACCGTTAACACCAGCTTTTAGGAGTTGCTAAAATTATGCACGCAAAGGCTGTGCGTTACAAACTGCGCATAGATTGTAATACCATCCGCATACCAGCTCACAAACGCATTTGCGCTCCCAATGTTAAGTATAGGACACGCAAAGTACAGTAAGCTCGCCCATCGTTCGCGCAGGTTCACCCGCGGTAGACGTATACGCACTTTTGTTGCGCTGACTTAGGCTAGGGTCAGACTAACGCATTTTTCGCGTTGTCTGTGAAAAAGTGCGTTCGAACGAATGGACGCATTTTTCACGGAATACGCGATAGCGGTCATACGATGCGCCTTTTCGTCCGTGATTTTGTACGGATCATGAATAAAACACTTTTTGTGTCTGGACGTTATGTTGGCCGGACATTAGCAGCGTCTAACGTCTCCCAATCACGCAAACACGCCTCTAGCGGACGCAGCGCACTCTGTACGTCAGTACTAGCGGTTTGACGTTCTAGAAAAAATGCGTTCGTTTGCCACTTGCGTTGCGCGGACGAACTTTCGTGCGGCCGTTCTTCATATGTTACCCGGCATTGGACGTCATTTGCTGCTAGCACGGCCGTGATTTTGTGCGTCTAAACGCACGTTAACACTGCTTTCGTCTGACCCTAGCCTTTGTAATACGACGTTCTGCGCAAAGGATTTTGCCCCTTGCGTTAATGCATTTTTGCGCGGGGGCAAACGTATGCACAAAGATTGTAATAGGGCCCTAGGTCTTCTAAATTGTCCATTTTGCATTGAAATGGGTTCTCTCTCCTGAACAACTTTCTGTCTCCCTTACAACTTTTCTCTGCTCCCAGTATGACTCTAAGACAAGGACCCTTGACACGATTGTTTACAAATAGGCTGTGGATACAACAGCGCACTGAGTGCATCCGTGTGACCCCGCCTCATCGCAGATTTTTGACGGATCGACAGGGTGAGCCATATGGTGTCGCATGCACACTAGTTGCGCACGCTACACCGGACGTGCTGATAGCCTCATCGTCAAAAAGCTATGACTGACGTAGGACAGGGCTACAAAGCACGATCCTCCATAGGAGGATCGAGCTTTATTAGCACTAAGCGCACTAACTGTGGCCACACGGGCGTCAGAGTGGAAGGAACGTCCACTCTCATGGATGTTCCTTCTGCTCTCAAGTACTCTCGTGTGACCACAGCCTTAGCGATACTGTAGCTTCTTCTACTCTGTTGTTTCCTTGACAACAGGATTAGAATAACTTGTCCCCAATCTCTGGTTGTCAAGGCTGATATATAAAGTACACCAGTCATTCTCAAAGTTTCATTTTTGTGTGTAAAGAATATTAGCAGATTCTCCAAAGATAAGTATCTAGTTTATATCTTGTATCTGATCTCTTGAGAGGTTCCGGACTGGTACAACTGTAAAAGTGAAGTATCACTGATAGTCAACAAGAAACGCGATTCTCACTGCAATGTTCTATGCTTCATTTAATAAGCCAAGATAAGGAGGACCATTAGGTCAGGATGGTACACCTTTTGTAGTTGGAAGGAAAGTCGGGAGAATCATTGTGCTTTCAGTGCCACGTTTACTGTGAAGGAATTAAGTGGAATAGGGAGAATGGGTGCATCTAAATATAAATACCTTTACCATAATCAGGGTATCTGCATTAAGATGCAAATCATTAGCACATGGAAGCCTTACTTAAACACAGGGTGATCATAAAGTGTAAGCCTGTGTAACTTGCCCAAATTCAATGATCAGATATGAGAGCTCATAGAGTAGATTATCAACAGGTTATCAATACATATAAACAGTGTTAAAAATAAATATATATATATATATATAATTTTTAGGTTGTGGTGGAGGGCAAAAAATTAGATTAAAAGCCTCCACACTGCAAATTATAAAGTTTATTATTGCAGAAGCCATTTACACATCCCAGCAATTCAAAGAACTGCGTCACAGAGCTCATGTACTACATTCCCCATATGCAGCACAGAACTCTGGGAAAGACATGCAAATGATGTGTGCATTTTCCTATTTTTTTGCATCCTGGGGCTGCTTTCACACAGAACCCTTCAATCAATGCCATGCCATACTAGATGGCTTTTTTTTTTAGAAGAGATCAGGCTAATGCAATTAGATGCTTTATATATACAGGGTTATTCAAAGAGAATCGAAAAGTCACCGCTGGTTCGGTGATTTTTCGTTCTCTTCAATTCGGTGCGAATTGACGATCCCATTTCGGCGAGCCAGCGGTGTATTCAGCAAACACCACAGGGTCATAGAAACATAGAAAAATGTCGGCAGATAAGAACCTTTCGGCCCATCTAGTCTGCCCAATTACATGGATACTTTACCTGGATTTATCTTTTATTTAGGATAGCCTTATGCCTATCCCATGCTTGCTTAAATTCAATTACTGTTTTGGCCTCTACCACTTCTACTGGAAGGGTGTTCCATGTATCCACCACCCTCTCAGTAAAATAATGCTTTCTGATGTTACTTTTAAACCTTTGCCCCTCTCATCTAAGACTATGTCCTCTTGTTTTGCTACTTTGTTTCCGTTTAAATATACTCCCTTCCTCTACCTTGTGGATTCCCTTTACGTATTTAAATGTTTCTATCATATCTCCTCTGTCTCGTCTTTTTTCCAAGCTGTACATGTTAAGATCATTAAGCCTTTCCTGGTAACTTTTCTCCTTCAAGCCGTACACCATTTTAGTAGCCCTTCTCTGAACTCTCTCTAAGATGTCTATATCCTTCTGGAGATACGGTCTCCAGTACTGCACACAGTACTCCAAGTGAGGTCTCACCAGTGCTCTGTACAGTGGCATGAGCACTTCCCTTTTCCTACTGCTAATACCTCTCCCTACACAACCAAGCATTCTGCTAGCATTTCCTGCTGCTCTATTACATTGACTACTTACCCTTAGATCCTCTGAAATGATAACCCCTAAATCCCTTTCCTCAGATGTTGAGGTTAGGACTGTATCAAATATTCTATATTCAGCCCTTTTTTTTTACGTCCCAGGTGCATTATCTTGCACTTATCCACATTAAAACTCAATTGACACAGCTCCGACCATTTTTTTAGTTTACCTAAATCATTTGTCATTTGGCTGATCCCTCCAGGAACGTCAACCCTGTTGCAAATCTTTGTGTCATCAGCAAAAAGACATACTTTTCCATTAATACCTTCTGCAATATCACTAATAAAAATATTAAATAGAATGGGTCCAAGTGGGGCGGAGTCTGGACGCCGACCGAGCCGGACGCATGGTGTAGGAGCTCCTGCACCTAGCCGTCAAAACGGAGCATAGCAGCAGCACACAGATCAATTTGACCCACCATTTCGATTCCCCCTTACCGGGAACATGCCGGGAACCACCCGAGGGGGCAAAAAACCGGATCCACCGACCCCTGTAGTGGCGCCAATTTTCCAGCGCCGCGGCCTGGATGACAGCCAAGATGGCGGCCGGATCCGCGGCGAGGACACAGGGATAGACTCGGTCCCGGGAGGGTCAACCAGCGTCTAGAGCTGATATATCGCAGATTCTGGCCAGGATGGGGGACATGCAAGCGAGTCTGGCGATGGACATTGCTAAAATAGCCACGGAGGTACGTGCTGAAGTGGGGGCCTTGGGCCTACGCATTGGAGAATTGGAGGAAGGCACGGGGGACCTCGTGGCGGCTCACAATGCGCTGGCGCGCACTACTGACACGTTATCTCACCGCATGGACCGTATGGAACTTGCTCTAGAGGATGTCGCCAATAGATCCCGCCGCAACAACATCCGCCTGCGGGGATTGCCCGAATCTGTACAAACACGGGAGCTACACGAGACGGTGCTGGGCCTTCTCAAACGCTTGGTACCAGAGGTGCCCCCGGCGAGGTTACTCATGGACAGGATTCACAGAGCCCTGAGAGCTCCCCGGGCTGACTCCCAACAGCCTCGTGATGTCATATTCCGCCTTCATTATTACACAGTTAAGGAGGAAGTCATGCGTAAAAGCAGAGACGTGGATCTGGTGTATGAAGATGTGAAACTCGCTCTGTTTCAAGACCTGGCACCGGAGACCTTGCAGCGTCGAAGGGCCTGGCGCTCCATCACAGCCCACCTGGGCCGTCATAACATCCGCTATGCCTGGGGCTTCCCGTTCAAGCTCTTGGCCTTCGCTGGTAGTAAAACCTCTACTCTCACCCTACAGTCAGACCCGCAGCAATTCTTCACCCGCCTGGATTGCCCCCCTTTACCGGACGCGGGTAACCTGCTCTCGTCCCCCTCCCCGGCACCTCAGCTTACACCGCGCTGGGAGAAGGTGCCCTCCCGGATTCGAGAGGAGGGGGACAGGGATCCCGGCTGAGATGAAGGGGAAACCTCGGTGGTGATATTGTTTTTTCTCTTTTTGTTTACTTGCCCACATGGTATCAGGTGGTTGCATTAGCTGAGTTGTAAATGTTCCCCAAGTGATATATAACCCTGTAATGTTCGGCTGTTAATGTTCATGATAATGGTGGGGATACTGTCGTTATTGTAAAGTATTGTAATGCTGTTTTTAGATAGTTTTTTCATGCTCCGTTACTTGCTCGGTGACGTCCGTTCTGCGATCCTACTGGTCTTCAACCAGGGTCGCGTCTCCTTTCTGACCATCCCCATGGTCGTTCTGGCAATGGATAAGTCCGGAAGTTTTTTCTCTCCTTTTCTTTTTTCTTTATGTGTCTTCTTTTCCTCTCTCATCTTTTCCTCACCTCCCTCACCTCCCAGTCCTTTACCCCCTTGGTCCCTCTGTCTCCTTTCCCCCCATTGGGGTCCTCAGGGGTGCCGCCCTGTCCTGTGTACCTGATCTGGCCTGCCCGTGGCGTTCCCCTCCACTCCGCCCATGATTCCGGAATGCCATATTTTGTCCCAGAATGTTAAGGGACTAAATTCCCCTACGAAGAGGAGATTGGTCCTCCGAGAATTAAAACGCGCACAATGTCAGATAGCATTCCTGCAGGAAACGCATTTTGCCCGGGCACGCCAGTTCAGTCTCACAGACCGCACCTTCCCACGCTCCTTTTTCGCTTCCAGCACTGGGAAACGCCCGTTACTACATAAAGCATGCCAGATGACGGTTCAACATGTGGATAGAGATGATGAGGGCAGGTATATCCTAATCCGGGGGACAATTAATAATGTGGCTATCTCTTTGTTGAATGTTTATGCCCCCAACACCCCGGAAGATTCTTTCTGGGCCCATCTTACGACGCTCCTGCAGCTGACGGAAGGCTCCTTTCTGGTCATGGGGGGGACTTTAACGCGGCCCAGCACCAGCAATTGACAGGAAATCAGGGGCGTTAGGTGCCAGACTTACGGCGTCTCCTCAGGATGCGATGCTAGCTCGGTTCATCCATGACGCGCAGCTTCTCGACATTTGGCGACTCCATCACCCAGGAGACCACGATTTCTCCTTTTATTCTCATCCCCACTCCTCATACTCAAGGATAGACCTGTTCTTATTGCCAACCAGAACGATCCCATTAACTACCCGCTCGGCGATAGGCTCCATTAGTTGGTCTGACCATGCGCCCGTCTCTGTATGGGTGAAACTGCCGGGTACTCGATCGGGTTGGTCCTGGCGCCTCAACTCTTCCATCTTACAATCGGCTGCAGTGCTGGAAGAAGTGTCTGCCCACCTGAACAGGTACTTTGAGGAGAATGACCTAGACGATATAGGTCCTGACTCCTTGTGGCTGGCCCATAAGGCGGTCATACGAGGTCACCTGATTCAGATTGGTAGCAGGCTGAAGAGGGAGAGGATGAGTCTGCTGGTGGAACTTCAGGAGAGGCTAGCTGACCGGGAAGCAGCGCACAAATCCTCTCACTCTCAGGCTGATTTTGATGCCCTGACAACTGTACGTCGGGAGCTCCGGTCAGCCTTACTGACGGATGTGGCCCGGTCCTTAGCCTGGACCAGGCGGACCTTTTATGAATATTCTAACAAGGCGCATACTATGTTAGCGCGCAAATTGAGGAACCAAACTAGATCTAAACTGGTGACCTCGGCCCATACGTCCCAGGGTTCGATCACTACTATCCCCAGCGAGGTAAACCAGATTTTTACTGCGTACTTTAAGAAATTATATAACCACTCCCCGGATCACTCCCTCCGCAATCCGGAACATGTGCGGGAGGTGCAGGATTCCTGGCCACGTGGAAAGGCCCGGAGCTCCCCCCCTCTTGCTGGAGGGGTTGGGGTCAGAAGTCTCAGAAGCCGAGGTGGCTTCAGTGATTAAACAAATGAAACCCCATAAGGCCCCGGGCCCGGACGGGTTTACGGCCTTTTATTATAAAAAATTCTCTCCTCACTTGAGCAAATATCTAGTTAAACTATATAATGGAATTCTGGAGGGACGATCGGTGCCTCCGGATTTCCTCCGCTCTGATGTGATATTGATTCCTAAAGAGGGCAAAGATCCTTCCTTCCCCCACAATAATAGACCGATCTCTTTACTGAATGTTGATTATAAGATATTTACGAAAATCCTGGCCAACAGACTAGGAGCACTCCTCCCCTCCATTATTCATCCGGACCAGGTCGGGTTCATTCCCACGAGACAGGCATACGAAAATACAAGGAGAAATGTGGTCCTGATCGAGAGAGCTCGCGCAACGGGGACGCCTTCTCTCTGCTCCTCTCCTTGGATGCGGAGAAGGCGTTCGATAGGGTGGGCTGGCCTTACTTATTTCACCTACTGGAGCACTGGGGATTTCCCCCTGGCTTTTGCGCTGCTATCCGGGTCCTGTATAATTCCCCCCTTACAAAAATAATCACCACGGGGGCCTCCCCGGAATCTTTCCCCATAGGTAATGGAACGCGACAGGGTTGCCCCCTGTCACCCATGCTCTTCGCTCTAGCCCTTGAGCCCCTGCTGGATAAATTACGGTCCTCCACGTCTATCACGGGTTTACAGATTGGGGGGGAGGAATTCCTGGTGTCAGCATATGCGGACGACCTTCTCCTGACCATCACGGACCCGGTCCATTCTGTGCCCCATTTGCTCTCCCTTCTTCGGGATTTCTCGGATATTTCCGGGTTTAAGATCAATATAGATAAATCTCGCGCGTTGCTGATAGGCATACCGAAACCGGAGGTCGACCGGTTGCGTCTCCTCACGGGATTTCACTTCTCCACCTCCTCTCTCACGTATCTGGGAGTGAAGCTGACCAGTGATCCCGAAGCAATGATTAGAGCTAACTACGATGTACTGATCCAACGTCTTATAGCTGATATGGACACTTGGGATGCCTTTAATGTCTCCTGGGTGGGTCGCATTGCTAGCGTAAAAATGAATCTACTCCCCCGAATCCTGTACTTGTTCCAAACCCTCCCGGTGCCTGTCCCTCCAGCCTCGTTGGCGCATCTACAGTCCCATGTGGACCGGTTCATCTGGCATAATAAACGACATAGGGTGGCTAGAAGAGTGTTACATAGACCGATGGGGGTGGGAGGCTTGGGAGTTCCGAGTTTGTTACAATATTATCATGCTGCCCAACTAGCACAGTTTGTTACCTTTCATGCACCACCTGGTACGCACCGTTGGGCGGACTTAGAGTCGCATCTCTTTGCTCCTGACTTGCCGCAATTCTATTTTTGGCTTCCCAAAACCTATCGTCCAATCCTTCGCTCCACCTGCACTGCCACCATTAACTCTCTCCAAATTTGGGACACCGTGAACCGTCGCTTCACTTTAGCCAAAGAACACTCAGCTATGATGCCTTTTCTCCGCAACCGAAAGTTTCAACCGGGCCTATGCCCTCGCCCTTTTGCAAATCTGGAGGACTTGGGCCTTCAGAGGCTCCACCACCTTTACTCAGCGGGGGCACCACTTCAGTTTGAGAACATACGACAGAGAGGTCCGGTGGGACCAGCGGACTTCTTTCGCTACCTGCAGGTCATGGACTATGCGCGGACGCCTGAAGTCCGTACGGCTGCCACGTCTTCCTTGACGGCGTTTGAGGCTCGCTGTAATGACGCTCGCATCACGAAATCAATGATATCCTCGCTTTATGTCTCCCTCTGTTCAGGCTCTCCAATCTGGGGGGACCCAACTTATGTTGCACGCTGGGAGCGAGATGTGGGGGATGCCCTGCCCAGTGAAGAATGGGAGGATATTTGGGACAATGTGGCACACTGCTCCATCAATGTGGCCCATCAGGAACAGGCTTACAAGATGCTGTTTCGCTGGTATGTTACCCCCTCACAACTTTCTCACATGGACGGGTCTTCCTCTGACTTATGTTGGAGAGGTTGCGGCACTAAGGGCTCGTTCTACCACATGTGGTGGACATGCCCCCTGATCCGACGCTTCTGGCTTCAAATTCATGCTCTCATCCAAGAGGTCCTACAGTGTGGAGTGGCTCTCGACCCATGGACATTCCTTCTTCACCGCACCCAGGACGCCCTATCGAGACCGGAGAATAAGTTGTTGCATAAAATGGTCTTGGCGGCTAGAAGAGCGGTGGCCCAAGGCTGGAGATCTGTGTCCCTTCCGTCTATGGCGCAGGTGTATCTTCGGATCAGAGATAATATGGACATGGATCGTTTATCGGCTCTTGTACATGACACCATGCCCCAACATAGTAAGATTTGGGACCCCTGGCTGGAGTTTGATGTGGGTTAAGAGCTGGACTGCTTGTTTTTCTGGCGGGTTATGATACCTGGGTTATGTACTCCTTTGGGGCGGCACCCTATTCCCTTCCCCCTCCTCCCCTCCCTATGAGGTCTCTTCCTCTCTCTTTTTCCTCCATGTTTGTGTTTCTTTGATCTTTTTCTAATTTCTTCTTTTACCCCCTCCTCGGGGTCTACCCCCTGCGGTCCTTTGGCAGGGGCTCCTCAGGGCTAACCAGTAGCAATCTCTAACATTGTGGTTTTGTGATAAGATGCCCTTTTTGTCTTTGAAAAATGGAAAATAAAGAATTATAAAAAAAAAAAAGAATGGGTCCAAGTACTGACCCCTGAGGTACCCCACTGGTAACAAGACCTTGCGCCGAATAAACTCCATTTACCACAACCCTCTGTTGCCTGTCACTCAGCCACTGCCTAATCCATTCAACAATATTGGAATCCAAGCTCAAAGATTGCAATTTATTGATAAGCCTTCTATGCGGAACAGTATCAAAAGCCTTACTGAAATCTAAATAAGCAATGTCTACTGCACCACCTGTGTCTATTATTTTTGTTACCCAATCAAAAAAATCAATAAGATTAGTTTGGCATGATCTCCCTGAGGTAAACCCATGTTGTTTCTGATCCTGTAATCTATGTGTTTTTAGATGTTCAACAATCCTTTCCTTTAACATGGTTGCCATTAATTTCCCCACTATTTCCCCGAAGTGCAAGGAAAACCCGCCGCAAACCCGACGAACACTCACCGCCAACCCGCCGAACACTCGCCGCAAAACCCACCGAACACTCACTAAAACCCGCAAAACAGAATTAACCCCTCTGAACACTCCGGAGAAACCCGAGCAGCCGCCGATCACAGCGCAGAGCAGACACCGGAGAAAGCCGACACCGCAGACTAATGGAGTGGGAAAAAAAACCCCAGTTGAATGTTTGAAAAGTGAAACGCTGTTTGCAAAGAAACTACAGAATGAAAATGTCTGAAATTTACATATAAAATCCAATGAATGATAATAAAAAGGGCTGTGGCAAAAAAAAGAAAACGATGTAAAAAAAAATACACGGAAAAATGTTTTCGCAAAAAAATCCCCCAAAAATGCCTAAAGATCCTAAAAAATCTACAAATAAAGAGACTTTTTACTGCAGAATATTATAATCAATGGTTTATTAGATATTGTATTAAAACGGGAATATTTTTAACATTGAAGCCTATGGGATTAGCCTGAATAAATATGCTGCATGAAACCACCGAACAGCAGGGAAATTCTGCAACTTTTCACTGCTGGTTTTGTTCTCTGAATAGACGAAGCATTGCTTCTTTATGGGGATTTCACTGCCGTCAAACAAACTGCCTGCTCTCTGAATAGCCGAATGGCAAGGAAAAGTAATCGTACACTGAATTTCACTGTTTGATTACCTTTCGGCCACAATTCGGATTATCTTTGAATAACCCTGATAGACTCCCCACATCACACTGCACTGCACTGCATTAAAGAGAAAACATCTATTGCAAAGAAAGGTTAACAACAGAGTCTAGGCTGCCTAGCATCCTTTTACTGTGATATCAATCTATACAAAGCTTGCCCCCCCCTGGATTATTGCAGCTAATATTGTTTTGATTAAATTAAAGTAGACAGATAAAGTTTGTTATCATTGTTTGATTTTTGGTGTTTTTTTTCCACTGCTTGTACAGTCAAGCCATATTTATATGTAGGAGATTATTCATTAACCTCCTAATTGCACCGGACGGTAAATTTCTGTGCAATTTCGGGCCAATTTCTCTATTCACTAAACTGTCAATTTGCCAAATACTGATGAATTGGCATCAAATACGGTGCAATTCTCCACAGTTCACCGCAATTTGGTGGCGTTCTGCAGCTGCACCAATGTTGACCCATACAAGACTATCGTGTCATTTTGTTGTGTCATTTTTCTTAGACAATTTTTTTATTTTTTTATTTTGTACCAGACCTTATTATTTTTAAAGGACTTTTTCTTTATTCGGACACATTTTTACAAACTTTTTACTGATTGCAACTCCTATTAGGTAATACACAGAGAGGACACAATACAAGGAGTCTGGTATTTACCAATATGTCTGCAATACACATTATACACATAGAGGACACAATACAAGGAGTCTGGGATTTACTTATGTCTGTGTTACACAATACAGAGAGTCTGGGGTTCACTTTCGTCTGTGTTACACATATTAAGTAAAACCGCAAAAAAAAACTAGAATAGTAAAAGATTCGATTGCATAACTCCTTGGCAGAGACACGCACACACATATGGAGGAGCCCCTAAAAACATTTACACACCCCTAATATGGAGGAGGGTCTAAAGATATCCAGAAACAACCTACAGAGGATTCCTTAAAGACAACCCAAACCCAGTATTTGGAGGAGCCCCTAAAAAGAGGGAAATTAGGGCAAAACAGGGACAGAGAGATTTGCTGCCAAATTTGGGGCTGCCCTTAGTATATAGGATACATAAAGTTTAACTAAAACTGAATAACAAACACCACACTGATATCACCAAAATAATTTTATTTTAATTTTAGTTGAAAAATAAAATGGAATGAATAAATCAGGACTACATGACATGTATTGTGGACAGTATATATGGAGAGAGGCAGTATGGTGACAGTATATATGAACAGAAGCAGTATGGTGACAGTATATAGAGAGGCAGTATGGTGACAGTATATATGGAGGGAAGCAGTATATATGGAGGGTGTGTGCGTGATGTGTGTTAGTCACTCACCACTTAGAAGAAATGCCCTCAGCTCAAACATTAAAGGAGGCACCTCTTATCAGATCCAGGATGCTGCAGAATGCCTGTCAGGTGGCATCATCTGGTGGCAGTGTAATAGATGGGGTCCCTGCTTCCCGAGTCCACAGCCTGCCCGTGGGCAGTCGGCTCCTCCCTGGCTGATGTCAGGGGCATGGTGTCAGGCAGTGATTGCTGCTCGTCAAAGCCAGCCTGCCCTCACTGAGCCCTGGCACTGCTGCAGGGCCAGTGAGAAGCTTTGTCTCTCCCCTAGCAGCTTTTCAATTGTTGGGCAAGTAGTGCAGTATGCCTGCAGCCAGTGAAGGCCTGGCTGCTTCTTGCTTTTATAGCAGAGGCGTAACTAGAAACCTCAGGGCCCCGGTACAAGAATCCATGAAGGGCCCCCCACCCCCCCTCCTTGCGAGAGAATTTTGCATTTTTACTAAACGTTTTGCAAAAATTCCTGTATACAGGTCTCCTGCACTATTATATATCTATTAGCTGTGGAATTTAATGCTATGGTAATATTAATATAATAGGTTATAGTATTATTAGGTTTTGAAACCAGCAGTTTTTAGATAGTGCAGGAGACACGTGTCATACACAGCTATTTTTAGCACTCTTAAAATGGCCATACAATTTGGAAGTATTTTTAAAGAACGGGTTATGGATCCTCATATAGATTTCTCTTGTGTTATGTTACCTCATCTAGTGTGTCACCCCTGTCTTTTTAGATTGTAAGCTCTTGAGCAGGGTCCTTTCTCCTTCTGTTCAGTGTCTGTAACATGTATGTATATTTGTTATTCTGTCTCTCCCATTGTACAGTGCTAAGGAATTTGTTGGCACTTTATAAATGCTTGTAACTGTAATGGTTATAAGGTGGAGTATTAATTAAGATCTAGTTTAATAGCCCTCTCCCCCTTCTATTATAACCCTTCTTTTAATTAAGTTTATTCATTAATGAAGTTTTAACAAAATGTTTTTAGTAAGAATGAATAACTCCCCTTTTATTTTTATTGTTTTTTCGATATGTCGTTGTCCTGTAAATGTTTGCCTATTTGCTATTCTCTCAGAAGTTTATTTTTTGACGTTGTGTCTTCTGGTGCGACATACATGTTATCTTCTCTTATTATATTTAAAATAAATAATTGGAAAAAAAAAAAGAAAAAGAAAAACTCTCTTCATTTAACTGAATGGGTTAATAAGCTGACCAGGCACTGCAATGAGACACCAGGAAGTGTCAGACTCATGATGGATAGCCAGACAAAAGATAACAAGGCCTCTGCTGCCTAATTAACACTTAAGGACGAATGACAGAACTCCATCATAAATGCATTGACTTTAAAACCCTAGGTCCTTAAAGGGTTAACAATCCACCAGACTGACACACAGTAGCTGCTGTTTTTGCCGCTCCACTGGAAACTGCCGCGCTAGGCCTAGGCCTTGTCGGCCTAGGCCAAAATACAGCACTGTGGTGAGGATCCTTTTGGACAGACCTCTATCTCTCTGATCCTTGAAATGGTCGGGACCTCTAGCCCTACGACTCCCAGCCAGGGAGAACAGACACACCAGTAACACAGAATATAACCAATTGACAGCAGGTTTCAAGGCAGAGTGTGTACTGAGACTCCAAGGGTTAATCTCTCCAACAGTTTGAGAGTAACCAGAGTAAGGCTTCTTAAGTATAGTATAGTTATATACCAGGGATCAGCATAAGAGTGGTCATATTCACATTCCAGATTGGGAACAGGCAGGGTTCTCATACACTCTAGTTTGGCAAAAGGGTAACTTAAAAGATACTTAGACTTAGCGTTCAACAGAACAGACTTGTATTCAGGATCAGCGTGGTAATACCGCAACATACACTCTGAAACAGTATTGAGCGCGAAAGGCATATAAACACAATGAGAAGGAGAATGGTCGAAAAGGCACTCCGGGTCAATAACAAGCAGGGTCCTCATACAAACTCAGATCGGCAACAGCGCAAGTAATAAGTAAAACACTTAAAGTGGATACACCAGGCGATGCGGGAATAACTCCACGTCACGGCGACAAGCTGCTTCTCGCGCCCTGCATTTAAGGCCAGCGTCACCACGTCAAGCTCCACCCCTCCAGACGCAGGACGATCAGCCGGGAACTCCTGGAACCCGACCAGCCAGCGATGCCGCTGGGTGTCCAGACCCCCCTGAAGGGCCGCAGGTTCTGAGGATGTGACAGTTGACTGGCAGAGGCTGGAGCCGATTGGAACATCTTGTGCAACCTGCTGTGTGTACAAGCACTCGAGCAGGCTGCATGAGCCGCAGCCGCTTGTGCAGCCTGCGCGAGTGCTTGTACACACAAAGCAGGCTGCACATGCGAGAGATGTTCCTATCACCTCCGCCAGTCAGCAGTGTTCCCCACTCCCGCTAAGCTCCTCCTTCAGGTTGATGCCACGTTTGGCGTGGTTGGTGCCAACGTCAGTCAGTCACGTGGGATTCAGGAAATAGCAGAATGAGGCAAACTGTGCCACCACGGGGTCCACCTCACCTCACCCCGCCTGGACTCTCCGAGCAGGATGACCAGGCAGCCAGGTATGTGTGTGTGTGTGTAGACTACACTTCCCAGTCACTGCCTTTACTATGCCACTGTCAGGGTGCAGCAAATACATCATGAAGCCAGGTAGTTTAAGTAGACAGGGGTTTATTGGGTATAACAGAACACAGGCAAGGTTATAACTGAATATAAGGGTTATAACTGAATATAAAAGGGACCAGGGGCACAAGATAGACACAGGCGAGGTTGGGGCACAAGAGAGACACAGGCGAGGCTGGGGTACAAGAGAGACACAGGTGAGGCTGGGGCATAAGAGAGACACAGGCGAGGCTGGGGCACAAGAGAGACACAGGTGAGGCTGGGGCACAAGAGAGGCACAGGCGAGACTGGGACACAAGAGAGGCACAGGCGAGACTGGGATGCTGGTATCTGGAGTTGCCGATCTTGAATGCGGGAACTGGGATTAGATGCAGGTCACTGGAGTAGTAGACCAGAGGTGCAGGTCACCGAGGTTGCAGGTCATCAGGGTTGCCGACCTTGGATGCAGATCACCGGGATTGCAGGTTACTGCAGTTGCAGACCTTGGATGCAGATCACCGGGGTTGTAGGTCACTTGAATGCAGATCACCGGGGTTGCAGCTCACTGCGGTTGCTGACCTTGGATGCAGATCACCGAGGTTGCAGGTCAATGTGGATACAGGTCACTGAGGTGGCTGGAAGCAAATACAGGTTAGGTAGATAGAAGCACCTAGACAGGTGGAGAGTAACACACATAGTGCTGAAGCACTGGAGGTGTGGTCTGGTTGTCTTATAAAGTGAACTAATCAGTCCAAATGAAAATAGTGAATGCAACAGGAGCAGGAGAGCTGGGATGGAGCAATAGACTGGATGGCTGTTGGTTAGACAGAAAGCCCGGAAAAAAAATAATACAAATATACAGGTTTGGTGCCGCTGAACCTCAGGACTTCTTGCGACGGTGCCGGGCTTTCCTGCCTGGCACCTGACAGTCCTCCCCCAAAGGACGCCCTCCAGGCGGCCCAGGCTTGTTCGAATATCCGTACGTCCTCTCTGCATATGACAGTCTATAGGGACACTCAGGTGACAAGGGAGCTGTTGTGTCCACAACTTTAGACTCAGAGAAAGGGAGATTCACAGGATCTGGTTGGTGGCGCATGGCACTTTGCTGGTGGCTGAGGGTAGGAGTAACCACAGGACTATAGGCTGGTGCTGGGATGGGAAAGGTGGTGCCAAGATACATATGCCCTCGGCCGGGTGGTCCCTTACTTCGCCGTGCTGTCTGAATAGGCATTTCACCATCAGTATCTACTGAGTCCCAATCTACCTTGGCAGATGACTCAGATGCCACAAGCGGTGGGAGTAGTCCTACAGGTTTTGGATTGTTAACCTGGGGTTTTACGATGGTCACTCAAAATAGACTTGCTTCTGTGGCTGATGGGAGTATCCACCTTTGATATATAGTAGGTTTTTTGTGGCACCTTCACAGTCATAGTTTTCAGAACGTTAGTGGATAAGTTCTGCATACAAGTTTATAAATATAAATGGTTGGACTGGAGTCTCTGTAAAATATGGGTAAACGAATAAACTTGTTTTGTAAGGGCAGCAATTGTAGAAGCCATAGCAGAGGGTGTTTGGCTAGGAATTATGTTACTTGAGACTATGAGCTCCTCAGCTGGCTGCACCTTGATAGCAGGCATTTCAGAAATGGGGGGCAGCTCCTTGATAGTACCGTCGCGCACAAAAATCAGTGTGTGCACTGTTTTTTTGATTCAGCCAATCAGAATTAAGAACCACAATTATATCACGTTAAGTTTTTGCGCCTGCCAAAGTCTATCTGAGCATATATATGCTGCAGCAATAATACATGCACACACAACTTCTCCATTTTATTGGTTTGGTATGAGTAGAATGTGAAACTATACTTTGCTGCATTTTTTTTTATGGGCTGGTGTATTTGCCATTAACACCAGCTTTTAGAAGTTGCTAAAATTATGCAAGCAAAAGCTATTCGGTAATTACCACAAATAGATTGTAATACCATCCGCGTACCAGCGCACATTAACATTTGCGCTCACAATGTGAAGTATAGGACGCACGACGTACAGTGAGCTGGCGCAGCGTTCGCTCAGGTTCAACCGCAGTAGACAATTGCCTGCCTTTGTTGCGCTTACTATGTAATACGGCATTCGGCGCAAATGGTTTTACCCTTCGCGTTAATGTTTTTTGCGCCGGCGCAAACATTTGCGCGAAGATTGTAATTTAGCCTCACATAGGGCTAAATTACAATCTTTGCAAAAACCCCTAGCGCAAAGCGTGAATTTTTGCGCCAAGCGGTAAACTTTTGCGCGCGCAAATCAACGCTGGAATTACAATCCTCGCGCGTCTTTTCATCCGGCGATCAATAACGCGCGCAAACAGGACTCGCCTAACTGTTTGCGCAGTACCGTCGTGTGCAAAAATCAGTGTGCGCACTGTTTTTTTCACGCGATTCAGCCAATCAGAATTAAGAACCACAATTATCTCACGTTAAGGCTAGGGTCAGACGAGCGTGATTTCTACGGACTGTACGTCCGTGCACACGGACGTATGTCAGTACGGAAGACACAGTAGTGGCCACACAGTTCGTTTATTCACTGACGTATATTTTGACGGAGGAAAATAAATTAAAAAGCAAAACCATTTTGTCCGTGAAAAATGCTGGACGTATAAATGCAGTCTGTCTGACCACGTTCCATCACTCACACACAAAGCTATGCAGACATTGCAGACGCAGCGCACTTTGTGCGGCCGTTCTAGGGGATGTACGTTCTTGCCTGCCTTGCGTCCGTGGGCCGCGGCCGTTGTGCGTCCGCAGTTCAGTGCGGACGTACTTCATGTGTCAGGCTCCAATGGGCTTTCTGTCATGCTATCACGGACGTACTTTTAGGCGCAATCACGGACGTGAACACTAGGCTCGTCTGACCCCAGCCTAAGTTTTTGCGCCTGCCAAATTCAATCTGAGCATATATGCTGCAGCAATAATACATGCACACACAACTTCTCCATTTTATTGGTTTGGTATGAGTAGAATGTGTAACTATACTTTGCTTAATTTTTTTTTTGGGATGGTGTATTTTTGTTCGGCCAGATTTTTCAGATTTGTCACTAACACCAGCTTTTAGGAGTTGCTAAAATTATGCGCAAAAGGCTTTGCGGTAATTACCTCAAATAGATTGTAATACCATCCTCGTACCATCGCACATTCGCATTTGCGCTCACAATGTTAAGTATAGGAAGCACGAAGTACAGTAAGCTTGCGCAGCGTTCGCACAGGTTCACCCACGGTAGACGATTGCACGCGTTTGTTGCGCTGACTATGTAATACAGCATTCGGCGCATATGGTTTTGCCCCTCGCGTTAATGTTTTTTTGCGCCGGCGCAAACGTTTGCGCGAAGATTGCAATTTAGCCTGTAATATTTCCAGAATTCGGCCATTTCTTACCACTGACTCATCCACACCCTTGTACTCTCCCAACTTGAGTATTGTATTAATCTTCTAGCTGGCCTCCCTCTCTCCCACCTCTCCCCCTGCGATCCATTCTGATTGCCTCTCCCAGGCTCATCCACCTCACCCGCTGCTCTGCAGTACAATTATTGTTAATTTGGAAAAACCAAAGTTTATGCAGTGAAACAGTCACTGCAATTTTTCATTAACCATCTAATGATCATCCATACTATCTATGTAGGGGGTCAAAGATGCACAACATTAGGATGTGCCTGGGCACACCATGCACACCCTGTACACATGCCTATGCTCCTGACTCTCCTGAGCAGGCTTCCTTTTTGGATCAAAATATATATTTAATAAAAATGAGATGGCTGTGCTAAACATATATTACAATTGATGGATTTAATAATAAAAATATAAAAAATAGTGCAGTATGAGCCCTAATGTTATCTCCATCTATATAGTTCCTGTTTGAACGCTCTGTACAGTTGAATTCTATATCTAATGCAAAGTGGTAACAAGTCATATTATAGGGATCACGATTTATAGATTGAACAAGTTTATGCAAAAGTAAATGGTCTTCAGCAACAGGATACAATATCCAGGCGTGCAAAAACTGCTTAATAGACTATAACATTAGGTGTATCATATGGTTTATCACAATATATGTTCCCATACGCATAACAGTAAAATTATAAAAGCTCTTCTGATGGTTTTCTTGATCGAAATATTTAAATTGTATAAATTACATGATCCTGAACAGTGTTAATGAATCCAGCTATGAACATTTATAGAATATTAATGGGATGAAAGACTTGTTCATAATTTGTGATTTCATGAAGAAACATTCAGCTTAGAATCCATTTTGAATACTAATAATATTGAATTATTTATATCTGCGTGATAAGAATTAACAGCTTAATCAATCCAGGTCCCACATTTTCCATTAGATTTCCAAGCCACTATACACTCCCCTTCCCAATAAAAAAAGATGATCTACCCCCTCATCCTAATAATAATGTGAGGCCCTAATATTATCATTACCTGTAAAATAAATTCTGTATTTAGCTTCAAAAAGGCCAAATATAAATCCACAATATAAAACACAAATTTAAATATAGAAATTCCTACTAGAACAGAAAAACCCATTGGAAACACAAGCTCTGTATCAGGGATCCGAACTGGCGGGTGAGGGGATGAGCCCTCTATACAGTGATTCAGAGCCAACAGACAGGATTCGCAGTACAGATAACGGTTTATTGAGGGACAGGTAAACCATATGCGAGGGACTGGACAGGAATGGGACTGGACAGGAATAGGACTGGACACGGGCGGTGTACAGGGAAGGAAAAGAGATGGACTGGGGCACAGGGAGGCACAACTAAGGCTGACCGGACACAAAGATATTGAGTCTCTAGTAATGCATGGTATTTAGCAGGGTTTGCTGGAGTATACAACAGACAAAAGCACTTCTGAAACTAAACGAAAATGGAATCAAACAAAATGAAAATGGAATGAAACTAAATGAAATGAAATACAATTAATTGATTCTGTTTTTCGGAATTAATTTGTTGTACTTTGTGGTGCATTCCGAATTTGTTCAGCAGTTTCAAACAAATCTTGAAAAATGCCTAAAAAATCCTAAAAAATAAATAAATTAAGCGACTTTCTGCTGCAAGTGAATAGAATAAACGGTTGAATAAATTTTTAATAAAAACGGGGAATATTTTTTACTTTGAAGCCTATTTTATACAGCTGGTATTTGTATTGTAGTACTGGCTATATTTTATCTGTTACAGCTGGTATTTATATCCCGAAAAATGCTTAATAAATCTTAAAAAATAAATAAATAAAGAGACTTTTTGCTGCAAATGAAAAGAAAGGTAAATGGTTGAATAAATATTTCATAAAAACAGGGATTTTTTTACATTGAAACCTATAAGATTCGCTGATTAAACCTGTCGAACGAACCACAGAAAATCTGGATTAGAAATTAGGGTTAGACACTAGGGCTAGAAATTCTAACCCTAGCTTCTAACCCTAATTTCTAAACCTAGCTTCTAACCCTAATTTCCAACCCTGATTTTTAACCCTAAATTCTATGTTATAAGATAGGGTTAGATTTAGGGTTAGAAATTAGGGTTAGAAGCTAGGGTTAGAAATTAGCGTTAGGATTTATAACCCTAGCGTCTAACCCTATTTTCTAACCCTGATTTTCAGTGGTACGTTCGACACGTTTAATCTGGCGAAGTCTATTGGTTTAAATGTAAAAATAAACAGCAACCCTTTTTTATTAAATATTTATTCAACTGTTTATTCTTTTCACTTGCAGCAATTTTTTTAGGATTTTTTAATGAAATTTTTGGATTCCAAACTTGTTTTAAAACAATGAGGCTTTTTGCTTTGCCAAACACAGCATTTTTTTCTTTCTTTCAGTCAGGCTGCTTTCGGCAGGTGGTTGTCTATGGTGCTGAAACCTATTCAGCACCAAGGACAGCAGCACCACAGGGTTCTGGAGACTATGAACCGATACTACAGTAAAAATACCAGCTACTACTACAATGAAAATAACAGCCAGTGATAAAATACAGCCGATACTACAATAAAAATACCAGCCGTACAAAATAATCCCATAGGTTTCAACGTATATAATATACCCCATTTTTATTAAATATTTATTCAACTGTTTATTCTTTAATTCTTTTTTTTATTCTTATTCCTTTTTTTTTACCCTAATCTAAATAATTAATCTGTTTCAAATTCTGAAATAACTAATAAAAACAAAATAACAAATAAAGAAGATATACGAATTAACCCGAAATACGAAGCAATCTGAAATACAAAATACCGGCCGTCCGAACTACGAATAGGTCCGAAATACAAATCGCAGTAACATAAAGAATGAACCGATATGAGAAAAAAAACCAGAGCGAAATGATCCGAAATGAAACAATTTTTTTTGCCGTGCCCATGTCTAGTGTTGGGTGGTATAACAGCATCAGATGGTGGTATTGTAACGATAGGCCCCCTATAGGGTGATGGGGAGCCTTTAGGCTGTGAAGTTTGAAGCCTTTAGGGTATCTTTGTGGTTTGTTGCTGATAGCAGATTCCAGCATACACTTGCAGAACAAGATACAGGGGAGATAGTGCAGAACACAAGAGGTAGCCCTGCACTGGATATGATTTCTCATCTAAAGACAGATTTCAGGACTGGGGATAGACACAATGAATTCAGCAAGCTGCAGGGCAGAACTCAGTACTTGAAAAACACAACAGTAAAGACTGCTGATCCTAGCACTCCCAGCCAGGGAGGTCAGACAAAGCCCTGAGTACCCCTCAACACCAAATGGCTTTGTGGCCAGATGCCTGCTGAGTGAAACAAACTTAATATAAACAGATAATTCCTTAAACAGATAAGGTACATACAGAAGAGAAGTTTAAGAAGTCAAGTCAGGTCATACACGAGATATCAGAAATACAACTTAGAGTACAGACTACAGCATAAACCGGGAACCAAAGCCAAGGAGTCATATACAGAAATCCAGACAGCAATACAGGGAGCAGGAACTCAATGGAATTAGGTCTATCCTGATCCAAGGATCAATTGTACTGCTGGCCCTATATATAGGGCTGAGCAGGTCATGTGACCGCAGACTATCAGCCCAATGGAGATGGTCTGCAGAGCCTGAAATCCAGCAACCAGAGGAATCCCTGCTTCTACCACCAGGGGGCAGGGCTGAAATGTGACAGGTATACCACAAGTGGCATGTTTGTTAGCCAGCTGTTCCAGTAGGGATGTGTGGTTTCTTGAAGGTATTATTTTATGTGATCTCTGTAAACCAGCTGAAGAAGCCTAACTACATGGCGAAACGCATTCTGGCGATCTACAGAGCATTTTTAAATTTTATTTAGTGCAGAATTTATATTATGCTATATTTTAGATTAAAGTTTTTTCTTTTATAAAGAAGAATTTGGTCCCTACTGTTTTGGAATTCATTTGAGGTATTCGTGGATTTAACCCACTTAATAAATCCACTGGCATTTCTACCTAGAGCTTGGCTATAAGCTCCACCCAATGTGAGTTGATATTATAATCATATTAATTATATACATATTGGTGGACCTGCACAAGAAGGTTTCTGTTTTTATGTTTTCTTCCATATCCGATGAGTGAAAGAAAATATTGATTTTAAAGGGAGTGGGTCTCCTTTAAAACCATAAAGAAGACAAAGGACCCAGATGCTTGCAACCACTCAGAGCCAGTGACGGGGCTCTTTGCTTGTGAGTGGAACAGTTTATTGTCATCTATTCCACTATTACTTATACACCCTGCACTATCATTTGCATTTTGTGTTTTTTCCTATATAATCCATATTGGACATTTACGTTTTACACCATGAGGACCACCTGAATACCAAGAAGCGACCGCAATCGCGCCGCCAGATACGTATATCCATATCTTTGAAGGTTCTGCATGATCTGGGAGAGGGAATAAACCCGGCTTGCCAGGGCAACAACAGGGGAAGCAATCACCAATATTTCTGTGATCCAACCAATGACACACAAGCCGGTGTTGAAAGAGGTTCAATGGATGCAGTGGGAGAGGTTCAAAACAGCAAGCTCCACAGGCGTTATCTCAGTGGCGGCAGTCCTGGCATGTGGCAGCTCAGTGTGGGCATGAGCCTCGGCAGATGGGGCACCTCAGCATTAACATGAGCCTCGGCAGCTGGCACCTTGGCATGGGTATGAGGCTCAACCTCCTCAGCAATCATAAATGGAGCCAGGCCAGAGGTGTCTGTGGTAGCAACACAGAGACCCAGAGGATCTTGAGGAAGATAGGTGGTCACCATTGCATGTATTACACGTCTGGTGATTGTGTATGGTATCTCAGGGTTTTTGACTTGATCTATCTCCAAGTCAGCAAGGCAGGGGTCAGCATACAAGGTTCCAGGAATAACCACCAGAGAGGAAGCCACAAAGGTCTTTGATAGATGCTGGGTACTGGGGAAATCAGCTGGTTTAGCCACAGATACAAAGGGTTCTCCCATTGATGGGTTGCTAGGCCTCTTAGGGGGTCTTACCGGGCATTGACAGATCTGGTGAGAAACATCTCCACAATAAAAATAAAGGCTCATAGTCTTCCTTCTACTGTGCTTCTCCATTGAGAGATGTCCATGTTGTTTCTTAGGGGTGGAAATGTGATAGCTCCCATAGTCTCTGCAGCAACTTGTTCATTAGGTCAAGCAGGTGTTTAACCAGTTGTTTGGATTAACCTCCTCCATACATGCCTTGTATCACTGCAGGCTCATGGGTTAAAGGCTGCTGCATTCTATCAGGGATCCAAACCGGCGGGTGAGGGGATGAGCTCACTATGCAGTGATACAGGTCTTGAGTAGGGATGGGCTGCCAGTTCGATGCGAACATGAGTTTGCATCGAACATTGGCCGTTCGACCAATGGCAAACATTTCCTCGTGTTCGCATTGTGTTCACCCACAATGCACCACAATGGACCACAATGCACTGTGCCCTGGCCTGAAGCTTGTAATTGGCTACAGCCTTGCACCTGACCACAGGTCAGGTGCAAGACAGGTGCAAGACTATGCAAATAAGGGCTCAGAGTCCTGATTGGGCAAATTTTGCCCAATCATGGGCTCGCAGAGCTAAGTACTGCAGCACACTATATAAGGCTTCCCTGCAGCCCTAGCGTGTGTGTTGCAGGAGTGAATCAAAGAGGACAGGAGATTGTTGGATTTGCAGGGACAAGCTGGTAGTGGCAAATAGCAGGGAACTGGCAGCCTGGCTGTGAAATATCATACCACAGTTGAATCAGAGTTCATCTGTATCTTTAATCTGTATCTTTATCTATTCAGAGTTGAATCTGGGTCTTGCCAGCTATCAGGGTGTATCACTGAGTTATAGCAGCGTTCTGGAAAATCTGTATATCTTTAATCTAATTCTAGATACCATAGAATACCACAGTTGAATCAGAGTTCATCTGTATCTTTAATCTGTATCTTTATCTATTCAGAGTTGAATCTGGGTGTTGCCAGCTATCAGGGTGTTGCAGCCTGCAGGAGAAGAAGTGAATCAGAGAGAGAGAGGACATTGGCAGCCTTGCAGGGAAAATATCAATGAAATCGCTGACGAATAGCAGAGTTCTGAATATCTTTAATCTAGATAACACAGTTGAATCAGAGTTCTGCATATCTCCAATCTATATACCAGAGTTGAATCAGAGTTCTGCATATCTCCAATCTATATATCAGAGTTGAATCAGAGTTCTGTATATCTCAAATCTGCTGTATATTCCAGAGTTGAATCAGAGTTCTGCATATCTCAAATCTATATATCAGAGTTGAATCAGAGTTCTGTATATCTCAAATCTTTATAACAGAGTTCTGCATATCTCCAATCTATATACCAGAGTTGAATCAGAGTTCTGCATATCTCCAATCTTTATAACAGAGTTGAATCAGAGTTCTGTAAATCTTTAATTTATATATCACTCATCATGTCAGAAAGACCAAAAAGGACACCAGACGCTCCCAGACACAGATAAGAGGGCAGGCAGCCTCTGTGTTTAAAGGCTGTGCCCCTGGTCATCGTGGACATGGTGCATCCTCTGCAGGGGCACACTTGTCCTTTCTAACTGGTGCTGGCCGTCTTATGCAGCAGCAACATACAGAGGATTTGGTGCTTTGGCTAACCAGGCCATCCTCATCCTCCGAGTCCTCTGCCAGCCAGGCTTGTAGTGGTTTACAGTCCACCTCAGCTGCCAAAGCATCTAATTCAGCCTCCATGTCCACAGTTACTCCAGCCGTAGCCTCACCATCATACAAGGAGGAGTCAGCTGAATTGTTTGACTACAATGACTGTGACATGCTGCTTGAGAATGCGCAGCAAATCCAGTGCTCTGATGTTGACTCTGAGGTTAAGGAAGGGAGTAAAATCAGCCTAGAGGAAGGAGGTGCCAGTGACACACAAAGAACTGGCACTCATGTTCCCCCAGCAGCTGCAGCATACTGCCAGGTTGGCTCCAGTGATGAGGAGATAGGGGCTGATGATGATGATGAGGTCACTGTACTCCACCTGGGTGCCTGATCGAACAGAGGAGTCAAGTTCAGAGGAGGCACAACAAAAACGAGGCACAATGTCCTCTATGAGCAACCGTAGCTAGTCCAAGGCATCAGAAGTCAGAACTGCTCAGGTGCAGAGCGCTGTTGTCTCAAAGCACACGTCCAGGAACTCTGCTGTCTGGGAGTTCTTCACATGTGCAGCAGACTGCAGAGTTGCTATTTGTAAGCTATGTCTGAAGAGGTTCATGCGTGGGAAAAACATCAGACGCTTGGGTACCACGTGCTTGATGCAACATATGACCACCTGCCATGCATCCTGTTGGCACAACACTTTGTATAGGTCCTCCTCCTCATCTGTCTCAACCCCCACTATATGTCCTGCCATGTCATTGTCTACAACCTCCACTGACAGGGATGATGCTACAGTAATGGGTGTACCAGGTCCTTCCTCAGAATTTGACAGCATCTTATCAGCTGCAGATTTACACAGTCAGAAAAAATAGTCCCAACCTTCCCCTTGCACAGCATCTAAATGCCAGCTTGGCAAAATTACTCACACTACAGCTGCTGCCCTTCTAGCTGGTGGTTCCAAAACGCCAGTTCTTTTCACGGAAGGCCATTCCAGCACTATACCAGCACGTGGAAGACAATGTTATGGAGTCATTGGGAAAGGCAGTCAGCAGCAAGGTGCACTTGACTTTAGACACGTGGTCAAGCAAGCATGGACAGGGCCATTACATTTCCTTCACGGCATTCTGGGTAACTCTGCTTGCAGCTGGGAGGGATCTAGGACGGGGCTCTGTGCTGGAGCATGCTCATCCACCACACCTCCAGAAAGCTGCTTATATGAGGTCTGTCTGCTCCACCACCTCTTCCTCTTCCTGCTTCTCTGTCTCTGGCGAAGTGGCAGTTAAACCGACGCATGGCAGGGGCTACGCAATGGCTCAAGCAAAAAGATGCCATACTGTGCTTGAGCTGGTTTGTTTAGGGGACAGGAGCCACACCGGGCCAGAAATTCTGTCAGCTCTGCAGGGGCGCAGAGATGGTTAACACCACGCCAGCTTGAGCTGGGAATGATCGTCTGTGATAATGGCAGCAACCTTACCTCCATTCTAAGCCTGGGTAAGTTGACGCATGTACCATGCCTAGCACACGTCCTGAATCTGGTGGTACAGCGTTTCCTAACCAGGTACCCAGGGCTGCCAGAGCTTTTCTGTCAGACCAGAAAAGTCTGCAGCCACTTCATTCCCAGCAAGTGTTTGCCTTGCAGAAATTCAAAGAGAATTCCACCTTTCCACAAACCGTCTGATCTGTGACATGCCCACCACGTGGAACTCGACATTGGTAATGCTGCAGCGTCTGCACAAGCAGCAGAGGGCCATCAATAAGTACCTATGTGAGTATGGCACAAGGACAGGTTCAGGTCAACTTGGTTATTTTTCCCACCGCAGTGGCTGATGATCAAGGATGCATGCACTGTACTGTCACCATTTGAGGAGGCAACGAGGATGGTGAGCAGAGACAGCGCATGCATCAGTGACACAATTCCTTTAGTGTTCCTTCTGGAGCGCACTCTGCGGGGAATTATAAATGTGGCACTAGAGCAGAGCAGCGGGAGGAAGAGGAGGACTTCCCTAGCTCTTAAAGCCCCAGTCTTTACACAGACAGCATTCCTGCGGGTCCTCAGATCAGAAAGGAGGAGGATGAGGAGGAGGAATATTTAAGTCATGGGGCATTGAAGGTGGGGATTCCTCAAGGGAGGGTTTTATGTCCCCAGAAACCCAAGGACTAGTATGTGGCTGGGAGGAGGTAGTGCACGATAGGGTCATCCTCAATGACCAGGAAGACTCGGAAGCTAATGCCACCTCCAACCTACGCTGCATGGGCTCCCTTATCCTCCAAAGCCTGCTAAAGGACCCCAGGATTCATGCTATTAAGGAGAGGGATCATCACTGGTTGGCGACCCTTCTTGTTCCAAGATACAAGGTTAAGGTTGCAGAGCTCATCCTGCCCTCACAGAGGGAGGAAAGGATGAAACAACATGAAGACACTCTAAAGCGACACTTGTGTAACAACTTTCCAGGCACTGGTAGGCTACCAAGTGATGACACAGGTGCTTCTGAGGCTGCGGATGATCAGAGGATGTCACGGACCGCGTTGGTATCGCGGCCCGCGCTGGATCTAGGGGGCGCCTGGCAGCGGCTTCCTCGCTGCTCGCTGGCCAGGCGCCGAGTGATAACGCAGCCGGCTGCGCTCACGTGGGGCGCCAGGGGGCGGGGACTGGCGTGATGACGCGGACCCGCCGAGTTTAAGACCCGGCTTCACTATTCACCGGTGCCCTGACGTGGTAGTTACTTCCCGCAGAGCTCTTGTATATTTGGCAAACGACTATTCTGTGTATGACCCTTGGCATTGGCAAACGACCACTCTGTGTATGACCCTTGGCATTGGCAAACGACCACTCTGTGTATGACCTTGGCATTGGCAAACGACCACTCTGTGTATGACCCTTGGCATTGGCAAACGACCACTCTGTGTATGACCCTTGGCATTGGCAAACGACCACTCTGTGTATGACCCTTGGCATTGGCAAACGACCACTCTGTGTATGACCCTTGGCATTGGCAAACGACCACTCTGTGTATGACCCTTGGCATTGGCAAACGAATTATTCTGTGTGTGACCCCTGGCATTGGCAAACGAACCATTCTGTGCGTAACCCCTGGTATTGGCATTAACTCTTCTTATTCTGGTATTGAGGTCAGTCTGTGTGGCACCCTAAGCACACATCAGACTACCTCTTGTCTGGTTAGGATCTTGGGAAGAGCTAAATTATTCTAGGTCTTGTGTATCGTTCTAGTGTCATTCTTGTGGATACACTATCCTGTCATATTCTGTGTCTGTCTAGTCGTGCCGACCAACCTAAGGATCGGAAGGGTAGAGAGTGTCCTGCGTATAGGGACCACTAGTCAGATAGCTGAGGGATCCGTGACAATATCTGGTATTCTCTCTTGTATGTGATCTGTGCTGCCATTCTAGTAATCTGTCTAGTAGAGCCGACCACTCAAGGATCGGAAGGTTAGAGAGTGACCTGCGTATAGGGACCACTACTCTAGTATCAGGGGATCCGTGACATTACGTCAGGGCCAATGGATCCCGCAGACCTCTCTAATCAGTTGACACGTATTGCAGCCAGACAAGAAGAGCAGGACCATAGGATGGACCAGATTGCTCTTGCCCTGCAAACCCTGTTAAACCGATCCAGTTCTGGAACTGCAAGCCCTCCAGACCCAGTAGTGCCTAGGATCAGTCCGGCCTCTCCCGAGGGATGTAGGCTCAGTATGAAAGCACCCGTACGCTATGATGGAACACCAAACTTA
Source organism: Leptobrachium leishanense (assembly GCA_009667805.1). Lineage (NCBI taxonomy): Eukaryota > Metazoa > Chordata > Amphibia > Anura > Megophryidae > Leptobrachium > Leptobrachium leishanense. The sequence continues at coordinate 251,980,534 of CM019064.1, forward strand.
TGCCGGGGCTTTCTGACCCAACTGGAAATTTTGTTCGAGAACAACCCAGGATCATGTATGTCAGATAAAGCTAAGGTGGGCTATCTAATTAGTCATTTAACGGAGAAGGCTTTATTGTGGGCTACTCCCTTGTGGGAGAACAGGAAACCCATCATATACGATTATGAGGGTTTTACTTCAGAGCTTAAACGCACCTTTGACCCCTCTAGAAGGGCTACTAATGCGGGGAGGTCATTATTTCACATTAAACAAGGTAATAGGAGGGTCGCTGAATACGCAATAGAATTTAAAACCTTGACTTCAGAGGTTCTCTGGCCGAACGATGTCCTAACCTTGGCCTTTACTGAAGGTCTGAACGACGCGTTTATGTTCGAGTTGGCTCCTCTAAAATTGCCAGAGACTCTTGATCACTTAATCGACTTCTGTATAGCTATGGATGATCAAATTAGGGAAAGGAGACACCCCAGGGATAGACCTAGAAGGCTCTTGCCTCCTTTACCCTTATCATCCAGAACTACCGTTGCTTCCGGTAACCAGGAAAACGTTAAATCAGATCTACCTGTTGTTGAGCCTATGCAGATAGGAAAGACTGGTATATCGGAAGCAGAGAGAGCTCACAGAAGGGAGAAGGGACTCTGCTTCTATTGCGCCGGGGCAGACCACTTCCGCCTTCAATGTCCTCAGAGACCTAGGGGGAGCAGGGGTGAGAGTGGCCGAGCAAGCCAGAGACCAGCCAATACCCAGGTTATAGGGTCTCTTTATGCCTCTTTCGTAAACGACGAAAAAAAAAAGTCCAGGATCCTGGTACCAATATCATTGACCTGGGACAAGGTTCACATTAAGACTGAGGCCTTCTTAGATTCTGGGGCCTCAGGCAATTTTATGGATAAACAGTTTGCTGCTAAATGTCTCATACCTCTGGTCCTCAAGGACAGACCTCTTATGGTGGAGGCTATAGATGGAAACCCTCTATCCTGCCCACATATCACCCACGACACTGTTTCTGTATGCATGAAAACAGGAGTATTGCACCATGAAAACATATGTTTCCAAATCATTGAGTCCCCTTCTTGTCCTGTCGTGCTTGGGTTTCCGTGGTTGGCAGAACACAACCCGGTTATTGATTGGGTCCAAAGAGACATAAAATACTGGAGTCCTCGTTGTCAATCGCACTGTCTGGGGAGGGTCAACGTAATCGCTAGCCTCAACGTTGCCACAGCCCCTCCTTTGTCTACAGAGGTTCCTGAACAATATTTGGGATTTAAAGAGGTCTTCTCTAAGTCCAGGACTGAGGTCCTACCACCGCACCGCCCGTACGACTGTGCTATAAATTTACTCCCTGGTACTATGCCTCCTAGGGGACATGTATACCCCTTGTCCCAAAAAGAAAATGACGTTATGGAGGAGTACATAAGGGAGAACCTGGAGCGAGGTTTCATCAGACGGTCCTCTTCTCCAGCAGGGGCAGGTTTCTTTTTTGTATCGAAAAAAGAGGGAGACCTGCGGCCTTGTATAGATTATAGAGGTTTGAACAGGATAACCATAAGGAACGCCTATCCCATACCACTTATCACAGAACTGTTCGATCGCCTAAAGGGGGCCAATATTTATACCAAACTTGATTTACGCGGGGCTTACAACCTCGTAAGGGTTAAAGAGGGACACGAATGGAAAACGGCTTTTAATACAAGAAGTGGGCATTATGAGTACCTGGTGATGCCTTTTGGCTTATGCAATGCGCCGGCTGTTTTTCAAGACCTCATAAATGATACCTTACGAGAATTCCTGCAAGTATTTGTCATAGTATATCTGGATGACATCCTGATATACTCGCCTGATATCGTAACCCATCATGTCCACGTGAAAAAAGTACTGAAAAAATTGTTGGAGGCTGGATTGTATTGTAAATTAGAGAAATGTTTATTTGACATAAGGACAGTACATTTCCTTGGCTACATAATAACACCTGAGGGGTTCCAGATGGATCCTAAGAAACTTACAGCAATCCTAGACTGGCCTCTACCCCAAGGACTTAAAGCCATCCAAAGGTTTCTAGGATTCACAAATTATTATAGGAGGTTCATTAAAGATTTTTCGGTTTTGGTTTCTCCCCTCACGGCCATGACTAGGAAAGGGGTGGGTAATCAGAAATGGACACCCCAAGCCAGTCAAGCCTTTGAAGCACTCAAACAAGCGTTTACTACGGCCCCGGTACTCAGACATCCGGATCCGGCTCTGCCATTCCAAGTGGAAGTTGACGCCTCCGAGATAGGTCTTGGTGCAGTCTTGTCCCAGAGGGAAGCACCCGACAAACCCTTGCATCCATGCGGCTTCTATTCCCGAAAACTCTCCCCGGCAGAGAGGAACTATGACATAGGAAACAGAGAGTTGTTAGCAGTCATATCAGCCTTGGCAGAATGGAGATACCTACTGGAAGGGTCTAGTGACCCCATCCTTATCATAACCGATCATAAAAATCTCACATACATTGGAGATGCTAAACGGTTAAATTCCCGACAAGCAAGATGGTCGTTGTTTCTTTCAAGCTTTAATTACGTACTGACCTATCGACCTGGGTCCAGAAACGTTAAAGCAGATGCTTTATCTAGACAGCATGAGTCCTACGAATTTAACGTCCAAGATCAGCATCCCATTGTACCCCAAGAAAGGATTATAGCCTCTACCACGATTAATGTCTCGTCTCCCTTGTTGCAAAGGTTACAAACCGTGCAGGGCACGGCTCCTGAAGGGAAACCTCCCGCGAAACTCTTTGTACCTGAATGTGAAAGAGAAGAAATATTAAACCTTTATCATGATAATAAAACGTCCGGGCATATGGGAATCACCAAAACGGTGTCCAGCATCAATAAAATCTTTTGGTGGCCCACGTTGCGCCGAGATGTTAAAGATTACATAGCCGTGTGCGAGGTTTGCACAAGACATAAAAATCCCAAAACAGCACCCATTGGTTTGCTCCAACCTCTGCCAATCCCAGAACGACCATGGTCGCACTTAGCTATGGACTTCATAGTGGAGTTACCCGATTCTAGAGGGAACACAGTTATACTTACGATCATCGATCGGTTCTCCAAGATGGGTCACTATGTTCCTCTTCGTAAACTACCGTCGGCAGCCGAACTGGTGCCCATATTCATTAACCACGTGGTCCGCATACATGGTATTCCTCTTGGGATTGTCTCCGATAGGGGCACCCAATTTGTCTCCAGGTTTTGGAAAGGGTTTTGTAAGAATGTGGGGATAGACTTGTCTTTCTCTTCGGCCTATCACCCCCAGACCAACGGAGCAGCAGAACGTGCAAATCAGAATGTAGAAAAGTATCTCAGGTGCTTTATCTCAGAACAGCAAGATAACTGGTCAGACCTGCTACCATGGGCTGAGTATGCTTTGAACAGCGCGGTGAGCGAATCCACAGGACATTCCCCTTTCTTCACCGTTTATGGTTTCGATCCTCCTATGTTACCGACTACGTTTTCGGATACCACGATACCTGCTTTGGATGACCATTTGGCGTCCTTGAAGGACACTTGGGGGAAAGTCAAGGAGGCACTCAAGAAAAGTAGTGCCATCCAGAAAATCAAGGCTGACAGACACAGGAGGCAGGCACCCGTATATCAGGTTGGGGACAGGGTATGGCTTTCCTCGCGGAATATTAAGCTCCTAGTGCCTTCCATGAAGTTGGCACCTAGATTCATAGGCCCTTACAAGGTTTTACGACGACTCAACCCCGTCTCCTATGCTTTGGCATTGCCTCCCCATATCCGGATACACAACGTGTTCCACGTGAGCCTCTTAAAACCTCTCTTGTGTAATCGGTACACCAGGGCCCGTATCCCACCTCCTCCTATCTCAGTGGAGGGTGAGGAGGAGTTTGAAGTCCAGGCCATTTTGGATGCCAGGGTATCAAGGGGCACTTTGCAGTATCTGGTCGACTGGGTGGGCTACGGGCCGGAGGATCGTTCTTGGCTCCCGGCTGCTGAGGTCCATGCGCCTCGGTTGGTGAAGGCCTTCTACGTGGCCCATCCTCGTGCTCCTGGGGGTCGTCCAGTGGCCGCCCGTGGAGGGGGGGTTCTGTCACGGACCGCGTTGGTATCGCGGCCCGCGCTGGATCTAGGGGGCGCCTGGCAGCGGCTTCCTCGCTGCTCGCTGGCCAGGCGCCGAGTGATAACGCAGCCGGCTGCGCTCACGTGGGGCGCCAGGGGGCGGGGACTGGCGTGATGACGCGGACCCGCCGAGTTTAAGACCCGGCTTCACTATTCACCGGTGCCCTGACGTGGTAGTTACTTCCCGCAGAGCTCTTGTATATTTGGCAAACGACTATTCTGTGTATGACCCTTGGCATTGGCAAACGACCACTCTGTGTATGACCCTGGCATTGGCAAACGAATTATTCTGTGTGTGACCCCTGGCATTGGCAAACGAACCATTCTGTGCGTAACCCCTGGTATTGGCATTAACTCTTCTTATTCTGGTATTGAGGTCAGTCTGTGTGGCACCCTAAGCACACATCAGACTACCTCTTGTCTGGTTAGGATCTTGGGAAGAGCTAAATTATTCTAGGTCTTGTGTATCGTTCTAGTGTCATTCTTGTGGATACACTATCCTGTCATATTCTGTGTCTGTCTAGTCGTGCCGACCAACCTAAGGATCGGAAGGGTAGAGAGTGTCCTGCGTATAGGGACCACTAGTCAGATAGCTGAGGGATCCGTGACAATATCTGGTATTCTCTCTTGTATGTGATCTGTGCTGCCATTCTAGTAATCTGTCTAGTAGAGCCGACCACTCAAGGATCGGAAGGTTAGAGAGTGACCTGCCTATAGGGACCACTACTCTAGTATCAGGGGGATCCGTGACAGAGGAAGAGCGGTGAAGAGGGCCGCTTGACTGATACCTTTTGCAATTTTTTTAGTCCACGACGCCCAGGGACATCAAATGTAGGCACCCATTGCCAGCGTCTTCACCATAGGGTGCAGGACTACCTAGGGGCAAGGGCAGAGATACCTTTACAGCAGATGATCCACTGGCTTACTGGGTGTTGAGATTGGATCACTGCCCAGAATTTAGCCAATATGCTATGGAGCTACTAGGTTGCCCTTCATCCAGCGTGCTTTCTGAAAGGACGTTCAGTGCCGCTGGAGACAAAAGAGTGCGTCTGTCCACTGACTCTGTAAACCGGCTGACATTTATAAAAATGAATCAGTCCTGGATCAGCAGCTATCACTCCCCTGATGCTGATGTAACTGAATAGATCGGGGATCTCTTCTGCATTCCCAAAGCCTCCACCACTGCACTCTTCCACAATACCTCAGAGGGGTTACAGACGGTGTAAAGGCACTATTGCCGACACTAACAGCCAAATTTTAAAGCACCTATTGTTACTTTCATCCAAAGCCTGCATAAGAGGCACCATAATTTAGCCAAAAAATCACTAACCTTGTTCTGTGTGTCCTAAAATGTCTCCTCTTTCCATACAGGCTGCCACCCCATGCAGTTGTTTATGAATAGATTAAAGGAAAACCATTTACCGTCATTTGAAATGTCATTTTTTTCTTTTTAAATATTTCTATACATCGTACAAATCCGCCACTTCACGGGCAGGTTATGGGGACCTCCTAAGCATGATATTTTAAGGAATTTTTCATGTTTATTCTTAAACTTTATGTCATGGAAAAATCACTGTTCCTTTAAAAACGTTTTTTTTTTTAACTTCTTTTCCTTGTTTCCTGTCCCCCAGGGCACTACCCAGACCCCCATACACCTTTTATGGGCAATATCTTGCATATATGCCCTTTTGGAGGGCGCTCTAAAATTTGAACGTTCGAGTCCCATTGACTTGCATGAAGTTCGAATCGTGTTCGCGTTCGAATTCGAACTTTTTAAATTGTTCAAATGCGAACCGAACACGGGGGTGTTCGGCCCATCCCTAGTCTTGAGACAGGACATGGATGGAGGGTCTTGACACAGGACACGGTTGGAGTGTCATCACACTTGACTCGGTTGAAGGGTCTTGAGAAAGGACACGTTGGAGGGTTTTGAGAAAGAACATGGTTGTAGGGGGCGTGGCTTGCGCGCCGAAAGTAATGGCCGCCTGACTCCGGAGCTCCGCCGAGATCGCCCGCTCTGCTCCTTCCGCACCCCATCCGCCACGAGATGGGCAAACCCCGCAAGCTGCCGACCACTCCTGGCCCCTCAGAGCCCGCCGGGGACCCGCAAAACTGCTCCATTAGGCAGTTTCTGATGCCGATCCCGGACTCTGTCTTGGCGCCATCGCGGGACAAAATGGCGGCGACCCCCGACCTCTTCGGCCCCCAGCTCCCCCACGCATGCTGCAGACACCTGGGCCATGCCGCCGGAGCTCCACCATCTCCTCAGCTCCTTGCCCACCAAAACGGATTTGGCGGCCTCCACATCTAGCCTCCAGGAATCCCTGCTGACGGAGATCAGAGGCCTCAGGAGGGAACTTGGCGGCCTGCAAACCTGGGTTCAGCACGTGGAAACAGCACAGGCCTGCCACACTGAAATCACAACATCCCACACCAATGCCCTGCAGTCTCAACATCAAATTTTACAGACTATGACACGCCACCTGGAAGACCTAGAAAACCGAGGACGCAGGAATAACATTCGGGTAAGAGGCCTCCCTGAACTGGAACAATCCCCATCTGACCTGAAAAGCACCCTACTCCGTTTATTTAATGGCCTACTACAACTAGACTCTGTGTCACGTTCCCATGTTCCAACCCTGTCTCCCTGCCCTCTGTATTCCTTATGTCTGTGTTTCCATGTGTTTCCCTGTGCTGCTTTCCCTGACATGCAGCTCAGGGGTTAAGTTCATTGCTCGTTGAGCTTCTGCTGGTGATATGGACTGATTACTCCCCTATTTAAAGCCATGGGCCCATATCACCATGCTCTTGCATCCTGGTTCACTTCAGCTACAGATTTGTTCCTGAGAGCTCCCTGTCATTCTATCCTAGTGCTTTCTCAGTGTTTCCCCCTTGTCTGAGTTCTAGGTTTCTGATTGACTTCCTGGTATTGACCCTCTGGCCTGGCTGATGGATTTTCTCTGGTGCTATATCCCCGCTTTGGCTCAAGGTATACGTTTTGGTTTTGACCCCTGGCTTATTTATTGACGACTCTTCTGGACATCCCTAGCTGTTCTGTACATATTGAATTATATGTTGTGTATCCCTGTTGACCACGGCTTTTGTATATTGAAGTCCTTCCCTGCAAGTTGTTGAGTATAACTCCTTCAGGTGTCTGTGTTTTCCCCAGTACTCTGCACGGCTACAAGGTAACCTTTTTCTATTAGTGCAGATTCGGCCACTCTAAGGACCGATCTATCAGTATAGGGCTCCTTCGGTATAGCCGTGCAGAGGTCCCCAGTGTCTCCTGTGGTTTATTTCCTTATCCTGTTAGTTGTGTCACGCATCTCTGCATATAGCGGCTTTTCCTCTTACCTGGGCCCTACTTGGCGCATGCCAGGTACCGCCATAGTGGCTGAACGTGACATAATGCAAGAGCCAACCATAAAGCCCGCAGAGTTGCGTAAATTGTTTGAATCCATGCTGCGCCTGTTTGGTGATTTCATGTCTAAGTGGAAGGGGTTAATGGACACAACTTTTCTCCCTTCTAATGATCAAGCTGTTCTAGAAAGCAGGGTACGTGGTCCGCTTTCCCCTGAGGAAATGAATAGAAGGCGAACTGACAAGCTCTGTTTCTATTGTGCCAGTTCATTGCATTTTATTTCATGGTGCCTGCTCAAGCCAGTGCGTGCCGAGGCTGGCAAGATGCCAGTGCGTGCCGAGGCTGGCAAGATGCCAGTGCGTGCCGAGGCTGGCAAGATGCCAGTGCGCGCCGAGGCTGGCAAGATGCCAGTGCGCGCCGAGGCTGGCAAGATGCCAGTGCGCGCCGAGGCTGGCAAGATGCCAGTGCGCGCCGCGGCTGGCAAGATGCCAGTGCGCGCCGCGGCTGGCAAGATGCCAGTGCGCGCCGAGGCTGGCAAGATGCCAGTGCGCGCCGAGGCTGACAAGCAGCCAGTGCGCGCCGAGGCTGACAAGCAGCCAGTGCGCGCCGAGGCTGACAAGCAGCCAGTGCGCGCCGAGGCTGACAAGCAGCCAGTGCGCGCCGAGGCTGACAAGCAGCCAGTGCGCGCCGAGGCTGACAAGCAGCCAGTGCGCGCCGAGGCTGGCAAGCAGCCAGTGCGCGCCGAGGCTGGCAAGCAGCCAGTGCGCACTGGGACGGGCAAGACACCAGTGCATGCCGAAACTGGCAAGGTGCCTGCGACCCACAGTCGAGTCACCAAGGCCAGTTCCCATTATAACACTAAAGTAATCAGACCCCTTGTACCGTCCAGGTTTAGGAGAGCCCTTCCTAGGGCAACCAGACCTGTGGAGGGGGCAACTGATGTTACTGACCTTGCTGAATATTCTGACGATGGGTCAGATGGTACCAGGCCCCGTACTGGGACAGATGGCATCAGACCCTGCCATGTATCCAAGGTCAGACCCCCTTTACCGTCCAGGCCTAGGAGAGCCCTTCCAGGGGTAACCAGGTCTGTGGAGGGGGTAACTGACATCTCAGACCCAGTCGAGTATTCCCCTTTTGATCCCGAGGTACAAATGGAGTTTGACTCCTTCTCGGCCAGGGCGGCAAAGGATGAAGCCATGGAGGTTATTCCCATTAATGCCTCTCGTATGTGGCCTCGCCAAACGGCCAGACACCCTAATGGTGGTCCAGGGCGTAAGATTGTTACAGGCTGTATTACCTGTGGTGCTGTACACTTATCTGCATCACCCACCGCACTCATAGTGCCAGGTAGCAAGGCCACAATTATGGGGTCTGGCGATGGGGTCACAGCCAAGGAGTTTGGTGGGGAAACCGCAATCATGTTGCCTTTTTCTGGCAGTGAAGTTGTCACGCCTGTGGCTGGCAAGCTTCCAGTTAAATCAGACTCAAGCTGTGTGTCAGCAGTGCCAGAAACCCAGTCAAGCTGTGCGTCAGCGGTGCCAGTCCCAAGCTGTGTGTCAGCGGTGCCAGAAACCCAGTCAAGCTGTGTGTCAGCGGTTCCAGAAACCCAGTCAAGCTGTGTGTCAGCGGTGCCAGTCCCAAGCTATGTGCCAGCGGTGCCAGTCCCGAGCTGTGTGCCAGTACCAAGCTGTGTGTCAGCGGTGCCAGTCCCAAGCTGTGTGTCAACGGTGCCAGAAACCCAGTCAAGCTGTGTGCCAGTCCCAAGCTGTGTGCCAGTATCAAGCTCTGTCAGCAGTGCCAGTCCCAAGCTGGGTGTCAGCGGTTCCAGAAACCCAGTCAAGCTGTGTGTCAGCAGTGCCAGAGCTACATTGCAACACCACTGTACCCATGCCCCACAGAGAGTCCGAGGTTTCCAAACCTCATGGTAAGGTACAGGTAGGTGAGCCTACTCCCACTGTTGCCGTGTCGTGTGGGGGGTCACCAGTTCTAGATCTCGTTCAAGGAGAAGACGGGAAAAGGTGTCTAACCCTAGTCCCACTGATTCTATGTCCAGTCTAACTGATGCCAAGATCCCCCTACCCCGTCATGTCCCTGAGGGCTATGTGCAGTCGCCCTTTGGACTGGTGTTCAGGAAGGACCACTGGGTTGCCATTCAAAGGAACCCTCATAGACGGGGGTGTCTTGTGGAGGAGGATGACGACTCTGAGTGGGACCTCAAAGGACTTTGGTGACTGGTGTTCGTGATCTGGTTTCCTGATTCTGTCTGTCATGTTTGTTGTTTTAGGTGCCCTGAGGTCACCTTTTTTGGAGGGGGCTACTGTCACGTTCCCACGTTCCAACCCTGTCTCCCTGCCCTCTGTATTCCTTATGTCTGTGTTTCCATGTGTTTCCCTGTGCTGCTTTCCCTGACATGCAGCTCAGGGGTTAAGTTCATTGCTCGTTGAGCTTCTGCTGGTGATATGGGCTGATTACTCCCCTATTTAAAGCCATGGGCCCATATCACCATGCTCTTGCATCCTGGTTCACTTCAGCTACAGATTTGGTCCTGAGAGCTCCCTGTCATTCTATCCTAATGCTTTCTCAGTGTTTCCCCCTTGTCTGAGTTCTAGGTTTCTGATTGACTTCCTGGTATTGACCCTCTGGCCTGGCTGACGGATGTTCTCTGGTGCTATATCCCCGCTTTGGCTCAAGGTATACGTTTTGGTTTTGACCCCTGGCTTATTTATTGACGACTCTTCTGGACATCCCTAGCTGTTCTGTGCATATTGAATTATATGTTGTGTATCCCTGTTGACCACGGCTTTTGTATATTGAAGTCCTTCCCTGCAAGTTGTTGAGTATAACTCCTTCAGGTGTCTGTGTTTTCCCCAGGACTCTGCACGGCTACAAGGTAACCTTTTTCTATCAGTATAGGGCTCCTTCGGTATAGCCGTGCAGAGGTCCCCAGTGTCTCCTGTGGTTTATTTCCTTATCCTGTTTGTTGTGTCACACATCTCTGCATATAGCGGCTTTTCCTCTTACCTGGGCCCTACTTGGCGCATGCCAGGTGCCGCCATAGTGGCTGAACGTGACACTCTGACACTGACATCGAATTTGAAAGACTTCACAGAGCTCTGCGCCCTAAAGGCCCTCCTGAGGCCCCGCCACGAGACGTGGTTTGCTGTCTTCTGCGACATCCCCTCAAAGAGGACATTATGGAGGCAGCCAGAGCATCTCGCACTGTACTGTTTGAAGACGCCAGTATCTCCTTATATCAGGTTTTATCGCCAGCGACCTTACAATCCAGGTGCCTTTTACGCCCCCTCACCGCGGCCTTGCAGGAACGGTGCATTGTATACAAGTGGCTCTTCCCATTCGGACTACAGGTCCGCACTGAAAACGGTCCAGTTATCTTGCGATCAGAACTTGACCTCCCGGTATTCCTGGAAGCCCTTTCATTGCCTAAAGACACCATACTTGCGTGGCTGGACCTGACGAGCATGTACGCCCCTCTCATTTGGTGCACCACCGCGGTCTCAGAGGCCTCGCCACCGCCGCTACTCCTCAACGCGGAATACTACACCCCATGATCCTCAAGATGGATGACCTACATCTGGCAACTACCCCTACAATTTCTGAGCACAAGTAGAGGATGCCGTCCCTAATAGCTCAAGAGACTGGAGATCCTGCGGCTAACGACACCAGTGGCTAGATCCAGAACTGGAGACCCCCGCACTTTTCAAGACTGCTGCTTGTACCATCTCACGATGACCAGCGATTCACAGCACATCTGACTTGATTCTGACATATGCCGCTCGCTGAGGTACAAGGAAAGACACTCGTCTGAACAACACTCTCGAGATAAGTAAGTCTCCCTGACGATTACATTGCATGTCTCCCCCGTTTTTCTTTTTCTGGACTCTGGCCCGATTAACACCGAATGGACTGCGTGAGTACTGGACACGGCCTGCACACGCATCTCCCACGATGCAGACTCCTACCCAGGAGGAGACCAGTACAGTGCTACATGCTGGGGTCGGCGGCACTCTAATACGAAATGTAGAGCGGGCTTCTAGGCCCGAGTTTTTTCTTTCTTCTGGTTTACAGTTAACTGTTTAGATAATTATTACGTTGATTGCATACGTCTGCATTTCCTATTTTGTAAACACGTTGCCCTCGGTTGTCGCTTGCTCCTGCCCCCGAGAACGTGTCTTTGTACAGAATAGTGCGACACGCACTTACCCCCGCATATTGCGGTTGTGCATTGTCTCACTTAGGCACACACTCTTCACCCTCCCTGAAACCCCCCTCTTTTTACTCTTGTATGTCTACCCCCTTCCCTAGTTGGTAACATGGCCACGGCACCTAGACCCATTAAAATCACCTCGATCAATGCCAAAGGACTGAACATCCCGGAGAAGAGGCATATGGCCCTCCGGGACTTCAGATCCACACACGCAGACGTGGTGCTCTTGCAAGAAACACATTTTGAAGCGGGTAAGGCTCCACGAATGCGCGATCTAAAATACCCAGTCGGCTTTTTTAGTAATTCCACTGCTGGCAAAGTATGCGGCACGGCCGTTCTCCTCTCCAGGCACGTCACCGTCACCGTCACAGGCACGGAACTGGATCAGGACGGCCGATACACTTTTGTAAAGGGGTCCCTAGGGGCACAATTTTATACCTTCGCCTTCATTTACTTGCCGAACAGAAAACAACACAAGGTATAACGCTCTATGCTGCGTATTCTTGCTGATTTTCAGGAAGGAATCGTACTTATTGGAGATATTAACCTCCCATTGGATGCACGCTTAGACACTTCACGGGGTATAATGAGTGTCCCACACTCCGTACTGCGACAAACTCACTCGGCACTCGACTCACACCGCCTAATCGCTTGTTGGTGTGCCACACATCCCACCACACGAGATTACACCTTTTACAACCCCGCGCACCAGTCCTATTCAAGGCTGGACTGTATGTTCCTACCATTTGGACACCTCCACCTCCTCGAATCGGTAGATATAGGCCCGATGACGTGGTCAGATCATCACCCGGTACTACTCACACTTAACTCCCCTTTAGTACGTCCTAAAGACAGAAATTGGCGCCTAAATGAAACCTTACTGAACGACCCCATGATCAGACAGGGCACCCTCCTGGCTCTCCAGCAATATTTCACTGAAAACTCCACCCCTGACACCTCACCTCAAATCATATGGGAAGCGCATAAGGCAGTGATCCGAGGTTACCTGATGCAGCAAGGCTCAATTAAAAAAAAAACACACCCTTCAAAGAGACACACTTATTCAACGCATTCACACACTGGAGAGATCCCATAAGGTCTATGTGGATGACACAGTCTACGTGGAGCTTTTGGAGCTTCGCTCCGAACTGAACGCACTTTTAAACAAAACTGCCCACAAAGCCTTCCTCACTACTCGCCGGACCTTTCACGAGCATGGTAACAAATGTGGACGGCTACTAGCGCGCGCACTCAGAACCCACAGAGAGAAACTATACATCTCCAGATTACGCATCCCACAGGGTACACACGTCACGCTACCGCAAGACATGCTATCCCTTTTTCACGACCACTTCACGGACCTGTACAACCTTCCTACAGACCAGCAACCATCCTCCGCAGCTCGCATGCGTAAATTCGTGGAGACGCACACTCACACTAAGCTAACACCACTCATGCGAGAGGCACTAGATTCCCCTTTAACGGACGAAGAATTACACACAGCAATCAAATTGACCCCTACCGGCAAGACGCCAGGCCCAGACGGTTTGTCCCTCCGCTATTATAAAACATTCCTACCCAACTTGACACCCACGTGGTTGCAAGCCTTTAATACGCTCGCGCAGCGCCCCCATGCCTTACCCCCTCAAACCCTCTCTGCCACCGTCACATTAATACCCAAACCTAACAAAGATCATGACTTATGCGCTAACTACCGTCCCATATCACTCCTGAACCAAGACTTAAAATTATTTGCCAAAGCCCTGGCATTACGGATGGCTCGCTACATCCCCAGACTGGTACACCCGGACCAAACTGGATTTATACCAGGGAGAGAGGCCAGGGACAACACAGTCAGAGCCCTGAACCTCATGCATGTTGCCGCTGAATCCCGTTCAGTCCCTTCCCTTCTACTGTCGACTGATGCCGAGAAGGCGTTTGACAGAGTCAGTTGGCCCTATCTGTTTTGCACCCTCCAGCAGATGGGATTCGGCTCCAGCATGCTGGCATGGATTGGCTCCCTTTACGCTAACCCCACTGCACGCATTAACTTAAACGGCACGCTCACCCCTCCCTTCCGCATCCGAAATGGCACCAGGCAGGGATGCCCTCTTTCACCTTTACTGTTCGCGCTCTCAATTGAACCCTTCTTGCAGGCAGTTCGAACAGACCCCTCGATCCACGGCTTCGAGGTTGCAGATCACCGACATAAAGTGGCAGCATATGCCGACGATTTGTTATTTTTTATACGCCAACCGTTAATCTCCCTCCCCGCCCTCACTTCTCTACTACGAGAATTTGGTACCATTAGCAATTACAAGATTAACATGGCGAAGTCGGAAATAGTGGGCCTCACCATCCCCCCCCACTTTGCACCCAACTGCAAACCTCTTTCCCCTTTCAATGGTGCAAGTCATCTCTTAAATATCTGGGCATTTCCCTCACAGCCGACACATCAGACCTCTATTCAGCAAACTACCTCCCACTACTACACACCATAACGACAGACCTCACCAAATGGGCACTGTCCCATGTCACGTGGTTCGGACGCATTAACGTCCTAAAAATGAACATACTCCCTCGACTTCTGTACTTGTTTCAGACCTTGCCAATAGCTGTACCAAACTTATTTTTTCGATCCTTACAAACTAGGTGCACCTCCTTTGTCTGGAATAAACGACAACCACAGTTACGCTTTGCGCTCCTAACCGCAGCAAAATCTGCAGGTGGTCTAGCGTTGCCACATGTTCGCCGCTATTACCAAGCCACGCACTTATTGCGCATACTTGAATGGACATCAAACTATGGATCCCCCTAGAACGAAAACTGGCGGACAGCCCACTGGCCTCTCTGCCCTGTCTATCCGGCACAAACGCTACCTACCGAGTCGCACCTCACCCAACCATCTCTGCCACTCTGCGTGTCTGTAAGTCGCTCCAACACACCACACCCATTGCTCCATGGCCGTCACCCCTCCTACCTCTCTGCTATTTACCTGCATTCTCCCGGAGATTAATTCAACCAGATCAAGCACACATCCCACACTCTCTACTTGCAACCAATCTCATAGATGGCGATACCTTTCAGTCCCCAGAAGACATCCCACTACCACTACCGCATTCATTCCTGACAATTTTCCACCATCATAGACTCACGTCTTACATACGCTCTTTAGCCCCCCTATCTCAGTTCACCCGTCCCCTGACTCAATTTGAAATTCTGGCTCAAAGACCACACCCACCATCTCACGGTATATCGGTCCTATATGGCTTACTACAAAACCTCACAAACCTTATCCCATCCTACCGAGCCAAATGGTAAGAGGATCTCCACATGTCCTTCACTGATGAAGAGTGGAATCAAATCTCCCTCCTCACCACCTCTTGCTCCACTGCCTCCAAATCCCAAGAAACAGCCTACAAGCTCCTATCGCCCACCTAAAACTCTGGCAATCTTTGACCCTAACAGTAATGGATCATGCTGGAAATGCAAGTCGCCACAAGCTGATTTGTTGCACAGGTGGTGGTCCTGTCCCCAAAATCAACCATACTGGCGAGCTGTCCATGACACCATCTGCAAAGTCTCATCACTTCCGCCGGACTTTACACCAGCAGCTATGTTACTGCTGCACACCACTGCTGAGGCTTCGGATTACAGACGCACACTCGAAATACGACTTCTGAACGCGGCTAAGGCTGTGCTGCCCAGACACTGGAAATCCCCTAATGTACCGACTATACGAGAATGGCTTCAAGAAGTACATAACATTCAGGACATTGAAGAGTTAATACATAGTGCATCAGGCACTAGGGATGTGCGTTTCGGGTTTCGGAATTTCGGAATTTTCACGAAATTTCCACGATTCGTGTCTTCGGATTCGGCCGAATTTCCGAATCGGATCGGACCCGAAAACCGACAGATCCGAAAAGTTTTCCGAGCCGAAACGAAAAATTTTCGGAGTTTTTGAATGGACTTGAAATGTGTCAAATCGAAATTTATTTTTGCTCTATTCGTGATTTTGGTTCCATTTCGGTAATTCTGGAAATCGTATATTTAACTATTATCGGTTATATCGCTGATTCTGTAAAATTTTTTTATTTGTAAATGCGTATCACTTGTTTCTTGTGGCATTCGGGTCAGTTTAGCGTTTTTTAAATTGTTTTGTTCATTTTTTTTTGTTCCTTGGCTTTCATACCATTTTAATATGATTAAATAAAGTTGTGAAATGTATATTCAATTATTCATAAGAAAAAAAGGATCTTTATTTAATAAAAGAAAAACACGATAGAATCGCCAGAATTATCGTAGACACTTTGAAACGAGGAGAACAGACGTTCCGAAAAAATGAAAATTTCCGAAAAGTCGATACAAAAAACGGGGAAAGTGACCCCTGAAAAATGGTCGACATTCCTAAAAAAAAAAATGTACACGAAAAACGAGCCGAATCGAAACAGAAATCGGTCGAAACGAAAAGTTTAAACATCCGAATGAATCGAACCGAAAAAAAAATCGGTGCACAAGCCTATCAGGCACAAGTGCAACCCACCTACGCAGATGGTTTTACTGGTCAGAGGCCCGCCCTCGCACATAACTGCCATACCTTACGCTATAACTACCTGCTCCCCGCAGGTCACCCACCTCCTTGCACCAACTACACCCCCCCCCATTGTTCGTTTAAACACGTTACCCCTATTTTACACCCGCCCTAAGTTGTTTTGTAGATAAATGTATATTGAAGCGATATTCAATCGGTATGACGAGTCGACACAAAAGTTTTGAGATATGTTTATAACTTGCCGCGTATCTATGTATAGATACTGATATTGCTTTTTTTCTTGCACAAGAAATTGTTACAACGTTATTTCTGCTCTGTATGCAATTTATATCTCAATAAAAATTTATTACAATAAAAAAAAAAAGAACATGGTTGGAGGGTCTTGAGACACGAATGAGCAAGGTGCAGGCTTCTGGGGTAACTTTCACCATGCTAGACAGAGGATCAGTGCTTGGAAAACTGGCCATGCAGCAGCACTTCATCATGGGTGCTTCACCCTTTAGTAGGCAAACACAGGGAAGTAATTGGAGCACATATGGCTGCTTCAGTGTTTGTCTGTGGAATTACTGTCATAACATGAAAAGGGCTGCCAGGTGTGTCAGGGTAGAATAGTCACAGTTTGGGCCTTCTTATGGCGGTGGCGTGAAACCTGACCCTCTGCACTAAAAATAATCCATATCTTTAGTAGGGATGTGCACGCACAGTCACCTTGTGTGTGCACAAGTTGCTATATTTAATAAAAACGGGGATTTTTTTTAAATCGAAAGCTATGATGGAAAAAAGGCTAGTTTCTTTAAAATTACTTTGGCAACCTAAAGATTAACCCAAAAATTCCTGAAAAATGCAAAAATAATCCTAACAAATAAATAAATGCAGACACTTCTTGCTGTATTTGAAAAAAATAAATGCTTTAAGAAATATTTAATAAACCGTGTGATGCGAGGATTTTTTTAATATTGAGAGATATGATGGAAAAAATGCTAGTTTATTTAAAATTACGTAGGAAACCTAGGGCCAAATTACGATTCTAGCGGCAAAACAGGGGCGCTAGGGAGGAAAAAGTGCGCCCGCAGATTTCCCCTTAGTATGCCCATTTTACCGCTCGATTACAATGCAGGCGCTAAAAAAGCTGCCTGCATTGTTTGCGGGCGCTAAGCGCAGCCGTGCGCATCCTCTCAATGTAGTCCATAGAACTCCATTAAAGCGAATGCTGGTGGTCACATGGCCAGCTGGATCTTGCTTTGTGAGTGATCAGTGTTTGTCTGTGGAATTACTGTCATAACATGAAAAGGGCTCCCAGGGTTGTCAAGGTAGAATAGTCAGTTTGGGCCTTCTTATGGCGGTGGCGTGAAACCTGACACTCTGCACTAAAAATAATCCATATCTTTAGTAGGGATGTGCACGCACAGTCACCTTGTGTGTGCACAAGTTGCTATATTTAATAAAAACGGGGATTTTTTTTAAATCGAAAGCTATGATGGAAAAAAGGCTAGTTTCTTTAAAATTACTTTGGCAACCTAAAGATTAACCCAAAAATTCCTGAAAAATGCAAAAATAATCCTAACAAATAAATAAATGCAGACACTTCTTGCTGTATTTGAAAAAAATAAATGCTTTAAGAAATATTTAATAAACCGTGTGATGCGAGGATTTTTTTAATATTGAGAGATATGATGGAAAAAATGCTAGTTTATTTAAAATTACGTAGGAAACCTAGGGCCAAATTACGATTCTAGCGGCAAAACAGGGGCGCTAGGGAGGAAAAAGTGCGCCCGCAGATTTCCCCTTAGTATGCCCATTTTACCGCTCGATTACAATGCAGGCGCTAAAAAAGCTGCCTGCATTGTTTGCGGGCGCTAAGCGCAGCCGTGCGCATCCTCTCAATGTAGTCCATAGAACTCCATTAAAGCGAATGCTGGTGGTCACATGGCCAGCTGGATCTTGCTTTGTGAGTGATCAGTGTTTGTCTGTGGAATTACTGTCATAACATGAAAAGGGCTCCCAGGGTTGTCAAGGTAGAATAGTCAGTTTGGGCCTTCTTATGGCGGTGGCGTGAAACCTGACACTCTGCACTAAAAATAATCCATATCTTTAGTAGGGATGTGCATGTGCATGTACACTCACCGTGTGTGTACAAAAGTTGCTAAATTTAATTATAAAGTGACCTGTAATACATATAATATAGGGGCACAGACAGCATCTGCATTACTTAAAAAGTGACCTGTTCCATTTTTTTTCTGCTTTAGTTGATTTTGTTCCTTTTTTTTTCATGTCAGATCATTTTGGTTACTTTTTTTTTGTTTCAGCTCATTTCGTTACGAAATTGATTTCGTTTTTGATAGTTTTGTTAATTTTTTTCAGCATTTCGTATCATTTGCTCTCTGTTTTAATTCGTTTAGGTCTCATAACGGAATTATTTAGTTTATGTTGAAACTTTGATTCGGGTGTTCGTAATTTCAGGCAGAACGAAACAAATTGCACATCTCTAATCTTTAGCAGGGGGTCCACCTTTTCATAACAGGGGAGCCCTTTATAGGGTTTACCCATGCTTAGCATGGATCCTTTTGAATTTTTCAATTTTGTCTGAGCCTGGTAACAACATAGCAGACAGAACAGACAGCTCTGAGTGACTGGTTGCAACAAATCTGACCGACCAACCACATGGTATTTTTTACATAACCAGAGAGAGGAAAGAAACCAAACTAAATCAGGCTTTCTTTTTTCTTTAAATAATGAGAGAATAATGTTGGGAGGATAATATCCTGGTTAATATGGATTGAAGAAGTAAATTCAGGTCTTCTAGTGATAGTACAAGCTTGAGTACAGCACAATGGAAAAAATGGCAGAACAAGCATCTGTTCATGTGTGTTTTACTCATCACTGACTTAGGGAGTATGCTTGTTCTATAGTGGAAACATGCAGATGTATTCCTATCTCAATATTCACTGCTTGCTCCAAGGAACTCTAAATTTCTGTTCTCTTGGACGGAATTGAGAAACAGAAATATCTCAGTTCCTTTTTGAATGTTATTAAAGGTTTGAAATTTCATATAAGAATTTATTTTTACTGTATTAAATAACTAAAGTATGCAACAATGCATAATGGAAATAGTAACCAGCTAAAAATATATTTTGCAAGAAAAATAATAAGGCAGGACCATCAAGCGGAGCAACAGTGCCAGATAATTTATTAAAGAGGAAACAGACCCCACCGAATGTGAAGTTTTTGGCCTACGATCGGCATTAATCATACATAATCATACTAAGTACTACCTACCATTATATACGTAGATCAATCAAATCATTGGTTTTGTGTTTATTGCTGTTACCCCCTCTGTTTTGACTAATCAATTGGTATAGAATGGAGGGGGTCAATACAAGGCAATAAACCTCACACATTTATACATCTCTCATTCCATTTATAATGCGCTCTCTATAGTAAATGCCATAGAATAAATAAATATTTACATTTATTTATAACGTATGTTACCAGGAAGGATACATTGAGATTGCTCACGTTTTCAAGTATGTCCTGGGTTCAAGAACATTGAATTTTTACAGTAGGTACAGAAATACAAAGTATTAAATTCAAGAACAAAACAGACGTATACAGAATAACACAGAAAATAAACATGTAGGAAATATACAAGGTTATTCAGAGAGCGTGAAAAGCAGGAGAATGACTGGAGAATGAAAAATTCTAGGTCAAAATAGCCAAACCAGAAAAATTCTCCCTTTCATCTCACTTTCCAAATCGCTATTTTGACCTAGAATTTTTCATTTTCCAGTCATTCTCCTGCTTTTCATGCTCTCTGAATTACCCCGATAGTCACTATGTTACATGTTTACAGGTGAATTCTGTACCAAGGTATATTAATAGAGATCTCTTAAGTGACTTTAGACTGGGGAAGATTTAATGGCGTCTGGGAGGTTATTCCATAATGCAATGCTCTGTAGGAAAATGAGGATCGACTCACTTTCTTTTTTTATTGTAAGTAAGGTGCAGGTCCTGGATTGGAGATTATAGGATGAGGGAACTGCTAGGGAAAGAAGTCTATTCAGGTAGGGAGGTAACTTCCCAGAAAGCCTCTTAAACACCAGGTTGGAAAGGTGAAGGGTACGTCTAGATTCCAGCGACGGTCAGTTTAGCTCACTTAACATGTCACAGTGGTGGGTCATGTAGTTACATTGTACCACAAAATGGCAGAATGAGTTATAAAATGTAGTAAGTTTCTGAAGGTGTGTTTGCGGGGCTGCTGCTATTAATTAGGGATGAGCTGTTCGGTTCGGAGTTCGGGCCGAACTTAGCCTGTTCAGTTAGATCGCGAACTCAGAACATTTCCGGGTGTTCGGAGCAAGTTCGATCACAATGGCCCATAATGCACTTTCCCACTGGCCTGAAGCTCGTAATTGGCTACAGCCTTGCACCTGACCACAGGTCTGGTGCAAGACAGGTTCAACAGTATGCCAATCACAGCTCAGAGTCCTGATTGGGCAAATTTTGCCCAATCATGGGCTCACAGAGCTAAGTCCCGCAGCACACTATATAACGTCTCCACGCGCTGATTAACCACGCATTTGAGAGGAGATTTCATAGGAGATTGTTGTGTGTTCTTACTGCCGGTCTGCGATGCTACTGGGGGGGTCTCATTTCTACCAAATATCTGGGAATTTAGGTGATGTGTGTCTTGTCACTGTGCCAGCAAGTCTTTTTGGGGGTTACAAATTTCTTTAAAACATTTGTGAATTGAGGTGATCTTCTGTGTCTTGTCACTGTGCCAGCAAGTATTTTGGGGGTTACAAATTTCTTTAAAACATTTGTGAATTGAGGTGATCTTCTGTGTCTTGTCACTGTGCCAGCAAGTATTTTGGGGGTTACAAATTTCTTTAAAACATTTGTGAATTGAGTTGATCTTCTGTGTCTTGTCACTGCCAGCAAGTATTTTGGGGCTCACTAATTTCTACAAAACATTTGGGAATTGAGGTGATCTTCTGTGTCTTGTCACTGCCAGCAAGTATTTTGGGGCTCACTAATTTCTACAAAATATTTGGGAATTGTTATAATACGTGTGTTCTCACTGGCTGCCACCCATCAAGGGGTCTCACTGATTTATAAGAGGTCTCTGAGATTTGTAATCTGTGGCTTCTCACTGCCACCCATCAAAGGGTCTCACTGATTTATAGGAGGTTTCACTGCCACCCATCAAGGGGTCTCACTGATGTATAGGAGGTTTCACTGCCACACATCAGGGGGTCTCACTGATTTATAGGAGGTTTCACTGCCACCCATCAAGGGGTCTCACTGATTTATAAGAGGTTTCACTGCCACCCATCAAGGGGTCTCACTGATTTATAGGAGGTTTCACTGCCACCCATCAAGGGGTCTCACTGATTTATAAGAGGTTTCTGAGATTTGTAATCTGTGGCTTCTCACTGCCACCCATCAAGGAGTCTCACTGATTTATAGGATGTTTCACTGCCACCCATCAAGGGGTCTCACTGATTTATAAGAGGTTTCTGAGATTTGTAATCTGTGGCTTCTCACTGCCACCCATCAGGGGGTCTCACTGATTTATAGGAGGTTCACTGCCACCCATCAAGGGGTCTCACTGATTTATAAGAGGTTTCTGAGATTTGTAATCTGTGGCTTTTCACTGCCACCCATCAAGGGGTCCAACTGATTTATAAGAGGTTTCACTGCCACCCATCAAGGGGTCTCACTGATTTATAAGAGGTTTCTGAGATTTGTAATCTGTGGCTTCTCACTGCCACCCATCAGGGGGTCTCACTGATTTATAGGAGGTTTCACTGCCACCCATTAAGGGGTCTCACTGATTTATAGGAGGTTTCACTGCCACCCATCAGGGGGTCTCACTGATTTATAAGAGGTTTCTGCGAATTGTAATTTGTGTCTTCTCACTGCCACCCATCAGGGTGTCACACTGCATTTTAGGAGGTTTCTGCGAATTGTAATCTGTGTCTTGTCACTGTTGCCAGCTATCAGGGGGTCTCACTGACTTGTAGCAGATTTCTGCGAATCGTAGTTTGTGTCTTGTCACTGGCACACATCAGGGGGTCTCACTGATTTATAGGAGGTTTCTGGGAAATGTAATCTGTGTCTTGTCACTGGCTGCCAGCTATCAGGGTGTCTCACTGAGTTATACCAGAGTTCTGTAAATCTTCAATCTTTATACCAGAGTTGAATCAGAGTTCTGTATATATTTAATCTATATATCACTCACCATATCTGAAAGGACAGGCAGACGCTCCCAGACACAGATAAGAGGGCAAGCAGCCCCTGGGTCGGGAGGCTGTGCCTCTGGTCGTGGTGGACGTGGTGCATCCTCTGCAGGGGCACGCTTGTCCTTTCTAACTGGTGCTGGCCGTCTTAAGCAGCAGCAACATACAGAGGACTTGGTGGATGGGCTAACCAGGCCATCCTCATCCTCCGGGTCCTCTGCCAGCGAGGCTTGTAGTTCTTTACAGTCCACCTCAGCTGCCAAAACATCTAATGCAGCCTCCATGTCCACAGCTACTCCTGCCGTAGCCTCACAATCACACACGGAGGAGTCAGCTGAATTGTTTGACTACAATGACAGTGACATGCTGCTTGAGGATGCGCAGCAAGTACAGTGCTCTGATTCAATCTCTGAGGTTGAGGAAGGGAGTATAATCAACCTAGAGGAAGGGGGTGCCAGTGATGACACACAAATAACTGGCACTCATGTTGCCCCAGCAGCTGCAGCATACTGCCAAGTTGGCTCCAGTGACGAGGAGATAGGGGGTGATGATGACAATGATGATGAGGTCACTGACTCCACCTGGGTGCCTGATCGAACAGAGGAATTAAGTGATGAAGAGGGGGAGGATGAGGCACAGCAAACACGAGGCACAACATCCTGTGTGACCAACCGTAGCACTAGCCAGTCCAAGGCATCCCATGTCAGAGCTGCTCCAGTGCAGAGCGCTGTTGTCTCAAAGAACACATGCAGGAACTCCATTGTCTGGGAGTTCTTTAAGAAATGTGCAGTAGAGCACAGCGTTGCTATTTGTAATCTATGTCAGATGAGGCTTAAGCGTGGGAAAGATACCGGACACTTGGGTACCACGTGCTTGAGGCGACATATGAACACCTGCCACACATCCCGTTAGTGCAAATCTTTGCGTAGGTCCTCCTCCTCCTCATCTGTCTCTACCTCCACTGTATGTCCTGCCATGTCATTGCTTTCAACCTCCACCGACAGGGATGATGCTACAGTAATGGATGTACCAGGTCCTTCCTCACAATGTGACATCATCCCAGCGGCTGAAGATTTACGCAGTCAGATTACGTTGATGCAGCTGCTGCAGCGTTAGAAAAAATATAGTCCCAACCATCCCCAAGCACAGCGTCTGAATGCCAGCTTAGCAAAATTACTCGCATTGCAGCTGCTGCCTTTCCAGCTGGTGGACTCTGCTCCATTCCGTGAATTTGCTGAATGTGCTGTACCACAGTGGCAGGTTCCAAAACGCCATTACTTTTCACGAAAGGCCATTTCAGCACTATACCAGCACGTGGAAGACAATGTTATCCAGTCATTGGGAAAGGCAGTCAGCAACAAGGTGCATGTGACTTTAGACACGTGGTCCAGCAAGCATGGACAGGGTCGTTACATTTCCTTCACGGCACACTGGGTAACTCTGATTGCAGCTGGGAGGGATCCAAGACGGCGCTCTGTGCTGGAGCTTGTTCATCCACCACGCCTCCAGAAAGCTGCTTGTATGAGGTCTGTCTGCTCCACCACCACCACCTCTCCCTCTTCCTCCTCCTCCTCCTCCTTCTCTGTCTCTGGCGAAGTGGCAGTTAAACCGACGCCTGACCGGGTCTACGCAATGGCTCAAGCAAAAAGAAGCCATACTGTGCTTGAGCTGGTTTGTTCAGGGGACAGGAGCCACACTGGGCCAGAAATTCTGTCAGCTCTGCAGGGCCAGGTGCAGAGATGGTTAACACCACGCCAGCTTGAGCTGGGAATGATCATCTGTGATAATGGCAGCAACCTTCTCTCCGCCCTACACAAGGGTAAATTGACGCATGTACCATGCCTAGCACACGTCCTAAATCTAGTGGTACAGCATTTCCTAACCAAGTACCCAGGGCTGCCAGAGCTTCTCGGCCAGGCCAGAAAAGTCTGCAGCCACTTCAGATGGTCATTCCCAGCAAGCGTTCGCCTGGCAGAAATTCAAAGAGAATTCCACCTTCCCACAAACCGTCTGATCTGTGACATGCCCACCAGGTGGAACTTGACATTAGCAATGATGCATCGTCTGCACAAGCAGCAGAGGGCTATCAACGAGTACCTGTGTGAGTATGGCACAAGGACAGGTTCAGGTCAACTTGGTTTCCCCCCCCCCCGCAGTGGCTGATGATCAATGATGCATGCACTGTACTGTCACCATTTGAGGAGGCAACGAGGATGGTGAGCTGGGACAGTGCATGCATCAGTGACACAATTCCTTTAGTGTTCCTGCTGGAGCACACTCTGCAGGGAATTATAGATGTGGCTCTAGAGGCAGAGCAGCGGGAGGAAGAGGAGGCCTTCCCTAGCTCTCAAGGCCCCAGTCTTTCCGCAGACAGCATTCCAGCGGGTCCTACTCAGATCAGACAGGAGTAGGAAGAGGAGGAATATTTAAATAGTGGGGGCATTGAAGGTGGGGATTCCTCAAGGGAGGGTTTCGTGTGCCCAGAAACACAAGGGCTAGTGCGTGGCTGGGAGGAGGAAGTGCACGATGGGGTCAACCTCATTGACCAGGAAGACTCAGAGGCTAATGCCACCTCCAACCTACGCTGCATGGGCTCCCTAATAATCCAAAGCCTGCTAAAGGACCCCAGGATTCGTGCTATTAAGGAGAGGGATCATTACTGGTTGGCAACCCTTCTTGATCCACGATACAAGGGGAAAGTTGCAGAGCTCATCCTCCCGCACAGAGGGAGCACAGGATGAGAAAACTTGAGGACGCTCTAAAGCGACACTTGTGTAACACCTTTCCAGGCACTGGTAGATTACCAAGTGCTGACACAAGTGCTTCTGAGGCTGCGGATGATCAGAGGAATAGTGGTGAAGGCCAGGGCTGCTTGACTGATGCATTTTTTAATTTTTTTAGTCTACGATGCCCAGGGACGTCAAATGTAGGCACCCATTGCCAGCGTCTTCACCATATGGTGCAGGACTACCTAGGGGCAAGGGCAGACCTGGATACCTTTCCAGCAGATGATCGACTGGCTTACTGGGTGTTGAGATTGGATCACTGGCCAGAACTTAAATTAATTAAACTTTAATATAGGACCGCAAGGTTCACTCCTGCATTCTTCCACAATACCACAGAGGGGTTACTGTATGATGATACTTGCTGGCCTGGTAGTCTTGCACCAATGGCAGAATATCTGGGTGAACTGACGCCTTGACCAGAATCCTATCTTTTCTTTATAGGACCACATGGTCCGAACCCGAACTTCCCATATGTTCGTGTCCGAACCCAAACCCGAACTCGAACTCGAACTCAATGCAAGTCAATAGGGCTGAAAATTCGGTTTTTAGAGTGCCCTCCAAGAGGGCATATATGCTAGATATTTGCCATAAAAGGTGTATGGGGGTCCGGGTAGTGCCCTGGGGGACAGGAAACAAGGACAAAATGTTTAAAAAAAAAACTTTTTTAAAGGAACAGTGAGTTTTCCATGAAATAAGGGTTAAAAAAAAAACCTAAAAATTCCTTCAAATATCGTGCCTAGGAGGTCCCCATAACCTGCCCGTGAAGTGGCGGATTTCTAGGTTGTATAGAAACACTTAAAAACAAAAAAATGACGTTTCAAATGACGGTAAATGCTTTTCCTTTAATCCATCCATAAACAACTGCTTGGGGCGGCAGTCTGTATGAAAAGAGGAGACATTTTTGTACACACAGAAAAAGTTTACTGATTTTTTTGGCTAAATTATTGTGAAACTTATGCAGGCTTTGGATGAAAGTAACAATAGGTGCTTCAAAATTGGTCCTTTAGCGTCCCCAACAGTGCCGTCACACCGTAACCCCTCTGAGGATATGAATCTGATACAGGCGTCAGTGGCAGTGCACCCAAATATTGTGCTTTTGGTGCCAGGCCTGCAAGTACTATCATACAGTAACCCCTCTGTGGTATTGTGGAAGAATGCAGGGGTGAACCTTGCGGTCCTATACTAAAAAGATATGCATCTGGTTAAGGCGTCAGTGCACACAGATATTCTGCCTCTGGTGCAAGACTGCCAAGCCAGCAAGTATCATCATACAGTAACCCCTCTGTAGTGTTGTGGAAGAATGCAGGGGTGGACCATGTGGTCCTATATTGAAAAGATATGATTCTGGTCAAGGCGTCAGTGCACCCAGATATTGTGCTTTTGGTGCCAGGCCTGCAAGTGCCATCATAATACAGTAACCCCTCTGTGGTATTGTGGAAGAGTGCAGGGGTAGACCATGTGGTCCTATATTGAAAAGATATGATTCTGGTCAAGGCGTCAGTGCACCCATATATTGTGCCTTTGGTGCCAGGCCAGCAAGTATCATCATACAGTAACCCCTCTGTAGTATTTTGGAAGAATGCAGGGGTAGACCATGTGGTCCTATATTGAAAAGATATGATTCTGGTCAAGGCGTCAGTGCACCCAGATATTGTGCTTTTGGTGCCAGACCTGCACGTGCCATCATAATACAGTAACCCCTCTGTGGTATTGTGGAAGAGTGCAGGGGTGGACCATGTGGTCCTATATTGAAAAGATATGATTCTGGTCAAGGCGTCAGTGCACCCAGATATTGTGCCTTTGGTGCAAGGCCAGCAAGTATCATCATACATTAAAGGGATACGCTAGGCAACATGACCACCTAAGCTATTTTAGGTGGTCATGATGCCCGGAGTATGCCGCCCTTTGTCCCCCCTCCCTCCGCTCAGCCGATCTGCAGAAAAGGCTGAAAACAGCTGAGAGAGGCGGAGGACTTTACTCCGCCCTCCCAGCTGTCAGTCAGCAGAGCGGGAATCATATTTCCCGCTTCTGCCGACTTTTGCCGAGTAGGAGACGTCATCGCGCTTTCAGCGCGATGACGTCTCCTACTCCCCGCAGAAGCTGGCGGCTCCCTCTGAGGGTTAGTGTTGCGCGCATCCTCTTGCGCGCAACACTAATCCTCAGAGGGAGCCGGAGGAAGCCTGCCGATTGGCTGGCTTATGTGAGAGGCGCGCATGCGCGCTTCTCACGTAAACCAGAAGCCAAGACGCAGCAAGAAGAAGGACGGGAGCGGAAGAGGAGGGAGGTGAGTATAAAAAAAAAAAACGCCGCTGGAAACAAGAGGATTTTAAGGTAAGTATTGCAGTTACAAGAAAAAAAAAAAAAAGAAAGTTTTATTAAGGAAATAGGGATAGGTTAGGAAAAAAAAACGGGGGGTGATTTTTTTGTTGGAGTGTTCCTTTAACCCCTCTGTGGTATTGTGGAAGAATGCAGGGGTGAACCTTGCAGTCCTATATTGAAAAGATTTTTATCTGGTAATGGGCGTCAGTGAGTGCACCCAGATATTGTGCTTTTGGTGCCAGGCCTGCAAGTGCCATCATACTACAGTAACCCCTCTGTGGTATTTTGGAAGAGCGCAGGGTTGGACCCTGCGGTTCAAAAAATTAAAATGATATAAATCTGGCACAGGCGTCAGTGTAGCCAAATATTGTGCCTTTCATGGCAGCAGGTGCCTTCACACTGTAACCCTTTTGTGGTATTGTGGAAGAGTTCAGTGCTGGAGGTTTTGTGAATGCAGAAGAGGACATCCCCGATCTATTCCATTACTTCAGCATCAGGGGATTGATAGCTGCTGATCCAGGACTGATTCATTTTTATAAATGTCAGCCGGTCTACAGAGTCGGTGGACAGACACACTCTTTTGTCTGTGACAAAACCTCCAGCGGCACTGAACGTCCTTTCTGAAAGCACGCTATATGAAGGGCAACCTAGTAGCTGCATAGCATATTGGCTAAGTTCTGGCCAGTGATCCAATCTCAACACCCAGTAAGCCAGTGGATCATCTGCTGGAAAGGTATCCAGGTCTGCCCTTGCCCCTAGGTAGTCCTGCACCATATGGTGAAGACGCTGGCAATGGGTGCCTACATTTGATGTCCCTGGGCGTCGAGGACTAAAAAAAATTAAAAATGCATCAGTCAAGCGGCCCTGGCCTTCACCACTATTCCACGATCATCCGCAGCCTCAGAAGCACGTGTGTCAGCACTTGGTAATCTACCAGTGCCTGGAAAGGTGTTACACAAGTGTCGCTTTAGAGCGTCCTCAAGTTTTTTCATCCTGTGCTCCCTCTGTGTGGGCAGGATGAGCTCTGCAACTTTCCCCTTGTATCGTGGATCAAGAAGGGTTGCCAACCAGTAATGATCCCTCTCCTTAATAGCACGAATCCTGGGGTCCTTTAGCAGGCGTTGCATTATTAGGGAGCCCATGCAGCGTAGGTTGGAGGGGGCATTAGCTTCCGAGTCTTCCTGGTCAATGAGGATGACCGTATCGTGCACTTCCTCCTCCCAGCCACGCACTAACTCTTGTGTTTCTGGGCACACGAAACCCTCCCTTGAGGAATCCTCACCTTCAATGCCCCCACTACTTAAATATTCTGCCTCCTCCTCCTCATCCTCCTGTCTGATCTGAGTAGGACCCGCTGTAATGCTGTCTGCGGAAAGACTGGGTCCTTGAGAGCTAGGGAAGGCCTCCTCTTCATCCCGCTGCTCTGCCTCTAGAGCCACATCTATAATTCCCTGCAGAGTGTGCTCCAGCAGGAACACTAAAGGAATTGTGTCACTGATGCATGCACTGTCCCTGCTCACCATCCTCGTTGCCTCCTCAAATGGTGACAGTACAGTGCATGCATCCTTGATCATCAGCCTCTGCGGGGGGAAAAAAACAAGTTGACCTGAACCTGTCCTTGCGCCATACTCACACAGGTACTCGTTGATAGCCCTCTGCTGCTTGTGCAGACGGTACTTGGTTAGGAAACGCTGTACCACCAGATTTAGGACGTGTGCTAGGCATGGTACATGCGTAAATTTACCCTTGCATAGGGTGGAGAGAAGGTTGCGGTCATTATCACAGACGATCATTCCCAGCTGAAGCTGGCGTGGTGTTAACCATCTCTGCACCTGCCTCTGCAGAGCTGACAGAATTTCTGGCCCAGTGTGGCTCCTGTCCCCTAAACAAACCAGCTCAAGCACAGTATGGCATCTTTTTGCTTGAGCCATTGCGTAGACCCTGTCAGGTGTCGGTTTAACTGCCACTTCGCCAGACACAGAGAAGGAGGAGGAGGAGGAGGAGGAGGAGGAAGAGGGAGAGGTGGTGGTGGTGGAGCAGACAGACCTCATACAAGCAGCTTTCTGGAGGCGTGGTGGATGAACAAGCTCCAGCACAGAGCCCCGTCTTGGATCCCTCCCAGCTGCAATCAGAGTTACCCAGTGTGCCGTGAAGGAAATGTAATGACCCTGTCCATGCTTGCCAGACCACGTGTCTAAAGTCACATGCACCTTGTTGCTGACGGCCTTTCCCAATGACTGGATAACATTGTCTTCCACGTGCTGGTATAGTGCTGGAATGGCCTTGCGTGAAAAGTAATGGCGTTTTGGAACCTGCCACTGTGGTACAGCACATTCAGCAAATTCACGGAAGGGAGCAGAGTCCACCAGCTGGAAAGGCAGCAACTGCAATGCAAGTAATTTTGCTAAGCTGGCATTTAGACGCTGTGCTTGGGGATGGTTGGGACTATATTTTTTCTTTCACTGCAGCAGCTGCGGCAACGTAATCTGACTGTGTAAATCTTCAGCTGCTGGGATGATGTTACATTGTGAGGAAGGACCTGGTACATCCATTACTGTAGCATCATCCCTGTCGGTGGAGGTTGTAGGCAATGACATGGCAGGACATACAGTGGGGGTAGAGACAGATGAGGAGGAGGAGGACCTACGCAAAGTTTTGCGCCAACAGGATGTGTGGCAGTTGTTCATATGTCGCCTCAAGCACGTGGTACCCAAGTGTCCGGTATCTTTCCCACGCTTAAGCCTCATCTGACATAGATTACAAATAGCAACGCTGCGCTCTACTGCACATTTCTTAAAGAACTCCCAGACAACAGATTTCCTGCATGTGTTCTTGGAGACAACAGCGCTCTGCACCGGAGCAGCTCTGACATGTGATGCCTTGGACTGGCTAGTGCTACGGTTGGTCACACAGGATGTTGTGCCTCGTGTTTGCTGTGCCTCCTCCTCCCCCTCTTCGTCACTTAATTCCTCTGTTCGATCAGGCACCCAGGTGGAGTCAGTGACCTCATCATCATTGTCATCATCACCCCCTATCGCCTCGTCACTGGAGCCAACTTGGCAGTATGCTGCAGCTGCTGGGGCAACATGAGTGCCAGTTATTTGTGTGTCATCACTGGCACCCCCTTCCTCTAGGTTGATTATACTCCCTTCCTCAACCTCAGAGATTGAATCAGAGCACTGTACTTGCTGCGCATCCTCAAGCAGCATGTCACTGTCATTGTAGTCAAACAATTCAGCTGACTCCTCCGTGTGTGATGGCGAAGCTATGGCAGGAGTAGCTGTGGACATGGAGGCTGCATTAGATGCTTTGGCAGCTGAGGTGGACTATAAAGCACTAGAAGCCTGGCTGGCAGAGGACTCGGAGGATGAGGATGGCCTGGTTAGCCAATCCACCAAGTCCTCTGTATGTTGCTGCTGCTTAAGACGGCCAGCACCAGTTAGAAAGGACAAGCGAGCCCCTGCAGAGGATGCACCACGTCCACCACGACCAGAGGCACAGCCTCCCGACACAGGGGCTGCTTGCCCTCTTATCTGTGTCTGGGAGTGTCTGCCTGTCCTTTTTGTTCTTTCAGACATGGTGAGTGATATATAGATTAATATATACAGAACTCTGATTCAACTCTGGTATAAAGATTTAAAGAACTCTGGTAAAACTCAGTGAGACACCCTGATAGCTGGCAGCCAGTGACAAGACACAGATTACAAGTCTCAGGCACCTCCTATAAATCAGTGAGACCCCTTGATGGGTGGCAGTGAAACCTCCTATAAATCAGTGAGACCCCTTGATGGGTGGCAGCCAGTGAGAACACACGGATTATAACAATTCCCAAATTTTTTAAAGAAATTAGTGAGCCCCAAAATACTGCGTGGTACTGGCTGTGTGACAAGACACAGATCACCTCAATTCACAAATGTTTTGTAGAAATTAGTGACAACCAAAATACTGCGTGGTACTGGCTGTGTGACAAGGCACAGATCACCTCAATTCATAAATGTTTTAAAGAAATTAGTGAGCCCCAAAATACTGTGTGGTACTGGCTGTGTGACAAGAGACAGATCACCTCAATTCACAAATGTTTTAAAGATATTAGTGACACCCAAAATACTGCGTGGTACTGGCTGTGTGACAAGACACAGATCACCTCAATTCACAAATGTTTTGTAGAAATTTGTGACCCCCAAAATACTGCGTGGTACTGGCTGTGTGACAAGACACAGATCACCTCAATTCACAAATGTTTTGTAGAAATTTGTGACCCCCAAAATACTGCGTGGTACTGGCTGTGTGACAAGAGACAGATCACCTCAATTCACAAATGTTTTGTAGAAATTAGTGACACCCAAAATACTGCGTGGTACTGGCTGTGTGACAAGACACAGATCACCTCAATTCACAAATGTTTTGTAGAAATTAGTGAGCCCCAAAATACTGCGTGGTACTGGCTGTGTGACAAGAGACAGATCACCTCAATTCACAAATGTTTTAAAGAAATTAGTGAGCCCCAAAATACTGTGTGGTACTGGCTGTGTGACAAGACACAGATCACCACAATTCACAAATGTTTTGTAGAAATTGGTGAGCCCCAAAATACTGCGTGGTACTTTCTGTGT